>BLKR01000832.1:0-394296 GCA_011170035.1 Teleogryllus occipitalis | reverse complement strand
CATTCGAGTTCGTAAGAAAACTCCTCATAGAACCCGATTAAAAAAATATATATTCATACCAGGCATTCCTAACCAAGTTTGCCGAAGTAGATTGTTTTTAGAGGTGTCTGGAAAATGTTTCCTCACCGGAATTAGTTTTTAGTTTAATTTAAGGTAATTTAGAATATAAGCCATCAATACATATGTAAATGTTATATGTACTGAACTATGAATGATCTGTAAAAAATATGGAAAATAGTTAAAAGCACAGAAGGTTCATACCCCATCTGGCAACTCTGGCTTTGACTTCGCATCGATGAACTCCAGCGATGTGAGATGTCGAGATTAAAGTTGAGCTGGTAACCTTAGACGCACAGGGCGGTATATAGACCCTTTTAAGCACGGCGCACAGTGAATCGAAAAGGTGAAGGGTGAAAAAGAGAGGGGATGGGGCATCAGGTTGGAACTCGGGGAAGAGGAAATTGATTCCTGCTGTGAAGGCTGCCTCGCTCTCCAGTCCCTGGAAGAAAGGTGAGGAATATGGGACAAATCATTTTCATTCTTCAAGACAATTGCTGACTTTCAGGAATTATTACGTTTCCATTGAAGTCTCAGGAACGTCAGACTTTGTCATATTATTGTTTTGAGTCAAAGGATTATTTAAAGGGAATGCCACGTCGACAAATAGTAGAGAAAAGTACCCCAACTTGGGTCACCATTTTGTTTTCGAATATTTTTAAATCCAATTCTCTGCACAATTAAATTTAAAAAATTGCAATGCATATCCTAATTATTTATGTAAATGAAATATTCTACTTAAAATTATTGGCCAAGTAGTTTAAGAATAAAATATTTTTTCCGTAAACATTACATTTGTGGTTCATTAAACATGGTTTCATAATTTGCGCCCACCGCAAATGTTTCAAGAAATGGTTAAAAATAAAAGGGAAAATCTGAAAATAGATTGAACTCAGTATAATTTTACAAAAATACAAGTTTAACATTTCGTACAGAAGAAATTTATTGTCTTATACGTGTTGCACATAGTGTATATTCAAGTGCGATGAAAGTCACATTCTTTTTCCGCCCCCTTACAATCTACACAAGCCTAGAGTGAACACATTAGGCATATCATCCTTAGTTTTCCTCCATATTTCTCAACATTTTACATGGCAAAACATCAACTTTGCGTCTTCTTCATCTGGGAGGGAAAATATCTCTGATGGAAATTCCTATTCACAAGAGCAAAAGGACATTTTGTTCGATTCCTCGTCGGAGGTGGATTCTTTCGCTTTTTAGCTTGAGAATTCTCTTAAATCTCTTTTCTATTTCTTTGGGATTAAATTCTGAAATTGTCTCTTGACCTCTTTCTTTTTCTTGCCATCTCGAACTAATAGGCTTTAGAGCAGACCTTATTGTGCACCAGAGTGCCAAATACATTAGTTTCTTATTTCGCAAACGAAAATTTGGGGGCCCGCGTTAGTAACCTTTAGGAGCTCGGCTTAGGCATCAGCGTGTTTATATTCCAAATGTCAATAACATTTTTACAAGGCTAGTAAAATAAATTCCATTACCCCACATCAATAGCTAGTAATCTCCCTTCAAAATAATGTAATAGAGGGTTACCGATGAAATAGTGACCTCGGAAAACTGAGATAAGGGTTTGAAAAATCATTGCTTTTCACTGTTCGTATTGATGGCCAATTGTCCGGCTGTAAGCCAATATGAAGACCCTATCGCTCTACTGGGCTATTGTCTTGCAAAGAACTACTATTTTAGTACGTTTCCAATAGACAACAGCACTCTACAGAGCAGCAAGTCAAGGGGCTCGCATTAGAAACCGGGTCCTGGTTTGGGCACTTCCCTCTAAAAATAAAACCAGAACAACATGTGTGCATACTATATTTTATCAATATTTATAATTGGTAACAACAAAGTATTCAATAATTATTATTAAAATTGTGAAAATTCCTTGCGCTAAAGGAAGCTGGCGGTTTTTGACAAATTAAAACGGTTGAACTGAAGAATTGGGGTCGCCGTGCCCGCAACACTTGCCCGTGCGCTGGAGCCATTGTGATCGAGCACCCCACCCTTTCCGAAGGGCTGGCTCGGCCAGTTGTGGGGCACATCGAGGGCTTGCAGATCAAGGGCATGATATGTCAAGTGGACCACTCTTTGAACAGCCCTTATTTGAAGCAATCGACGCAAAATTCCACTACTGCTTGATAGGATGGATCAAACAGATTAAGGAAAGGTTATACATCAAACATATTTAAGGCCGAAAACCTACTTTTTAGATATTTTGCTATAAAATAAAGAGCAGACACACGTTTAAATGCAATACTCAATTTTAGTATTCATAACTCGAAATCGGTGCGTCACGTAACCTCATAACCAAGGGGGACTCTCAGTGGCTCATTAACAATTGTTTCTATTCTATAGCTTTCAGTTTTTGTAATAAAAGCTGAAAATCATTGATATTGTTTATGATGCGTGTTTAAATCAAAATATGGTTCAATTTATCATAAGTGTTGATTTTAGAAGTACTATAGAATTGTTGTGTTGGTTATATACTTATTACAGAATTTTTCACGATAGATAAAACATGTAGGACTAATGACTCAAAAACTGTACATTGAGAATAAATTCTGTAAGTATTTGTAGTATTTGAAGTCTTAAAATACCGCAACGACATTGGCTGGAAACACTCCAAGCCAATCTCCTTCCGTTCTCCTTCCTGACCGCTCAGCCAGCGGGAGGGCGGTGCACCAAGAACGCAAATTCAACTTACCCGTATTTGCCCCATCGTTGTTACTATAATCTCTAAGAAGGGAAAGAAGATGAGGGAATTAATTAAATTAAAAAATACCGTGAACAGAATGTAATCACAAAAAATATAATATTGACTTGATTGAATAAGAAACAAGATTACGTAGAAAAGCCTTACAACTACCCGGTCGCACTGTTCATCCGTGGCAAACGCTTCAGCCTCCTTCTCGGACGAGGAGAGCGCGGGCGCGTGGGCGCCTCCCAGGTAGCCGGCGGTGCCGGCCAGGCTGTGCAGCAATGGATGACCGCGCGCGGAGGGGACAGGGGAGCAATCGGCCCACGGCTGGCGGGCGCGCCCTTGCGCTGGTCGGGCGGAATTGCGACCGTCGGGAGGGAGGGTCTGCACGGAGGGCGCGCGTTAATCAAACTCGTATGGCGGTCGATTACAATTTAGCCGGCATGTACTCCTATCCCATCTACCCGGCCATTCGATTAGACACCGGCGCGGAAGTGCTCTATCTGCGTAGCTAAGGCGCGTGAAACTTTGGCTCTGGCAAACACTGCGGTCTCAGTGATGGCGGCTCGCTCGGTCCCGTCTGGTCACCCGCTCTCTCCCGAAGTCTCCACCAGTCGGCCCTCTCGGGCTCGCTCACGCGCGTTTACCGGTGCTTCAAAATCCGCCTTCCGCGACAGAGGGCTGTCGATTCGGCATTTTCAAATTATGCGTTCTGCGGAAACCGCTTTCTGCCAATGAAATTCAAACGACGGCTGTCGGCTGGGCGTCGCTATTTTCTTTACTTCTAGGAATCCTGGAAAGATCACTTCAGGGCATCGGCGAATTTTGCTCCAACCGCTGAGTGAAAATTTCAGGTGCTCTTACGGGCAGAACGCGTCCCCGGACACCGTTAAGGCTCCCACAGCCGGCGCCGTAGATCCGCAGCGGATGCGGCGCGGCGGCGGAATTCGCGGGTCCGTTCACATCGGAGCTTCAACTATGCGTCAGCGTTTGGTGCCATTTTCATCTGATGAACAAAAGACACTCACTTCTATTCATACAGGAGATGAAAATACAAAGTTACAGATAATACGTTTTCTGACCACATGCCGTATGGTACTTTTTCCTTCTTTATTTACGATTTTCTCTCAAATCGTTAATATATCTTTTAAAACAAGTAGAAAAGGGTTCCATTTCACCTAGAAAGGAAAAAGTACGGAGAATTTTACACCTTCGTGCCACAAAGAATGAGAAACGCTTTTAATTTACGAGAATGATCAGTGCCTGTTTTTATACAATTTTAAATCTGATCGCAGAAGACATAAGAAAATATGACTTATAGAATTAAAAATCTATTGAAACATTTCACTAGTAAAATGTACAAACTTTTAAGAACAAACATTTTAAAAAATCGAAATTTAATAATATTTAAAATTAATTAAATTACTGAACAGTATTAGAAGTAATTTTTTCTGGCCGTTCTGCTGTGTCAGATTAACTGGCGAGCAGAAAATATTCAAGATCTGAAGAGTCTTTGCCTTGGTTTCCACAGCAAAACTGGAGCGGCAGCGGAAAAAATGCGTCCGACCGCGAATGGAGATCCGCAGCGAATAAAAGGCTACCAATCCGCTGTCGCGTCGCTCGCCTGCCGCGCAGGTTCGAACGTGCTCATTAGCTAACACGTGATGCGAAATTTCCGCTGCGGACTTTCCGCCTTGGCAGCGGAGGTTCTGTGCCCATCTGTGGGAGCCTTTACCCCTAGCAAAGGCGCATAGTGCGTTGCGGCGCCGCGGGGGCGAGGGTGGTGGCGGCGGCCGCTGCCAAGCCCCAAGCGTTGGTACTTATGTCGAAAAATAATTTATATTGCAATCACGGCGCGCTTTTCCGCTACAATATAATATAGTTAAATACATTACTACGTTACGAAAAACAGATATTGAATTTAAAAATGTAAGAGGTTTTGTCATTAAATACAAATACTGGTGCGAGAAAGTTGATATTTTTCATATACTGAGGCAAAATTATATTTTTGTTGAAATAAATAGTAGTACTGGGAGTATTTTACACTCTTAGGCGTCTTTCGCATCCCAGTAGTCATTTGCGTCTGACACTGCAGTCTTCTGCAGTTAATCCTCTTCTATCTATCGCCTTCTCCTCTCCTTCCTTCCATGTACTTCTAGGTCTTCCTCGTCTTCTGTGCGATGTTGGTTTCCAATTCCAGAGCTTTAGAGGCCATCATTCTTCGCCCATTCTGTTTAAGTGACCATACCATTTAAGCCTTTTAATTTCAATAGTATCAATAATGTTGAAACTCACTTCTGCTTTTCTTCTAATTTCTTCATTTCTTACTTTGCCCAGCAATGTCAATCCACAGCTTCTTCGCCAATACTCCATTTTCATTGCTGGAAGTTTATTATCGTTACCTTTCGATATTTCCCAAACTTCAGACCCATATGTGGCAATACTCACTACGATAGTCTTATATAATCTTCATTTAACATTTTTGCTTAGGGTTTGACTTCGTATTAAAGGATGTAATTGCCTTACAGCTACTTTCTCTTTATATTCCGAATTGAATGAACATACGCGACGGCGGTGTCTTGGACCGCACGTTGGGTGAGCCAGATTTAACGTAAATTTGCTCCCTTCTTACCTGAGTCAAGGTGCCGGCTAGCTCAGGAGGCGGTGAGAGCCTGAAATAGGGGTGGTGGATGGACGTAGCTACTTTTCGAAATGAGAAGAAAAGATTATAAAAGAACATAAAATTTAGTCAAAATTTAAAAAAATTAGAATAGAATTACCCAAATTACTAAAAATGTTCGCTAACAAACTGTGCATGAGCTTAGCGGTGCTACTTTGCCTTCCCTAACCCTTAATTCTAAGTACAAAAATCAATACAAGAAAATTTTATAAATTAAGATTACAGCAAATAAAAAAATGAAGATGAACATTAATTAGGAAGAGGCCAATGCGCGGCCAATGCTTACTGAGAATTATTCCAATTTTAATCAAACAAGAGTCTTTGTTATTAATATTGCCTGAGGGGCGTTGCTGAAGGCCGTTGCTCGGCGCTTCATTGATATCACCATTTAGTTGCAGACGGTCGCGCTGCCAGCTCTGAAGATTTACTTTCTTCGGTCTTCCCTTCTTCCCTTCTCGTCTGGAGCGTGGGGTCAGGGCGCTACCCTGAGCTGGCCGGATCCCTTTGCTGGCGGAGGCCGTGGGTCGCCGTCCGCCAACTCGACAGGCGTGACGTAACGAGGCAGTGCGTGACGTAGCGACAGCTCAGCTTCTAGTTGTGAAACGGACCGCGTGATATTTATCGGTTAATAATATTCGCCATTTAATCGAAATTACGCCACGTAATTAAAGAAAACGTGCAATACTAGTGCGACCGGGTAGAGAGAATAATTACATCGGCGCATAGCAGAGTGTTCGAAGGTTAACGAAACAAACTCTACTAAAAATCAAATTAAGAACAAACTCAAAACTTTGTCTGCAATAGTCCCATACAAGATACTGGGGCACTCGCCCGTCTCTCTCTGGTCGACTGACTTCGTGTGCAACAGCCCGACCGATTCTCTATTTAGCACCCGCCCGAACTCATCTGATGCCAGAGAGCGTCTCTTGTGACCGGCGCTAGCAATCTTGCCTCAGGCCTGTGTTCTTCTTCCCCAAAAGTTCTAGAAGGATCTGTTAAAATTTTGAAAAAGATTGTATGATTCGCCAGAGCTTCCTACGCCTTACTAAATTCTCCGCCAATCGGTCAGGACGTCTTATAGTTAATCTGAGTGGAAAAGTGGGAAAATTTTCAAACAGCGAGTTTGCTTTGATTATTTAATATATACATTAACTCTATACTCATATAACACTTGGTGTAAATAAACTTACTGGGTGGGCCGCAACGTTCTTCGAAATCTTTAGGGAGAGACTGCGGCCGTAGGGGTGAGTTAGCTAAACAAACCTTCCCTCTTCTGGGCGCCGCCGTGGCGCAGAAAGTCGCAGCTGCACGTAGCTAATTGACCCTTCGCCCAGGCCCGGCGCAAACATGCTCGAACACGTATTTTCTACGCGTTTTTAAAAGGAAATTATACCTGTTTAAAGATGAGATAATCGGTATTGTCAAAATATTATGAATTATATCAATTTATTAATTTATGAAAATCGTCAAAAACATCAATATTTGTATATAATACAATGATTTCATAATGTTATACTTTATTGCGTAAGTATAGGTGTCGAAAACGGGCGATGTTAAGAGCGAGCTTTCAAATTTGTACGCATGCAGTAATGCTTCATTAGGAAAGTAGTTGACTTTAATTAGAATTCCTGGGAAAGAGTTCTAAACACTAAATATATCTCGAAATAGTATGCGATTGCTCGCGTGTCAAAAATATCTAAGCCTGGACGTGTTGCATTAAACCGCGTCTTGTCAGATTCTTTTCTTTCACAGAACTGAATGTGTTGGCAAATTGACGCAATGCCAGAGTGTTATCTCCAGGTGCATTTAATGTCAAAACTACTGAAATAATTACAATTAAGTTTACTGTTTGATATCTGTTAAACTGAAAACTTTTTAATATTTCGACTCTTAAGTATTTCTGTTTGTTAAAAAACCCTTCGGAATTTTAGAATGTGTACCCTCTAACCCAGGGATTTTCAAACTGCGTCGCGGCCCCAGGAGCGTAAGGTAGGGCAATAATGTAGGGGAGTAGATCTTTATATTTGATATACTATATATTCTCGTGTCATTTATGTCTAAAAAATAACTTTGTACTATCATACTGTGTCATTTGTAATGTATATGATATATTTTACTAAATAATTGTGGATTAATTGAACCTTAATTGTGGATTCAGTGTGGATTAATTGAAAAAAGTTTGAAAACTTCTGCTATAACCTCTTGTGTTCATGTCCCTTCCATTCGTCACGCATCTCTGAATGAGAGGACCTAAAGTTTAAAAAGACTGTAAAAACTAATGAATAAAGAGGAGAAACATGAACAACACATGATAAGAGAAATGACGTGATCATGAGAAACACGTTAAAGAGAAATTATGAGAGGGTACATCTACAACATAAACCATTTCGACGTAACCGAAGTTTAACGCCATGACACGCGAGGCCAGCATTTTCTGTAATTTTTATGCTACATAAACACTCACGTTGTACTCAGAATTGCTTGGTTTTTTATCTTTCTCGCAAAACAATCGTAAAACATGGTGAACGCACAAAGTAAGCACGGCAGCATTAAATTTTACAGAAGAAATTTCTGTACAGGCAGCTCTGATGAATAACACGGCCTTATGAGTTTAAAGGCTTCTTTGCGCCGTTCTCCACTTTTCTGTGGAGAGAAGTACAATGCATACCCCCAATGTAATCTTAGAACAGTCACGCCGCTAGGCAAAGACAATGCTAAATTTAACGGCCGAATTCATTCGGAAGAAAAGATCTGCTTGTAATGCGTGCACGGAGCTCTGTGGGAATGAAATGAAGACGAAAGAACAAAGGCAAAACTCGCCCCTTCCGCCTGCGGCAACAACTCTTGCAAGGAGCGCTACTGGTTGCGTGGCAGAAATTGGAACTGGGTGAGTGATGAAGCATGTCGTCGGAGACAAAGGAGTACCACGATGAGATGCAAGGATATGGCGTTTTTCGTCCTTGTAAACGCTCGTAGTTCAAATGGCAATACTAATTGTAATTCAGTCTTTAGCTAAAAAAAAGCGAATATACAATTTGTTATTTCAATACTTTTCGGAATGAAATTATACGTTGTACGTAAAGAATATCGGAAAACATAAGGAAACATAGGAATATTAACGGAATGGTCTCTTGATAATTTGGACTATCGACGTTGAACAGAAATTTGTCACAACACTAATATGACAGGAAAAAGAATTAATTCTATTTATTGCAAAACATGGAAATTAATCTATTTACTAAAATCATTCTTCCTTGTACCGAAGGTATGTTTTTATGTAAGCAATAGTCTAAGTTACTTCGGATAAAATACTCTACCGTTCAGGGAAACCATATCAAAATCTATTTAGCCGTTCTCAAGACTGTCTCTGGTTCACATTTGTTTCACATCGATCTTAAAGTGTGTACTAGGAACGGTAATGAACGAAATGAACGGAATGAACGGATTCTCTCATATGTCTGTAGCCAACTACATGACTTCAGTAATAACACGTGCATAAAATCTGTGGTTGACATGTCTTGCCATGTAAAAGTTCACATAAAAAGAGGTAAAATATTAACTTGAGAGAGTATTCAAATCGATATGCACAATGTAATTGAAGACAAAAAGGCCAGATAAGACTGAAAATATATGTCTTTAAGTGCGTGACAATATATCAAACATCAAGATGAACACAATTGAATGGGAGTATTAGAAAACGAGTATTATTATCTTGCAGTTATCTCTAAACTCGAAGAATAAAATATCTAGCAATAGCTAGGTTGGCGGTGCATGTAGCCGAGTATGATTTCAGACTGGTGCACTTAACGGAGAAAGAATCGGACCATGCACAAAGAAACAGAAAAGTGCTTGCAAAACATCATGACGTTCACCCTCGAGGTGATGAAATAAATAGACTCAATGTGTTACACAGGGAAGTGGAACTAGCTTGGACAAATTGAAGCCTCCTGGGTCAATGTAATAGTCGGGATAAGAAATTATTCAGACACCAGGATGACACACTTATGATGATGATTAATACCTCTGACTGAAAGCTACGCAAAACTCGTCGAATAATAGAGGGAAAGAACTGTTGATGCTATCTAACGTGAAATGTGAGGCATCACACTAAACATGGTATTTACTCGTAAAAATGATGGGCAAAGTACATAAAAATAAACAAAGACCAAAGATTTATGTATCTTAAAAGGGTAAGAATAAAGTCAAAATTGAAAGCAGTTTTAATAGCCGCCCAAGAGCAGCTGTTAAGAATTTGACATTGTGTTAAAGTGATTCTTGTAATATTTCAGGACGATATACAATATTGTCAAGAATAGATAGAAATCATTGATTATATCGTATCCACTTCTTCATTTCTAGTAACACTAAAAAACGGAGGATAGGTCTGTAGAAGCCTCCTATGGCTGATATGAAAAAAAGGTCTCAAGTTCCAAATACATGCTCCACGTGATACTAACACTCATCAAAACCTCTAACATATACCGGACAGTGTTCAATGCTCTCTAACCAACAAATCCACACCATTCGTATGATAGCAGACAACAAAGATATTGTTCTTAGGCATTTGGAGAAAAAAGTATCTACTTGTAAATGTTGTTGTACCACACTATTAGAATGTCGTGACCAAGGATGCCCAGAAACGTCTTGAGTTTAGAAATCGAGGCTAGTCGGATATAAAGCAGAAACATAGGTCGTAAAAATAATCAACCATAAAAAAATATTTTATTTCATAAAATTTTGAAAACAAATACCATATCCCAAATTAGTTTGGGGAACATTCGCCATCCATGGTGGTCCACATATGTTATGATTAAAGTCAAAAATATGGATACATCGTGAATTAGCCAGTTAATTGATTCACTAAACGGTTTTGAAAAAATACAGGCATTTAAAAAAATTAATATCTTAGAAACGAATCAGAATTTTTTAAAAGAATTTTTCCTCTGTGGAGCAAAGAAGGGTAAAGAAAGTGGAGCTGGTCTCACTGTCGGCAAACTCTATGTTTTTTTAAAATTGCAACAACAAAAAGTTACATTTCTCTAGTACAAGGTTGATGAAGAGATCCTTTCCTTTCTAAAATCCTTAACGAAGATGCAGCCATTCTTAGTGTGCGCGCAGAAATTGAGACTAGAGCAGAAATGTGGGAGACATGGACAGAACTAGATTTTCTCAAGTAGTCTCTTCTTTAGAGACAGTAATTTATAGATTTAAAAAATACATAATTTCTTGCAGAAAGACGGTTGAGCATTCTACTCAAGCTTTTTCGTGATTTTGTTTCAAATGAAAGATTGTGGATGTGTTATCATTTACATACCATCATGTAGTTCATGGGTTTTGGTCCATGAATTTAAACTAAATTATCTCATTTTGCCGACGTTTCCGAGTTTATTTGCCCGTGGTCCAACTAAAAAACGTCGGCAATCTGAGATAATGTCTTAATTTATGGACCAAAATCCAAGAACTACTTGATGGCTTTTACCGGATGGTCGTGAAATACAGCACACTTAGGTCCTCTTATTAATTGGCTTTACAGGAAAAACATTAAATTTTAAAAATATATATTACAATGAATAAAATTAACGCTTATCTGCCATTATTTGTCAATTTTGACATTTTCAAGAGTTACTGCAATACAACTGTTGGTGTTGATCGTTTTGGTTTACGAGTTACAATCGATGATAGTTGTTAACTTTTGCGATTGAATAAGTGAAGATAGAAAGTATTTTTTTAATTTGAAGATTGTTTTTAAGTACAAGGTTTAGTGAATACATATAAACACAATGATTAGCAAACATATGAAACAGGTGTCCATTTACCAAAAGTAAGTGATTTTAATAGTAATAAATTACGTTTTTAAGTAAAGATGGACAGCAGAGTATCCTACATTCATCCCCACTATAACATATGTAATAATTAAAATAATTTGATAATTTAAAAAAATTCAATTATTTTTCAGAAATATTTTGAACTTGATGTTCACAAAAAATGGTGATTGTAATGTTTCATAATCTGTAAATCTCCTTCATTTTATCAATTTGGAGAATAAGCCTGAACGGAAGAAACACGTATTTTTTACCACATAGTGCTGAGAGCTGTTTGCTGTGATTTTTCTGTGTGAGGTCTTTCTTTGTTGTGACGATGTAGCTAGGATTTAGTTAGCGTAGTATAGTCAGAGAAAGTGTTTGTATTATATTATTATGTTTATTTTGCGTTTTCTAATGTTTAGTACCTTTAATACCTGTAAATCATACCTGTCAATTACACAACACAAAACAGTTCATATATACTAACGAAACAGTACATATATACTAAGTATAACACCCCTATGCTATCACGCAAACCACAAACACATTTGAGTGTGTTTTGCAAGATTAAAAAAACTTATTTTTCCTCCTAATTGGATGAAGTTGATTTGAAAACATGACTCACATATTTATTAAAACTAAGTCATTGCATGATTTCCATAGTTTTAAGTATGTGATAATTCTGAAAATGAATAATGAAAACACTGCACACATGCGCAGTGGGTTGAAAATTAACGCAATCAGGAAAACTGGTAAATTAGACTATGTAATGTATAGATAACACGTAAATGGTGGATGATTTGAATGTAATAATTAAGTAAAGGTCAAAGGAGGAATGTATATAGGAAGAGGAGCCCAGGTAATTTAATTTCCTTAACACCCGAAAAGTTATTTATTAAACAATTTTCTGCTTAATTATTGACATTGTTCAATTGTAGTTCTTCTACAGACTGTCAAACGTATCAGGAGGAGGAATAGCGATAAAATATTGCGAGATGTATGTAATTATTTATTCTTTATTCAACGGATTAGAAAATTCGTATAATATGCTTATGATAGATAGAGAGATAGATTTATTAAAGTTCGCTTTGAGCTAATGCTCGGTGGCAAACATGATTACAACTAGATATACGACAATTACAAAACTATTACGAATATTTACAAATATAATTACAATTAGAATTAGAGATTGATTTTGAGTCATCTGTAAGTTGATTTATAAGCTTTTCTAACACTTCACTTCACTTCACTTCACAGCGCTGCACTACACTGCACTCCCCTCCCCTCCCATGCCCCCCACCACACTACACTACATTTCACTTCACTGAATAAGGGACATGATCATATTATTAATAATAATAATATTAATAATAATAACGATTATAAAAATATAACTAATAATAACAATAACTTAAAAGTTACATCAAAACAAGTAAGCGTTAATAATTATGATATCAATAATAATAATAATAATAATAATAATAATAATAACAATAGTAATAATAATGATAAAAGTCTCAGTATGATGACCTACATAGAATTAAGAATATTTTTAAATTTCACTACATTAGAAGGAAGAGTCTCTAGTGCTTTTGCAGGTAGTTTGTTCCAATCTACAATAGTGCGATTCACAAAGGAGAACTTGCCTACATCAGTTCTTTGCTTTCTAAATCGTATTTTCCAGGGATGGTCTCCTCTGCTTTTATAATCAGGTTTCTCTAATCTTTTACTGAGGTCTGCCCATGCTGAGTCCCCTTTGTATGTCTTGTACATTACGCATAAACGCGCCCGTTCCCGTCTCTTAGATAAGGGTTCCCATTCATCTCGTCCATCAACGCGTCCATGATTTACAAACTTTTCGGCCCGTTTTTGAATTTTATCTAACGCCTCGATTTGCCCTTTTCTGTACGGGTCCCAGCAGGCCGCTCCGTACTCTAAAATAGGACGAACAAGTGTAGAATATGCCAAGGATCGGGCATTCGAACTACTGTTTTTTAGAATGCGCATTACGAAGTGCAGCGCCTTCCACGATTTTTTCGCCGTATTGTTAATATGATCCGACCAACCCAAGTCGCTACGCAGAACCAAACCCAAATACTTACAGTTTTTTACACGCGGTATATCGTTAGTTCCTAACTTGTAATTCGAGTGTACATTCGAGCGAGATTTGGTAAAACAAATGAATTTACTCTTTTCCGGATTTAATTCCATCTTATTTCTGCACGCCCAGTTCCATAAACAGTTAAGATCGTTCTGTAAGATATTTTCATCCGAAGACGCGCCAATACTCCTATAAATTATGCAATCATCGGCGAAAAGTCTAACTTTCGATTTTATTCCAGTTGCAATATCGTTAATAAACGCTAAGAATAGCAATGGCCCTAACACACTCCCCTGGGGGACCCCAGAGGTTACATCGGCTTTCGATGAGTGTTTATCGCCTATTCTGACTGCTTGAGTTCGGCCCGTAAGATATTCTTTTATCCACAAGATTATTCGATGATCTAATCCAGTTTTTGACAGTTTTTCAATTAAAAGGCCATGTGGAACCAGATCAAATGCTTTAGAAAAGTCTAATATTACTGCATCGACCCTACTCCCTTCGTCTAATGAATCTGCTATGTCCTGACATAAAGAAATAGTCTGGCTGTCGCACGAATAGCTAGGACGAAAACCGTGTTGATTTTGAAAAAGCCAGTCAGTTGTATTCCAAACTCGTCTAATATATTCCGCAATCATGTGTTCCATCTGCTTGCATACAACTGATGTCAAACTTATAGGCCTGTAATTATTGACAATCCTTTTGTCCCCGCCTTTGTGAATCGGCACTACAATTGCCTCTTTCCAATTTTGAGGAATCATATTATTATTTATAGTGACGTCCGTTAACCGAGCAAGGTAAGGAATCATGGCTTCCCCTCCCAATTTCAATATTTCTCCTGGTATTCCGTCAGGACCTACAGATTTATTTCTCCTAATTTTTGCGACCCTTTTTCTAATAATTCCTGCATCGACTCTAAAGGTTTCTATTACGGGTGTTGTTTCATTTACTGTTATCTGATTCTTCGGCTTGAAAACCGATGCGTAATGCCTATTTAAACAAGCCGCCTTTTCACTGTCATTTGTAATTAACGAACCGTCAGCTCCGCAGATCGCTGGAATACTATCTTTGTTCCCTTTCTTATGTCTTACATACTTGAAGAAATTTTGCCAACAGTTCGAACGATCGTTTAGAATTGATTTCAGGTAATTTTCTTGGGTATGTAACTTTAATGCTAGTAAGTCTTTAGATAATTGTAGAAAATTATTTTTCTGTTCCTTGTTAACATTACGTTTACTATACGCTTTCCTAACCTTCCTTTTCAGTCGCCTCACTTCTTTGTTGAAATACACGGGATCCGAATGGCACCGTAGATTCTTGGTAGGCACGAATTTTGCTAAGCATTCTAAAATTATGTTCTTAAAGTTTGACCATATCTGTTCTACTGTACATCCGCTAGAAGCCCAAGTTGAATATTTGCTTTTCAAATATAATTGCATGTTTGTAACGTCTGTTCTATAAAACTGAAAAATTTTTCTTTCTTTTGCGAGATCATTTCGCTTACCCTCTCTGCACATTTTTAGAAGAACTCCTTTGTGGTCGCTAATGCCAGGAATTATTTCGCAGGAAAGAAGTTTGTCCCCCAGTCTAATAAGGAAAACGTCCAGTAAAGCATTATCACGTGTCGGTTTAGTCACTACCTGCGTTAAGCCGTTGTCCCAAACCAACTCGTTAACGAGGCGTTGGGCGGCACCTTCAGCCCCCACATCCCCCTCCCAGGTAGCGTGCGGTAAATTTAAGTCTCCTCCGATAATGACGTTTTTCCCACTTTTCCTGATTACGCGGGTTCGCTCTACAAGTCTTTGTAACGGTTCATGTCCATCTTTCTGTGACCTATACGCGCCTATAATTTCCCATTGGTTTTTTGAATTTCTATCTCGAATGTGTACACCTATTATTTCAAATTTGTCATCCACCCATGCCTCTACTGCTTCCAAGTTGTCTTTTACGCATATAAAAACACCCCCGCCAATGCGATCTATTCTATCACGTCTGAATGTTAAAAAATTTTTCCTGAATATTTCAGCATTTAATATTTCCGCATTGAGCCATGATTCCGTACCTATCACGACATCTACATTATAAGATTCTACAGTGTTCCAGAAATGAACAGCTTTATTATAAATACTCCTACAATTAACCTGCAGAAAGACCAGAGACTCACCTTCTGCGCGATTACATAGTGAAAGTCCGTCTCCCGCCACCGTTCCCGCGCCGCTGTCCGCCGTTGTGTCGCCGTTCGTCGTCGCCGCCACCGTGTCGCCGTCCCCCGCCGCCGCCACCGCGTCGCCGTCCCTCGCCGCGGTCACCGCGTCGCCGTCCGTCGCCGCTGCGTCGCCGTCCCTCGCCGCGGTCACCGCGTCGCCGTCCGTCGCCGCTGCGTCACCGTCCCTCGCCGCCGTCACCGCGTCGTCGTCCGTCGCCGCTGCATCGCCGTCCCCCGCCGCCGTCACCGCGTCGCCGTCCGTCGCCGCTGCGTTGCCGTCCCTCGCCGCCGTCACCGCGTCACGGCAGGTCGCAGCTTCGTCGCCGTCACTCGCCGCACTGCAGTCCACCGCCAAAATTCCCAAACAAACCATTTCATGGGATTCGATATCCCTTGCCGCCACCGCCATGCGGTCTCACGAGCTTGCCGCGGAAAGTTTCGGGCCTCCTACGCGCGAGAAGAGTCCACCCAGCTTTTTGGACCCCGAACGGTTTAGATGCAAGCCGTCACGACCGAAATCGCCGTCCTGCAACCACGAATTTGGGTCCACAAAAAACACATTTCTAGTTTGCGCCACCCATTCGTACGAGCGGTTGACTACATCAACCCGTCTCCACGGAATGCCGCGACGCCTGAGAATCCCACTGATATATACTTTGGCACTTGGGAACTTCTCTTGCACTTTCATCACGAGGTCACCCATATCCCCCATGACGAAGTCCAGATTTTTTCTCCTAAGATCGTTAGTACCGACATGTAATATGACGGTATCTGGCGTTCCGAGGTTCCTATTCTCCACATACCTTCGTAGCTGCTCAGTTCGGATTCCCGGGAGGCACACAACATCCATATGTTTGTGGTGATTGCCTACGTGCCTGACTATCGAGTCTCCAATTACGAGAATGGGTTTTCTCGCAGTTGGAGCCTCTACGACTGGCTGCGCGGCGTCTCCTACTGAAACAGCTCCGAGTTTCTCCACCAGAGCTGCGTTTAACTCCTGCAACTCTTGGATTTGAAGAAGAGCAGCTTCCAGTTTCTCTTCCAGTAGACGCACTCGATTTTCTTTGCACTTGTTGCAAAACCATTTGCCGTTATCCATGTCCCCGTTTTTACCACAACTCGCATGGTACCACAGTCCACACAACTCGCACTGTTTCCCCGATTTGAGGTTGCTGTTGCACCCACTGCACACGATGCGAATTGCATCTGATTCAACTGCAGGTCCCGGATTAGGTTCGACACCTCCAATTATTAATAGCACCGCTATCGTGGTCGCACACAGCGATGCTGCTCCAGCCGCTGCACCGTCCCCGCGAAACGATGCCGAGGGTGCCGGCGCTGCGCACGAGGAAAAGCGCGCGGCCCACGCCCCGATGCGCGCCCGATACTCATGCAGGTAGCAACCCATTGTCTCGCCCGGAGCTCCGCTAAAACACGTCCAACCGCTACGACGACCAGCGACAGACCCGACAGATGCTACAATTGGAACAAATTACTTTAGTTCATTACACTGAAACTCAGAATTAAATTATTATAAAGCATATTTATTTGTATAAATATGTTACATTCAAAGTAAATTGAAAACACAAGAATATTCTTCTAAAATATCCTACAAAAATTACTTTTTCTCCTTTCCCTTTAGGAAAATAGATGGATGATTTCGTTTCAAGTTTCGTTTGTTGTCTTTTGTCTTAATACTCATGTTTACATTAGTAAAGAGGAAATTATTTTTTGGCATGAGTGCCCCCAAAAAAGTAGAAAGTCCCAAGTTCGTTTCTTTTCCACTTGCGATGAACTTATTTTTAAACACTTGCAATATAAACATTAAGAAGAACACTTTGTAAAAATAAATGAAGAAGCAGTTGCGAACAAGAAAGCTGGCAACTAAACGTGTTACCGCAACATGAAAACGACAGTGTTCTTCCCATTTGGGAAGACGCAGAAATTTCAAACAAACATTAAACAAAAGATGCATTCCTTAATTTCAACTCATTAGGACAGCAGTTCAAAAGCAATATTTGTCCCTTAATGTACAAAGTAGCTTTTTTTGGAATTTTGCCAGATGCGATTGCATAAATTGCTAGTATGATAACTGATGATATTCTTTCCAAGGATTAGAAACAGTAATACCGTTTGCATCAACTTCATTGTTTATTAATGGCTTCCATTAAATTGTTTGAAATTATTTACATTTGCTTTTTTAAGGTCGCATTAATTTCGAGGTCAAAAGCCACAACATTATTGATTTTAACGATTGGAGTATCTGTGCGAGTAGTCAGTTGTCTAAAGGACCGCCGATTAACATCTACGGGCTTTTTTATGCGCGCTCCTGCGTCACTACCCAGCGGCCAGAATTGGGAAGGAATAAGGAAAGAGGTAGGGTTGAGGTCACTTCACAGGGGTTCGACTAGCCCCTGTGAAGCAGTCAAGCTCGTTTTGTCGGAACAAATTTCACATGAGTTTTGACATTGTCGATAAGAAGGTCAAGAGAAATACAACAAGAAGATGAGTTTTGAATCAAATAGTTATTTATGATACGAATGGCAAAAGTGGCATTTTGAATGGTAAAAGTGCCGACCTGGATGGCCGAGGCGGCTAAGAGCGAGTACCGACTCAGCGCTTCGGTCCGAAGGGTCGCGGGTTCGAGTCCCGCCTTGGGCATGGCTGTTTGTCCCTTGACTTTGTATGTGTTGTCACGGAAGGCCTCGCGTTCTGCTGACCCCAGATCAGAGGAGCGTGCGTGTTGGTCTAGTGTATGGTTGAATATGTCTCATCGGGGCGTATAGGGTAACCGGCTGTCGGCTGGATAAAAGCCATAGATAAAAAAGTGGCCAGTGATAAAATCGCTTGATGATACGAGTGCATTAAACTGATGCTGATACGAAACTAATTTATTTTCTGTTGCAATTGCACATTTATCTGAACACTTGAACATCACCTCACTTTTAGCACTCGTGCTAAAAACTAAAATTTTAACACAGTAAGCATGCCTTGAAAGAACCTTTTTACTAATGAACGTCTAA
Source organism: Teleogryllus occipitalis (assembly GCA_011170035.1). Classification (NCBI taxonomy): domain Eukaryota; kingdom Metazoa; phylum Arthropoda; class Insecta; order Orthoptera; family Gryllidae; genus Teleogryllus; species Teleogryllus occipitalis. The sequence goes on along the minus strand of BLKR01000832.1, from coordinate 375,718 downwards.
AAAGTATATTTAAGCAATTTTCAAGCCAGTCTTCTTTCTTGAGTTTCAAATCCTGGTCCTTCATCTGGTTTGATATTTACTATGTGGGCAGAATGCGCGTTTACAAAGGGAATTGTCTGCAGTCTGTAGACTGTAAAAAATATACACCACGTATTTGTCCACTAAAATATTTATTTTAAAGAAGTGTTAAAAATTGAAGTATCCAAATTCAAAACACCTGGGTTCAATAAACAATTTATTGACAGAAACAGGTACAGAGCTATAGTGCCGAATATCCAGGAGAATTGGTAGAGAGACGTAGCCGTGTTGCCGTAAAACCAGGAGATGTACCACAATATGCCGAGTCACCAAATAGCCGAAAAAGGAAGTCCGAAGTCGTTGCGCTGTTGTCGTAATCTCTCACTCTTCACACCGTAACCACCACTTAACCACCAGATCGTTGCTCTATCACAGCCGCTCACTCTCTGACTGCCTCAGCTCCGCGCCGGGGCCGTTTTATAGCTGCCCCGGACCGTAGGCCCGTCGACTGGCTGTGTAGTATGGGCGGGATCGAGTCTCGCCCCGCTCGCTCAGGCGTGGCGGTCGCACTCAGCCGAGCACCGCTGGCCCGCGCTTGTTGTTGACCGCTGCCGCCAGGGGCGGCAACGCCCCACTGACGTGCTCCTGTGGCGGCACATTTAATTATGTGCGGCCGGTCACGACAAAAATGAATTTTTAAAAACTTCGAAACGTATTTCTTTTTCTAGTATTTAAAAGATTTTTATTCCTGCATGTGAAGCAAGGGTTCCCAAATTTAATATATTTGAAAGAATACCTGAAATGCATTAACATTTGAACAAAATACACTGTTAAAACCAAAATTAATTTGATTTCAAGTGATTTGTTCATCTTCTAATTTAGAAGATGAATGAATTTAAAAGATTGCAAAATAAAAGTACTTCTCCAATTTCCTGGATATGTAATAAAATCATTGAAACCAAGCTCATGGTATGAGGCTGCTTGGTTTTCCGAAAATGTACACATTTATTTGAAATTAAAATATAGATAGAAGCAGAAAAAATATTTTTTCGGAATCAGGGAACGAGATCAAAAAACGAGTTTTCATCTAAAAAATCTGAAATTTTATAATGCAGCATTACAATACCGTAGTACACGGGGATATAATATGTATCGGTGATGTGACAAACCGCAACTTCACTTAATAAATTGTTATAGTTTTGAAAAAGCACACCTAAATTTTGCAGGTGCAAATGCATTAAAAAACACACGGCCAAGGTAAAAAGGGTGAGTTCCTAGTTCGTAGAGTCAGGCTTTAGATCCCGGAGACGTTTAATAGTGTACTTCACGCTGTATTCCACAAAATGACCTCATTCGAGTTCTTCTATTGCATTTTGGATGTTTCGCACTTCTGTTTGCCTTCTCTCCATGGCAATAGGGGGGAGCATGAAATATTTGAACTTATATGAAAACAAATTTTGCTAATATGTGTTCCCCTTCAGTCGCATGCAAGAGGGGAGAATGACGTGTGGGATTTCCGCACGCGCAAGATCTCCTCAGGCTCCCAAGTTTCAAGTGTCTACACTCATCCATCTCATGCAGCGAACTTCTTTCTCCTGAGGGAGACCTGAGGAAAAACAAGAAGATGCAGAAAAAACGCAATTAATGTAGATATACCACAAGGCTGCGTGGCGGGACCGGAACCTTAGCTATTCGCAATGACTTACCACTACTAGAAGACGCAGATGTATCGAATTTAGAGCCACAAAATATCTCTATTTTTATTTTAAAATATTTCGTTAACGTATGTTACCCTTTGTACAAAATTGGACGATTAAAAAGAGGTAACGGACTAACACAAGCAAGAGATCTCGTCCTAGGATGCTTGTCTCATAAATTATATTCATATTTATACCTGTACAATACAGCAAACTTTAAAACTGAAAAATAGTTACCGTATTTGCCGGTGTATAAAACGCACTATTTTCAAGAAGGATTTCATTCTTTAAATTTAAATTTTATACTTAATTTTTATTTTTATGAAAGGAGTGGGAATTTAGACATATTAAAAGCAATGATCTTTTCTTCATAATCAGTCGGGAGTCTTTATGATATTTTCTAGTACGCATGGAAAAAAAGTGCTTTTTCATAAATCTGCTACACAATAATGTTGACCCAACAAAATTTTCAGTATTCTTTCTTCTTGCTTCTTTTTTTTAGCTTCTGTAAAAATCCATTTATAATTTAGCGCCATTTATAATCAGCGAGTGTGCTGCAAATCTGACGGTCGGCAGGCGGTCTAAGGTTCAGACGACCAAAAACCAGGCATGATATAGGGCCACGCGCGATACAGGACTGTCATGTTTTGCAATACCTATCTCTAATTCTATTAAAACTCTTTTCTCTGTCTCTCCCTCAGCCTCTCTGTATCTTTTTCTTTTATCCTCTTTTTTTCTTTCAATATTTCTCTACTTTACTTTCTCCTTTTATGTTGCTCTTTTTCTTTTCCTCTTTTTCATTCTTTGTCTCCCTTACTTTTTTCTCATATTCGTTCTCCCTCTCTTTCCCTCACTCTTTCCTTTTCTATCTCTCCCTCTCTTTTTTATTTTTGTGTGACTCTCTCTCTATCAGGATTCGCGTTCTGATCTCCAACGTCGTGCCGCACTGTGCCGTGCTGGAGTTTCTTGGCGCTGACATAGGGGGTGGTAGGGGTTTGCTCGAGGCAGAGAAGGGGAAAGCGCAGCGAATATCAAAGAGAGCGCCCGCTTCGCTCACCCAGCAAGGGGTGTGACCGTTCGCCTCTTCTGAGAATCGATACTCGGACGCCGTCCGCGTTCGGTGCTTTCTGACTTCCGCTCCTGATATGGCCCTCCCTCTGAGAACCCTTGAGTAACCTGCGTCCATCCGTTCGTCACTCACTGTTTGACCACTTCCAGCTCTAACTCAGGCAAATGCGTTGTCATTCGATGCGTCTCGGTACCCTTGTACAGAACCAAATCTGAAGAGAAAATTCTAAGAACTTTCTCTAAAAACGTGTTTTTTTAGTTTTCTAGAACTATATTTATTGTGTTCAATTAATACAATTTTTCAGGAGCTTCAATTAATTAAAACCTTAATTCCATCTAAAAAATAGAAGTTGATTAAATTTCTCGAAAACTAATAATATTATAGACAATTTCTCTACGGCATGTTATTTGTCCCATGACACCGCATTGTTCAGCAAAAACTGCATTTCGATATCCTGAACCGTTTAGAAGTTGTGGGGGTGGTCCTTAGTTGGTGGGACACCCGTATTTGGTGAGAGTGTATCTTCCGGAGCACGGATGATTATTCTCGTGCAGATCCTCGTGTAATACATATTTAAAAATATTTAAATATAATTAAATTTATTTATTTAAATATTTAATTTCTATTAATTATTTTTAAACGCAAAGATTTTCTGCGTGTATATAAATAAATTGAAAGATCAGCAATCGTCTATAGTGTCCTTTCACAAAATATTTTCAACGATTATACATAGTCATGTGATGCATTACGTTTTTAAGTTAAGGTGGTTAGCAAGATATCCTAAAATAGTCCATTACAACATACATTTACAGATCCAGGTAAGATACATTTTAATGTCATTTTTATAAAACTGTTTAATTATGTGTTTTCAAATAATGGTGATTTACTGTTTTAGCCTCCCAATTGATCTACTTTAGTTTGTAAACCTCTCTCATTTCATCGATTTTAAAGATAGAAAACAATCTTTGATGGGGTGGGAATGATTTTATTTTTTGTTATTTGTAGAATGTTTTGGTTGGAAATTTTTGTTCAGTTCTTAGTTTTATGCGATGTATACCCAGGGCTTCAGCTAGTATGAAAATAAAATAAGTGCATGATATTCTTTTGGATTTATTCACGCGAGTGGGTTCGTTTGTTTATATTCACCTAGAAATGTTTTTTTTCTCTCATCTGGACGTTATTTAATATCCTATTACTAGTGATGGTAAAATTTAGCATTTTAAATTTTAAAAATTCGCATTTTGTAAGCAAAGCTATAACATTGTATAGCTCTATAAAAATTAAAATTTAGCATTTTGTAGCATTTGTTGAGAACAGTATTATTAACGGAGGCCTCTTTGAGATAAAAATTATTTTGATGCTTTTTTAGATTTTACCACGAAAATAAAATCAGGAAATAATGGAAACTAATTTCATATTTCGCTATTTGTGTACTTCGACAAATATTTAAAGAAGTATTTTTAAATCCTTAGAATAATTCCTATCTTGCGTAGACTATAGGATTCTGAATAGAAATATTGAATGGAAAGTAAATGGATTGTCTTGCAAATTCTGAATACTTATCCACATACTTATTAAGATAACACAACATTATTTTACAATGCGACTATTTATTAGCGTACCGCGATCGTGGAAAATTGTGCTCTGCCGACGAGTCCTCAATCGCAGGAGAACGGTGCGTTGAACTCCCCTGAAAACTCTGCACAAGGTCTCATCTTGCAAAAGGAACGCTTTCCAGTCTTGGTGATTTGTGATGGCTCGCTCGAAGTTCACTCTCAAACACGAAGTGTTTGTGTATGACACCTACGTAAAATGTGTCAAACCGTTATCTACATCGTGTCCTACAGCCTTTCTTTCAAATATTGACAAATGAAGAGCGTAATTACGGTAATTTTCGACAGGATTCTGCAACCGCACACACTACTTCAGTTTCCTTAAGGGATTACATGCTGTTTTTAGAGACAGAATTATCTCGCGTGGTTTGTGGCCTGCACTCTCTCCTGACCTGACTCCATGCGATTTCTTTCTTTGGGGACTCCTAAAAGATCGCATAAACGCCACGAATCGCCACACGGAAGGATTACGACACGATATACGGGAACTGTAGTTAGCAAACTCGAAGGAAACCATGAAATGAAATTTAGTAAATATATCGCAGATTCACGAACATTTCGCACATTGTACGTGATTTCGAGTTTTGCGATCGATTTCGCATTTGGTCACGACGGTTGAAAATCTTCAGAAATAGTATTCTCCACGGACCGTCAAACATACAATTACAAATTTTCTCAGCGGTTGGTAACATTTCGCACTTTTAGCAATTGCTACAATTAACATCTCTATCTATAACGTTTTCTAAGATACCTTCACTGAACCATGGGTAGTCACAAACGTTCAAAGATACGTTCCAGTATTTTGAAACAATCACTGAAAAAGTAAGGAATGCTTACAGCAGTCCATCCAATAATGAAATATTATTTAATGGGGTCCATTTTGTATCCGTCAGCATGAGGTATACATTACCTCATTATTCCCTCCTGACAGTAATATGCGCGTCCATTTTTCAAGTTAAGCAATTCACCTCAAAGCAATTGTCTAACATGAAAAATGGAAAGACAGGTTTCGTTTGGTTCCCTCTGAAAGTATGGAATAAAACGAGTTCGAGGGTGAGAGTACTCTGCAAAAAGACAAAAGACTTAAAAGAATCAACGGTAAAGAGGAGAAATGAACGCCATTTAAGGGAAAAAAAAGGAAAAAAATCAGCGCGAATGCGTAATTGCGGCGGTTATAATTGGATTGCGGCGGATATCATGGAAAATTACATTGCTTGAATCTCGAAAACTGGTTCATTTTTTCCTGTCTTTCTAAGTGCATCTTTATTTTGCAGCAAAGGTTGTACAAAGAGAAAAGAAAGGAAAAAAAGGAACTTTTTTCCTTTACTGTGAATGAACAAAATACTTCTTTTTAACAGTATGCAAAAACTCGGAAGAATTATAATGCAATTTAATCTCTATACAGTATTTGAGTAACTCCCGAGTGTGCAGATGTGCGTGCGTTCGATTTCCGTCTCTCACGGCTAGACCACTTCCAGTGCACCAATCGAGACATAAGAGATGTCATTCGACGCACCTCAGTCTCCTGATAATTTCTTTCCGGATCCGATCAGAAAAAAAAATTCTAAAAACGGTTTTTTGCGTGTTTTGGCGCTGCGAGTGCTCTGGGAACTAAATCAATGCCACCGAAATAGATATATGTAGAATAGAAACCATGTATTCTATGGTAACAACTTCATCAACGCATATGATAATGTATGGCGTAGAATTACAAAATATTTCAAACGAATCAATTTCCGTCTTTCAAAGTTTCTTTCATTATTGACTCCACCCCCGCGGTTACCTCCGCCTATCTTTCAATTCCATTCATTTGTTTTATTACGTTCACTGACACAATTAAACTTCGTAATAGTATGAGGTCAATGTGCACTCCACAACTATGGAGTGAAAACTTTAGACATTTAGTATGTTAATGTCTAAAACAATTTGTTTATTACCTTTATATATCATTTTACTAAGCAATCCTAGAATTTCCAAAGAGATATTTGTTTGTGTTGATGTTGTTTGTTGTTAATAAATATGTAATGTATCTATGAAAGGTTAGCTTCCACTAATATTGTTTTCTGCTTAGATAATGTCTTCATTCATAATGATTGATTCAATTTTAATATTGATATTTTTGTCAAAAGAAATGTACCTGAAGAAGGAGACGCACAGATCTCTGAAACGTTGTACGAGTTTATATCAATAATGAATGCTGTAATAAAACCAATGTTCATAATTTTTTATTTTAAATATGATTGTCTAAAATAAATGGAACTTTGTATTTTAATATAAAGTTATATATGTTTGGTTGCGAGGGAGGCGATCAGCCGCGTAGTTTGAAATGCGCGCTCCAAGCCGGGGGCCTTAAGTCTCGAGGGTTCCAAGCAGAGTTCACTGGTTTAGAGGGCAATGTCGATGCTTTGCTTGCGCCCCAAAAGCTTCGGTCTTTATGATGTGAGCAAGCGACCGGAGAGGATGGAGTGGCGAGAGTCGGGAGTGTGGAGCAGTGCTGTGTTGGTGGTATATGGGATGTAGCTCGCCACCACAAAACATGAAAGGAGGTAAAATGGAATATTAATGTACATGAATTTTTTGTGGAACACTTAACGCACGAAGAGAGGTGATATAGTGTTCGAGGTGCGTTGGAAGATGAAGGAACGGAGACATGCAAAGGTAACTGGATAGGAGAATGGGAATATACGTGAACTGGAGTCCTAACTGATTAATGTGAGTGCTAATAAAGCATATAATTAACGGTTGTATAGTGGAATTGTGTAAGCGTGAGGTTAGATGATCAATCTCTCCTTAAATTGAGATGCGGTACTCCAATTTGGAATTGTGAAAGTATTGTTGGTGCTAGTCCTGGCATTTCAAATGGCGAGTGACTTTTTCTGACTTCTTTTGCCGGATGTGTAATATTCTTTTAAATACAAGATGTTCTGTTGCATTATTCTAAGTTGAGGACTTAAAAAGACTGTTAAATGAATTGGTGCATATTAATGTATCAATTTTCAATCACTAATATGCATATGTGGATTGTGAACCAATTATTTATTAATGGGAAAAGAGCTTGAAGAAAGGTGAACTTTCCTTTCATTAACTGGTACTGTTGACAATTATGTGCTTTCTATTTGTAACTTATATTGCAATTTACTACTATAAGGAATGTGTCAAAGAGTTGTTAATTTCTCTTAAGTTGGGGGGTGAGATTCTGCAGTTTCTCTACGTAGTGCAATATTTTATTGAAGATTGTCTAATATCACAGATTGTGAAAAAAATAGCTGAGTGGAAGGAGAAAAGTTACACAGCTATTTCTACTGCCACAATGTTCATAAAAAATGTTTATTCATGAAATTCTTCAGATTGTAATTTGTATGATGTGATTTCATGACATGTAGAATTAGCATGTGACAGAATTGTTATGTGACCCTGCAGGGTAAAGAGGGCAGATTATTGCTATGATTACTTGTATGGTAATAAACTAATATCATTTAAGAGTTTGGGGGAATGATACTCCATGCTTTGAGTATTTATCAAAGGAATGAAGACCTTGTCAGTTTTGAATCTTCTTTTTCCTTGAAATTTTTGGAGAAATGATATAGAATGTTTCTTCTAGAGTTTACAGTGTAAATTAAATTTATATTGCTGTGTGTTGATCAAGTTTGGATGTAATATTTTTAAATTGAAAATAAGGGAATTGTTAAGAATGTACTATTCTGAATTGTTCTGGTGTACATGGACATAACTGTTGTAAAGATTATCTGAATGAATAATGTTCATTCCAAATGACTGAGTTCTTTGTTCAAAGTAATAAATGTGATTTTCACAAACATTTTTTTAAAGAAAAAGCTGAGTGATAACAATCCTCAGAATAGTTCTAGAAATAATACTGTATTGTGGTTGTTGTTTTGCTTTTGTTATTGTTTTTGGGATACAGGAAGCCAAACAATTGTACACTATTCAAACATTATTTCTGTATTGTCTTTCTTGTGTTTTTTTAGGAACATGCAGATGTCTGTGTACACTGTTCTTTATTAAATGTTATTATTTGTTTCTCGAAACATTGCACTTTCTTTTCTTTTTTCGTCGGAAGGGTGTGGAACAACACAGGCAAGAGCCTCGCTCCTTTAGTCCCCAATTTCCATTGGGAAAATCGAAACTAAAAAAAATAAAAAAAAAATAAAAAAAATTGCACTTGGTGACGGCCCGACCCACGCCGCCGCCGCCCGCCTGAGAGCGTTGCGTCACAATATATATATATATATATATATATATATATATATATATATATATATATATATATATGTCACGGCGATCTGCGTTATCTGGTTGTGATTGACGCCGGCCCGGACGTAGCTCAATCGGTTGAATTGGATGGTGGAAGGAAGGTGACGAGAGTTGTTTCAATCAGATTGAAGTTATTCTAGATTAATAAATGTGAGTTTTATTTCTGACAGGTGTCAGAGAAGTTACACTGTGAATTTTAAGTAAAATTAACCCTACCTAATGAGCTCATAAAAAAAATTAAATTAAATTATAAATTGGGTTCTTATTCATAAATCACAATAGCCAATGCGCGGCAACGCTTACATAAAAGAAGTTTTTTTTACTTATTTTTCCCTTACTCAAAAGTCCAGAAACGCTTGAAGAGCGCGGATAGAAACCTGGAGCGTAGGTTTATTTTGCCTGATGGCGGCTGATGGCGAGAGAAGCTGGCACTTCGGTAGCGGGGTGTCCTCGGGTCGGTGACCTCATCAGCTGGGGGCTGCGGGCTCGGGGAAGGGCCTCCCTTGGCGGCAGCCGCGGCAGCGCCTCCTGCACCGGTCGCGCTGGGATGTGGCGGCGTCAGGCCGCGTCCGCTAGAGGAAGCCCGGGGTGCATGGGCCGTCTCCACCTCTCGGAACGACTAGCGGCGACTCCACATCAGGTATCGGTTGGCGGCGTGGCTCAGAAAGATGACGAAAGTCACCAGAAGATACAGGCAAGCATTAACCTGTGGCTAGCTTGGCGAAATAATAACTGGCCGTTTTATGCACAGTGGCGTAATGGTCACGAATTAAAGTACCAACAATCTCGGCGAAACGATCTGAAATCGAGGAGCCATTCCTTTCTGTGCGTGAGCCTCTCGTGAAACTCCTCGGCCGAAAATCAAATCGAGAGTGTCTTTTGGATTTTTGCTCCGTGCGTACGAGCCCTTTGGTTCCCCCCTCCCCAAATTGCTTACTTGCTTTCGAAATCACCCCTTCCCCTGTCATTTGTGATCTGATTGACCCAAACCTATGGCGTCGTGGTTTATTCTTCACCAATCAGATGTCCAGATTCTCCAAAATTTTCCGTCAATTCGACCTTTTCCCTCTCACTCTATCTTTAAGTGTGTGCACGTGTGCAATGGCCGTTTTCATAAACACTCTTTTCAATAAACAGAGTTAATAAACGATCATGTACTTCCCGGTCGGGGAATCACCTAAAGAAAAATATCGGCTCCGAGGACAGTGAAGCATTCATAAGGGTGAGCCCTGTCAGCGCGCGGCTGTGGGTCGTAAATCCCTTTAGAAACGGGCGATTTCGGAGGGGACCTGCCAGCGGCGGCGGCGGCGGTGGTGGTGGCGGCGGTGGTGGCCCCAGCGTGTCTCGACACACAGCTCTTTTGTTCACAAATAATTTTTATTATAATACGTAATAATAACGTGCCGCCACAATATATATATATATATATATATATATATATATATATATATATATATATATATATATATACACACACGCCAACGGAACTCAAATCAGACTGAGTTTCTGGAGTTTTAGTCTTCAAAAATTAGGGGACAAAAATGTGGGTGTGTTAAATATCTCAGGGGAATCCTATGTAGTTGTAAAAGTTTTTGCGTCAGAATTTTTCGTACTAATTAAGAAACATTTTAATAAGAATAGAGAATAACGCAGAACAACTTACAGGTGATCATTTACGTTCATATTTGAAAACAAATCGTAAAAATATAGCTGTGCTAAATTCTAATTATTCGCATTATTCATTCCTGCAAATATTTTTACAGCCATTATAATTTTGAAATTGCAATATTACCATATCATATCCCGTATGGAAGTAATATTGGGTGTTGGGAATTTTTGAACGGGTACATTAACAGCTACCACGATCCATTGGTGAGTCCAATTCCAGATACTGTAAGAAAATAGTTGAACAAAGCTAGGAATGAAAGAACTGAAGTATTAAAGAAATTTTGAAAATACTTTTAAAACGGTTTAAAGCGTTGGCGACCTAGTCAGTTCAGCTAGTAATAAGTATTTAAGGTTTGTTATAATGGAGAATGGTATGCGTTTGTATATCAACACTTCCGTATTTATTCACTAGATTTTGTTCCTGGTAATATTTATTCACATTTCACTCATCTTTGTTGCCATAGACGCATTCTGTTGGCTCCCCGTGCACCCCTCCCCCATGCTCACGCAGGGGGATTTCAAACACAGCGTGTGTGCGCAAAGCGGGTCATTACTTCCTGGTGCAAAACAGTCGGTGACTAGTTTCGTTTTTCACATATCATCACGTGATAACGGTCACAGCACATGTGGCGTATTTTGCCTTTGCACCGCGAATGTTGAATTTTTTGTTATTGCAGAATCTATGATGAACACCGTTTGCAGCGAATCGAGTCATCAATTGTCTGAGTTCATAGTTGGCTCGGATCCTGTCAGATGTCATTGCATCTGTAGAGTAGAACTCTTTCCGTATTAATTTTTCTTTCCTACCAATTTCTAGCATCACTTCTTGGTAGACATTTGTGGACATCAAGAGCAGCTGCAGTCATAATTCCTCAATACAGAAGGGTTCTTTGTCGAGTTCGTATACCAGTCGTGAAGGTGTATACCTTCATAGACACATCACCTTCTTAAGGTAGATCGATTTTACTTTTTCTATTGTCAGGAGGTTTCTTTTCGACAGGTGAGGATCTTTTCGATGAGATTGAATCCATACGTAACTATTGGAGTAGTCTTTGTCCGTAACTAGCTGAAGTACCCGGCGTTGCTCCGGCATTTATTACAGTAAATTATTATACAGGAAGAGGAATTCAATCTTTTCATGCCCTGCGGCGGGATCTATCACTATATCTTCCATTAAATCCCTTCTCCTCCCTACTCCCTGTTATGCTTTGCCCGGCCACGCCACGATAGCTGTCTTCTCTTGATCCTCAGTTGGAAATTTCCAGATTAACTCGCTCACTTTTCCACAAATAATGTCATTATTCTTATTTGAAGTTCCAGCTTCTAAACATTCACTTTATAACTAAAAGCAATAAACAAATCTAAACTACAAAATAAAATACTTGTACTCACATATAAATATTTTGTAGAGTTTTTTATATTCCAACACTATCAAAATTTTCACGTTGTAAAACTTATCCTATTTTTATATTTTTTCTTCCATTGAATTCATAAAAATGTTTTGAAATTGATCTGTCAACTCGTGACCTTGAAGGCACTTACTGTTTTAAGCTGAGTATAACATGCGCAAGTTCATGCACGGGTACGGTAGTACGTAGATCCAGAGTAATAGTTATAGATGTCATAACGTAATTGATAATTCATAATCATAAAAATAAATAAAAATACTTGTATCTATTCTGAAACATAATTACTAGTTTTTATTATTCTAAAGATGACAAAAATATATATGTTTAATGTCCTGTGTGATACTAACACGTAGTATAAAACTTACTTATTCAGGTAAATCAATTCATCATACGACTGATACAATAGAAAACTAATGATCCACCAACATTACATTTTGTGTAAATAATAAATTAACAATGCACTGAGCCACATAACAAAACAATATTAGCATCATTATTTTATCTCAAGTGATAGAGATTATGAATCCTGAAATTTGAATAATAGAAACCAAAGACTCCCAGGTATTATTTGCTTAGACAAAAATATTTTTAGACCAATTAACTTTTGCTTATTTTTTTAGAAATATATGAATGAACTCATTCATTGGGATCAATTGATATGCAAAACAACTTTACCGATTAGTCTTAATGTGTAAATGATAATTCCTAAATCACATACCACTGCACAGAAATTCATCCCTTATTGAAGAAAAACTTTTACTGGGTTTACAAAATCATAAATTACTTTCCATTTTCCAATTTGTGCAGGAGAGCTGAATAATAGAAACCAAAAACTCCCAGATTTATTGATTTCCTCAGACAAACTTTTTGTTAGATAAATTAATTTCTGCATATTTTTTATAAAAAAAGTATGGATGAATTCAATTATTGGGAGCAATTGATATGCAAAACTAAAGCACATATTAGTCTTAATAAATAAATGATCATTCTATAATTATCATCCACTGCACTAAACTTTTTCACAAATAGAAGAAAAAAGTACAACAGCAACTGATATGCAAACAACTCTACAGATTAGTCTTAATATGTAAATGGTCATTCCAAAAATACATACCACTGCACAAAACTCCTTCAAATGTTGAAGAAAAACTTTTACTGGGTGGACTGAAGACAAATAAACATTTTCCATTGTACCAATTGTAACGTGAGAGCTGAATAATAGAAACCAAGAGCTTCCAGATTTATATATTTGCTTCGACAAACTTTTTTAGATAAATTAAGTTTTTCTTATATTTTATGGAACAATATGAATGAAATCATTCATTGGCAGTCATTGATATGCAAAACAATAGCGCAAATTAGTCTTAATATGTAAATTAAGTTATTGAAGAAAAACTTTTACTCTGTGGACTGAAAACATACAAACATTTTCCATTTTACCAATATGAAGATGAATACTTAAAAATAGAAACAAAGGACTCCCAGATTTGCTTAGACAAAATATTTTAGATAAATTATTTCTTCCAATTATTTATTGAAAAATAGGTTGATCCCGAGTTTAGGGTCGCACGGTTCCTTTGGTTCCTTTTATGATTCATTATTTCTCGCGATTCCTATGTTTATAGTTGCGCGGTTCACTATAACAACTGAATTATTTATTTTCAAAGTTCAATGAGAAGAAGCCACATGATAATTTATTGGCGTGGAATATTGTGTATTTTCGCATTTCAAATCATCTTCAAATAGGTTTGTGTGTCTACTGAGATGGAAGGTATGAATTTTCTTAATAGTGAGTGTTCCCTTTAAAATAAATTCTCTTAGAAGTAAAGGAGGTATATAATACAGCGTGAGCGTCGCAGCGACAGCGGAGGCGCGAAATAGGTCTCGAGAGCGAGGGCCGGAAGGCCCTCGCGAATGTAGCACGTTGGATCCGTCGGGTAGCGACGTGCGGTAGCACGTCGCGGACCACTTGGTGAAAAAAATACGTTGGTTAAAGAATTGTGTAGGTTATGAAATTAAATTTGTAGCGTGAAAAATACGAATAATCAGTTCACTTAATGAGAGTACGTTACGGAGATTTATACGTACAGGGGGCTTTAGAGCAGTGGGGTAGCTATTCTCCCGATCTACCTTTATTTTAAATAATTGTATTTATTGCTGTAACATCATGAACTTAACTACACGCGACTACTACGTATAAACAATGATTCACTTCATGGAGTCGATTCTCTTCTAATGAACCGAATCAGTGAATCAAAGGAACCGTGCCACCCTAAACTCGAGATTTACCGAAAAATATATATGAATTAATCAATTCATTCATTCATTAGGAGCCAGTGACATGCAAAACTACTGCACATATTAGTCTTAATATTGTAATGACCATTGTTTAATTACCAAACACTGCACAAAATTTCTTCACATGTAGAAGAAAAAAGTTCAACTGCAATTAATATGACAAACAACTGTACAGATTAGTCTTAATATGTAAATGATCTTTCCTAAATTACACACCACTGTTCAAACTGCCTTCGCATATTGAAGAAAAAAATTTACTGAATGGACTGAAAATATATACACAGTTTCCATTTTACCATTTTGAACCTAAGAACTGTGTAAATAGTAAACTTGAGAGTCCTAATGAACAGCTGCCCTACTACTTAGAGAATTATTACATTTCTCCCCTTCTTGCAGTATTGTTTTCAATAGGGCGAGTAAGTGTAATGGTAAATGCACCTAGGTACATAGTATGAAGTATTGCGTAAGAGAAGCAATGGATATTTCTCTCAAATATGTACACGAGAGAAATATCGCTTTTCAAAAATTATCTAAATTAGGGTCGCGTCCGGAGCAGGCGCTCTGTTGCTTGTCTTAAGAACATTTATGAGAGGGCTCCCAAAACCGCTGTCAACGCTAACATGGTTTCAGATTGTAGAAGCAGGAATTTGTAGAAAATTATGAGAGAGTGACTTCAAAAGGGCAACAGTCCTCGGACAGTAATGTCAGTTTATTGCGTCCAGGACATGTAGAGTTCTGGCGGGGGTGGCGTAATGGCCTCGTAAATTTCCCTGTTTTCTATATAAGGATCCTCTAGCGTTGATAACGGGCAGACAGCCCAGAAACCTTGCTGTATTCACTTCACGCTGCTCTACAGCTCTACTTTTTTCAATTAAACTTATTTCACACTTCATCGGACTTGGTCTCTGTACTTGAACCTCGCTCACCACCACGCTCCTCCAGAGAACTTAGCTTCCCTGCGAACTCAACATTTTTGCATCCTGTACGGGAAGCATTTGTAATTGCCTACAATCACTACTAGTAGTACAACACCTGCAGTGAAAGGCATTACATGGTGGCAGCGGCTTGGATTGAGGAGCACAGCGAATTCAAGTACTTTCTGCTGACGGCCGGGCTGGAGAGACTTCGCGCCTGTACCGAGGTGGGCCGGAGCCTTTCTCGAGGGAACAACGCTCCAGAGGAATCCACAAGGCGCCGTGGTAACCGTTCACCGCCTGCAGAAGCCGAGTCCGTGGTTTGGAGGCCAGCATCAGCAGCCGCTGACGAGCCCGAGGGACGTCGTCGGTGATAAGCCGTTGGCAGCCTGCGCCGCGAGAGGGTCCTCTACCCTGAGGGGAGCTGCGAAGCCATCACTGGAGGCCCGAACTGCGCATCTTCAAGCCACCCTACATCTTTTTCTTGGTAAGAGGTTAATCCAGCCATGGCAGATGATGATATTGGCGCTAATGAGGAAAATTATATATCAGTTATACAAGCAGTAAAATTAATATCGCGTAACTTTGATGGTAATCCACGACATCTAAGAGAATTTATAGAAGGAGTTGAGGCAGCAACGGAAGTAGTACACCCCAACAAACAATCATTACTTTTGAAATTCATTGAATCAAAAATTACTGGCAATGCTAAAGATAGGTTATTAGCACGAACAGAACGCGAAACTTAGGAACAGGTTAGAGCGATATTAGAGGAAAACTTCTCTGTACGGCGTACGTTAGAATATTACGCGGGCGTATTATTCACGTCGAAGCAGGGATCAAATGAAACAGTTGCACAATGGGGTTCGCGAGTAGATAGCATGGCTATAGATCTGAGAAGGGAAGTAAACGGCAGGTTGGAAAAATTAGAACTGAAAGATAATGCGCGTTATGTAGAAGGAGGTCTGCAGTTAATAGGAGAATTCTTAAAGGGAACGTTTATTGCGGGACTGAAAGATGAAAGGATAAAATATATTGTTAAAGCTAAAGGAGAAGAGGAATCTTTAGCACAAATTGTTGAAACCGCTCTACAAGAAGAAAGTGAAGTGAAATCGCAAAGGTACAAGAATAATCAGGGGCAATGGAATTCGCGTTACGAGAATACGCGGTATGATTCTAGGAAGCAACAAGGTACGCATATTAAAAGTGAAATTAATGTTACAGCTGTAAACACTGTAAAATGTTTTAAATGTCAGGAACTGGGTCATATATCTAGGGTTTGCAATAATGAACCAAAATGCGCCAAATGCGGTAGGCGAAATCATGAAACTAGGAATTGCAAACAGGGAAACAGGCAGTAGAGTTGCTTGAGCAGCCGCAAGTAACTCTACCTAATGGCTGCGTAGGTGATATGGATACTGGGGGAAATCACAGCTGTGAAAGAGATTCGCGTGATATAGATACTGTAAGGATTAGCAGTTGTGATAGAGACTCACGTGATATAGTTACTGTGATGAACCTAGGATGCGACAAGGAGTCGCGGGAGGTTAACTGCGTAAAACAAGGGGACGCCTTTGATAAAACCAGTTACATGAAAAGTGATTTGGGACCATACGAGGTATATGTATTGTGTCCGGAAATTAAAGGAGGCTTAGGAATAGCCTTAATCGATACAGGGGCCCAGGTATCTTTAGTAAGGGAATCCTCATTAGACAAAAATATTGCCCAAAGCGATGATGTAATTGAGATTCAAGGTATTAGTGGAAAAAATATCAAGGTAAAAGGTATGGTAACTTTAACTCTGAATAATTGCAGTGAACCAATAGAATCAAAATATTATGTTGTAAATAAATTGCCTAGAAATATTGATGTTATATTAGGACAAGATTGGCTTTTAAGGAATAATTATGTGTTTACTAAAAATATTGCAATACCACCTTTCAGTGAGTCAGTAGTTCAATTCCCGACCACAGAAAAAGGAGTGAGGTATGTAGAGCAACAATTATTGCAGCCAGGAATAGTCTGTGCGTCAACTTTAACGAATTGCGATGAAACGTTTCCGTGTCTTATTGTGAATGTCACGCCCGAAACGTTAGTAGTACGGGAGACACCAATATTAAAGAAACCTCCGACTCAGTTAAATAATGCTAGTGATAGGACGAATGAAGACGCGTTCACAAGGCGGAGAATAGAATTATTATATGATAACTTGAGATTGCAACATATAGAGGAAGGAGCTAAAGATATTAGATATAGTGTATATGTAGTGAATTTGTAGATGTTTTAAAATTACCAGGAGACAAACTGACTAGTACGACAGCGGCAAAACATTATATTCCCACACCCTCTATTCCTAAAGGTAGACCAATTACTTTAAAAAATTATAGGTTACCTCAAGCTCATCAGGAGGAAATTCAGAGGCAAGTAGAACAAATGCTAAATGACGGAATAATTACTCATAGTAAGAGTGAATAGAATTTTCCTTTGCTTGTAGTTCCGAAAAAGATCGATGCAACTGGCAAAAAGAAGTGGCGAATTTGCGTGGACTTTAGACGACTTAATGACGTAACAGTAGGAGATAGCTATCCTCTTCCAAATATTCAGGATAGTTTGGATAAAATAGGAAGATCGCGTTACTTTTCTGCTCTCGATTGTGCCAGTGGGTATTTACAAGTGCCAATCGAACCAGAGGATCAATGCAAAACTGCATTTAGTACGGCTAGCGGCCATTATGAGTACACGCGTATGCCTTTTGGTTTAAAATCAGCTCCTGCTACGTTTCAACGAATGATGAACTCAATTCTGCACGAGTCAATTGGTGACTGGTGCTTTTGCTACATGGACGATGTGTTGATAATGGGAGAAACATTAGCCGAACATAACAAAAAGCTAAGGGAAGTACTCGGGCAACTGAGAAAACATAATATCAAAATTGAACCCGACAAATGTGAATTTTTGAAGGTAGAATTAAATTACTTAGGTCATGTAGTGACAACAAAAGGAGTAAAACCTGATCCGCGAAAGGTTCAATCAGTAACAGAATTTCCGAGACCAGGAAATCCGAAGGACATAAAGTCATTTGTAGGTTTAGCAGGATATTATAGGAAGTTTATCGATGGGTTTAGCACAATAGAAAGACCATTGACAGAGTTATTAAAGAAGGATGTTGAATGGCAATGGACAGAAAAGGAACAGAACTGTTTTGATTTACTGAGACAAAAGTTAACTGAAGCACCCCTTTTACAATATCCCGACTTTACCAAGCCTTTCATATTGACGACTGACGCTAGTGGATATGCAATTGGAGCAATTCTTTCACAAGGTAAATTAGGTGAGGATAAGCCAATAGCTTACGCAAGTAGAACCCTGAACAAGGCGGAAATTAATTACAGTACCGTGGAAAAAGAGTGTTTGTCTATCGTCTGGGCTTGTAAACACTTTCGACCTTATTTACTTGGTAGAAAATTTACAGTCGTCACGGATCACAAAGGACTAATATGGATCTTTAATGTGAAAGATCCGAGTTCAAGATTATTGAGATGGACATTATTGCTAGAAGAATACGATTATTAAATCAAATACAGAGCAGGGATCAAAAATTGTAATGCTGATTGTTTAAGTAGATATCCTGTAGAATGCATGCAATTTAATGTAGAGCAAATAAGCAATGAGAGGAAATTAGCAATTATTAAAGAAATGCATAATTGCCCGGTAGGTGGTCACCAGGGAATTCAAACAACTTCAGAAAGGATTAAATTATATACCAGTTGGATGGGAATGGAGAAGGACGTAGCCGATTATATTAGGAATTGCAAGGTGTGTCAAATGAATAAAGACCCCCATCGCAAAGTAAAGCAGCAATTAGAAGTGACTGATACTCAGGACGAACCGTTTAGTAAACTTTATCTCAATGTGGTAGGTCCCCTTCCAGTTACGGAAGACAATTTTAGATATATTTTAACTTGCCAAGACAATTTAAGTAAATATGTTATCGCTATTCCTATTAAGAATCAAACTGTGGAAGAAGTAACAGATGCGTTTGTGAACAAGGTAATATTAATATACGGTATTCCAAACTCTATAGTCACTGATCAAGGGAGTAATTTTATGTCTGATGTATTTAAAAGAATATGCAAGTTGTTTAAGATTGAAAAAATAAACACTGCAGCGTATCATCCGGAGAGCAATGGAGCATTGGAACGGACTCATAAAACGCTTGTAACGTACTTACGTTGTTTTTGTGATCCGAAGTCTTTTAATTGGAATACGTGGTTACCGTTTGCGTGTTTTTCTTACAATACTACTCCGCATAGTATCACTAAGTTCACACCCTATGAGATATTATACGGTAGGAAATGTAATATTCCAGGGATTTTACAAAGTACTCCACAACCTTTGTACAATTATGATGACATAATACAGAACGTTAAATTTAAAATGCAGAATTGTCATAAAATTGCTAAGGAAAGATTGATACAATTCAAGGAGAATCAAAGAGAGAAAACAAAAGCCAATCCTGTAAAGTTTAAGGTAAATGATTTAGTATTGTTAAGAATTGAAGCTAGGCATAAGTTAGAACCATTATGGAAAGGTCCATATGAAGTAAAGATGATGAAGGAACCTAATGCAATTATTCAAGAGGTGGGTAAACGTAACCATCAGGAAGTACATACCAACAGACTGAAACCATACTTTTCTTCCGTTTCAGGAAACGAAACGAAGCATGAGGGCTCTTAGGAATTGGGTGATATTAGTGGCGTTATTATGGTGGTGGGAACTGGCAAATGGACAAGAAGTGGAGCAGCTACAATCGCAAACCGGGATTTATTTTGATGAAGCTGGAACTGTTTCTTTTTACCCAATGCAATGGAAAGTAGTAAGCTATATAAATTTAGAACCAATTAAGGAGCTTTGGAAGAGTACTAAAGAACATCATAGGAAGGTAGCAGAATATTGTAATAAAGTATCGGTAGCAAATTGGTATCATCTGACAGACTGTGGAGCTTTTCAGCAATATATGAGATCTAAAACATATTATATTGATAATTTGAAAGATTTAGTTTGCGAATATATGGTAGATTCATAGCATGCCGAAACTTTTAATAAAAGAGCGGTAAGAACAAAAAGAGGAGTATTAAATTTTGTGGGAGAAGTAGCAAAAGTACTTTTTGGAACGGTAACACAATCGGATGCAGAGGAATATAACAAACATATTTCAGAATTAGAAAAAGAGCAAAGTGAATTTTTACACATTTCCAAAGATCAAATGACGGTAATAAAATCAACATTAAGTTCTGTTAACTTAACGATTCAAAGAGTAAACCAAAATGAGAAAACTTTAAAACAAAATTTGAATAAATTAGCAAATTATACTGAAAACAAAATTAATGCATTAGAAACGGAGATAGATAACATCAGTCAGATCAATGAGCAAATAAGAATATTGCAAAGAGGTATTGATGAATGTCAGCATTCATTTGAAATTTTGTTAGATGCTTTTGTCCATGCAGAGCAGGGAACGCTGCAGCCACAACTCATTACTACTGATAAGATCAAAAAGGTAATGGAAAGCCAGGTACTGCCAAATGGTTTGGATTATCCTCCTTTTCCCCTTCCTGAACTTCAAAAGATAATAATTCCCCATGTGTATGCTTTAAAGCAATATTTGGTGTATGTATTAGAAATTCCTCTTCTCTCCCCCAACATCTATCATCTCTATAAGATCCTACCTTTTCCCGTGTCCAAAGGAACCAACACATATGTATTTGTAAGTTCAAGCAAAGAGTTTATTTTTAGTGATTCCATGAGGCAACATTATGGTAAAATGTCGAATGATGAGTTGTCAAAATGTTTTCAAACTAGTATGTTAAACTGTGTATGTAAGGAAGATGTACCAATTTATACTTATATTCCTGGGGTGGATTGCGAAGCATCACTTCTCCATCCATCTACTGCTATTATGCCAAATAATTGTGAGACTAGAATAATTCGTTTAGAAAGAACTTTTTGGATACCACTTTTTCTAAGTAACCAGTGGTTATTTGTAACTCCAAGGCAAGAAAGACTGACTGTTCTGTGTGGAGATAAATCCGAACACATTACAATACAAAAAGAAGATAAGTTAAGTTTCAAGCAGAGACGTAAAGCTTTTTCTACTTATGTAACTTTGTATGCTATATCTACTCTAGAGAGTAATTTAACTAATGATTTCTTGCCAAGTACACCGATCAATTATGATTGTTGCTTCGACAATGACAAGGTTAAAACTCCTGAGGTTTTAGAATTAGATATTCCTTTAGTTAATATTATGTCTTCAGTTGATGATTTAAAAATTGCTAGTGTTAAAGTTGATGAGGTGGAGAAACTAATTGAGGAACAAGAAAGAAAGAATTATTCTTATTGGTATGCTCATGTAATTACAGGTAGTTCAGTTTTTGGTATACTAATTGTTGTAATATTTTCATGTTGTGTATGTTTTTGTTGTGTAAAAAGATGCAGAAATTGCACTTACTGGTTATGGGACAGATGTTCGCCAAAGAATTGTTGGAAAGAAACAAGAGAAAGATTCTGTATTAATATTCATAATTATTCGGGAGCAGGAAGAATTGTAAGTTATCAAAAATCTGGAACTCATGATGAGCAGTCTTCCACTGCAGAAATAAATTCCACATTATCTCCTGCTCATTCATCAAAATCTATCAGCATAACTGAAGTCTATGGCGAGAAAGAACATCTACCCATATCCACACGTACGAGAAGCTCAAGTAAAGCTTTCCGTTAGAAAAGTTTTCATCTGTTGATCAAAACTTTTTCTAAGGGGGGAGGTGTAATGGTAAATGCACCTAGGTACATAGTATAAAGTATTGCGTAAGAGAAGCAATGGATATTTCTCTCAAATATGTACGCGAGAGAAATATCGCTTTTCAAGAAATTATCTAAATTAGGGTCGCGTCCGGCGCAGGCGCTCTGTTGCTTATCTTAAGAACATTTATGAGAGGGCTCCCAAAACCGCTGTCAACGCTAACATGGTTTCAGATTGTAGAAGCAGGAATTTGTAGAAAATTATGAGAGAGTGACTTCAAAAGGGCAACAGTCCTCGGACAGTAATGTCAGTTTATTGCGTCCAGGACATGTAGAGTTCTGGCGGGGGTGGCGTAATGGCCTCGTAAATTTCCCTGTTTTCTATATAAGGATCCTCTAGCGTTGATAACGGGCAGACAGCCCAGAAACCTTGCTGTATTCACTTCACGCTGCTCTACAGCTCTACTTTTTTCAATTAAACTTATTTCACACTTTATCGGACTTGGTCTCTGTACTTGAACCTCGCTCACCACCACGCTCCTCCAGGGAACTTAGCTTCCCTGCGAACTCAACATTTTTGCATCCTGTACGGTAAGCATTTGTAATTGCCTACAATCACTACTAGTAGTACAACACCTGCAGTGAAAGGCATTACATAAGTACTTCAGCAAGTCGATCTTCCTTCTGAGTAACCGATTCAAAATTTTAGTAGACTGCCCATCTCTTGGCATTTGTAATATGTTTTGACAATTGTGACAGTCGTTTAGTCAAACAATTAAGTTGTCACAAATTTCTGTGAAAGAAGACGTTTAGATTGTATACGATATGTGTATATTGTACATTGTACATTACTGTATATTCTGTACTGTATATTATTGTACTTTTTATTCTCTCAACCTACCTCAATTATTAAACACTTTCAAACTCACAATGATTTCTTGCCACTTAGTATATAACACGGACAAAGAGCAATACATGAACATTGACATTCTTTACCACTTCAGTTACGGCTTTCTTTCAAATATTCACACAGGGACATTACATAACCGTATTCAAACTAATGAATTTCGCAATAATTCTGGACATTGATGAAATCAGTAGTAGATCTCAGACGTCCTCCTCTGGTGGCGCGCAGCTAAACTATTGACATTGATGCACTCTTGAATCTGTGATGTAAGGATAGGCAAAAAATGTCCAGAAAAGTAATTATTTTGAAAATATATTACTGTTTATGTTTGTAAATCATAGCCTATAGTACTCCAGGCCTTTAAAGGATGCTAGCACGAAAGTTTCATCAGCATTGGTTCAGTAGATTCAGAGATTACCGCGCTGGAAGACAACGCACTTCTGTCTTTATATATTAGTATAGATATAGATAGGTGTAGAGCTGTATCTAATGATTGCGAGGTGCCTGATGTTGTTCATAGCAACGATGGTTGCGGTGCGCTTGTCCAGAATATGTCTGGTAAAGGCTGTGTCTTGTGTCTGGAAGGTGATACCCAGGTATTTTATGTGATTCACTATTTAAAGTTTCTTGTTGTTAATGATGATACAATGTTTGTGTGACTCGACCACCTTCCCTAAATACTGTACTACATACTCGTGCGTATTTCAAAGAAATCATGTTAAATGGTTTTGAAGAATCATTAAAATAAATTCGAAGTGTTACATTAATTAAATAAACAATTATTTGATTAAAAATTGAATAAATGAGAATCTTCTTATTTTCCTATATAAATAATATTTAACGTCAATCGTTTTGAAACTGAATGAATTTGGATTATGCGCTCTACGCAGGCTATGTTCTGTTTTACAAACAATTGCAGTAATTTATATGTAATAGTTTAATAGATATCTGCACGTGTAGTAATAAAAGTTAAGTTACGGGAAATGTCAATAAATTATATGAAACTAATTGAAATTGACAAAAAAGACCTGAAGTTGAAGTGAAGTGAAACGCAAATAAAACCATTACTAACATATATATATATATATATATATATATATATATATATATATATATATATATATTGTTCATAAACTCTATGAAAAACGTTCTAATGTTTTTGTGTCAATTACACGATGAGCGAAAACGTTTCTGAACGCAAATGCCACTGTGATCACATGGCTCATGACCTTTCGCTTGTGAATGTGAATTTGTGCTAGTTGGAACGAGCAAATATGATGTGGCTAAACCTCTCGCTCTTCGCACGTCATGCTGAAACTCATAATGTCACCAATGTCACCAATTAAGGTAGTACAAAGTACCTGCGTAAAAATCACATCTGTACTGTAAGTGAATCAGTGACCTAGAGTCCAGGCTGTGGTCCTTGAATGACAGTTGAGAGGAAATAGAAATTTTAAGCGGTTAATGCTGATCATTATCTAACCGAAATATTATGTACAACTTTAAGTTTGTTAATTTTATGTAGATATCTGTCGTTTTTTTAGTGGGCACGAATCTTTCGACTTATGGTTACATATAAAAATGGTTACATATCGTATAAATTTGCTGTTCAGTCATGCGCTCAAGCGCAGCTAATGTGCGGTCCAGGCAAAATTTGGCCGGCTGTAAAGAATATTCTAACCTATGGGCGGTCAAAAACGCAAAGGGAGGGCAAAAGCAAATATTTGCCCGCGGGCAAAGCGGTGCGGCACACAAAGTCCCGGGTATCGGTGATGTGTTATGAGAGTGACTGCAGTGCCTTCGTCAGAGAGGTCGTAGGGTTCGAGTCCCGACAGTGGCGGATTTTTAACACTAACTAGATAACTAGATATAATTCAGTCACTGGAAGAGAATTCTAGCTGGCGGCTGGCGGTTTTCGTGCAGTTTTTCGAGAAATCCCAGTCGAATTTCAGAGAAGTAACCTAACAAACAAGTTACGAGCCTCATGCAATCTTTCCTTTCTCTTCCTTGTCTTGTCCCCACCCATTATACACACACACACACACACACACACACACACACACACACACACACACACACACTTACATTTACACTTATATGCGCTGCACTACCATACATGTCGGGAAACCAGTCTAGAGCTTAGAGCATATAATATTTAACATTTTTTATCGGCGGAGATGGCTCAGGGCATCAACTGATGGCACTGTAGTCCCTTTGACTGGGAGGTCTTAAGTTCGAGTCCCGACGGCGCGGCAGAATTTTCGACGCTAACTTGTCAGCTAGGTCGAATTCATTAGCTGCCTGACAATTCTAACGGCCAGCTGCTCTGTTCGGTAGTTTTCCGAAGTTTCTCCGATCAACACTTGGCGAATGCCGTAGTGCTACCCTACCAAACGGACCACGGACCGCGCGCAATCTCTTCTACGTCATTCTTGTTTTATCCTCTCCCCTTACACACACACACACACACACACACACACACACAAACATACACACTAACATGCATTACCACACGTACTGGGATACCGGTCGGGAACTTAGAGCTTGACTGACTCCTTGACTTAGAGCTCCTGACTGTGCCCCGCTGGTGGGAGATGCCTGGTTGTGGAAAACCCAAATTGTTCTTGTAAAATTCAATTATACAACTCTCTTAACTTAGTAAGCGTTTTTGGTCTAGTTGACAGGTCTGGCGGATTTATTCTCACTGTACCTTCGAAGTTAATTTTTTTCTTTCACTTTTCATCCCAGTGAAACGTATGAAAACAATGTTATGTTAGGTCACATTCAAGCCATAGCTCCAGTAGAATTTTGTGAGATTTAGTACCACACTTTCTGAAAAACAGAGATTGTGGTGTCGTTTAATCTTTTCCATAAATATGATAGTAATATGAATTTAGATATGACATTGCGAAGTATCGAAGTTAAATGTTAAGTGGAAGTCGCCTTCACAAGGTGTCGACATCAAGGAAAAAAGACAATACATCTATGTTACTATTTACCGGAAACGGTAGCTCAGTGCATCAACTTATGTCTCTGTAGCGCTTCTGACAGGGAGGTTCTAGGTTCGAGTGCTGACGGCGGTAGGAATTTTGACATTAGGTATTCAGCTAGGTCGAATTCAGTCGCTGGCTGGAGGAGAATTCTAGCGGCCGGCTGCTCTGATCGGTAGTTTTCCGTGGTTTCTCCAACCAACCCCAGGCGGATGCCGGAGCAGTACCCTACCAAACGGGCCACGGAACGCGCGCGATCTTTCCTTCCTTTTCCTTGTCCTAATCTCTCCCCTTACACACACATACACTAACATGTACTACACTACCATATTCCGGGAGACCGGTCGGGAACTTACCCCGGCTGGGGCGGTGCCCCGCTGGTGGGAGAGTCCAGGTTAGAGGGCAACTCTAGCCGACGGTAGGTTGGCGCCGGATCTCGCCATCCGACAGGGGAAGATCACCGCCATTTCCTGAGGAAAAGAATGCACTACACTAACGGGACTAATGACCAAAGCTGTTGCCGCGCCCGGAATCACTAACCAACCGACCATGTTACTATGGCATTGCCAGACAATATTAAACGATTAAAATCGCTACACAAGTTGAATGGCGAAATATCTTTTCTGCTGCATAAATCTTTCTTTACAATTACAGACTACACTAACCATAAATAATAATAATAATAATAATAATAATAATAATAATAATATTTATTTTAACAATGATATACTGTATAATTGTAAATGACCAAAACGCCTGTAATATGTATTATACTTCATCTTCTGGATTAATGACCATCTCGATCAAGTTTTCCATCCTGTGTCTCTTGATCCACTGAATAGATGGTGGGATTGTACTGGTTTTGCTTCTGGCTAAAAGTGAAGTTTAACTCTGTGCACCTTTTCTGTAACTTTTTGCTGGTTGTGGTAGAAATAAAGCCGGGTATGTGGGTTGCTATTTTGTCAGCATTACTAAAAAATTAATTTGAAATTTATTTACTGGTGGAAACAAGTTCTCTATTACTCAGGAACAAAAATTTCCAGTTGTCAAATGTTGCTAATAGTGTAATGTTTGTATTTTCATGTATCAGTTCACTATGTATATTAAAAAAGTGTATGGCTGAAATTCTGGAGACCAAAGAAACGAGAGAAGTTTTTATTTTTCCCGATACATCACAATAGTTTAATATATATATATATATATATATATATATATATATATATATATATATATATATATATATATATATTAACACATTTATTCATTTTGGAGGATTTACATCGATCAGTACAACTACTTTACAGATGTAGTTTTTCAGACTTATTCTAGTTAAAATATCTAAGCTAACTTAATCTACACATTGGAGAGGATACTCTAGGGGAGAACCTCGGTGTTATGAATTATGGTTGGCTAAAAGTTTGAAGAATGCTTCAAAAGGAAATCTATTTTTTATTCGTGTGTGGGTTGGATTTTTCGGAAGTTTGTAATGAGATGCTGCTGGTATGTCTGTTAGGTTTTGGTAGAAGTTGTGTGATATTTGTGTGATATTTATGTAGACAGCTGTCAAGATGTAACAAACTTCTAAAGTGGGTGGAGGTATGTTTAAAAGCTATTACTATTTGAATTTAACAATACTTGTATTACCATAATTGTCTGCACATTTCTGATAAAAAAATCAGTTTTTCGGCTATGGCAAGAGCACAATTACTTTGAACACCTTCTGTTCCTTCGCGCCTTTCCGCGGAGGATGAGGTGGCTACGTCCTTGTGTGGAAGAAATAGTTTAGCATTCACTATATTGCTCCATATGCGGAACTGTTTATAGACAGATTAGCCGTAAGAAATCGTCAGTGTTTCCACAAAATGATCATGCATGACGACGATTTCGAATGGTTTTTACTTTCTCCCTACAGAGAAGAGAAATTTATGAAATGCTGAACGAAAAAACAGTGAATTTTGGCCAGAAAAACTCGTATTACAGGGCCCTGATAACAAAAAAGTGGATAAATACAGTTGAAAAATTTTAAAAAATCGTCTAACACGTAGTGTAACGAGAATCCGTTTTGTGGGACTCTGTGTTGTTACCGAAAAATCGATTGATGGCAAAATGTGTCTGTCCTTCTGTCGGTTTGTGAACAACGCTAGCTAAACCGTTCAACATATTTTCTCTAAAATTGATACTTCTCAATCGATCTGACTGATGTCGTGGACCCTTGAATTTATAACAGATATTTCAATTTTTGGAGGTACTTTGATGAAGCCCCTGGGATATTTCCAAAGTTTCAAAAAACTGGCTCCATCGTTTTTTATTACATTTTGTTGTTGGATAGTGTAAAGGGCGTTTAAGAGAATGGTGTATATCTCAAGTTCATTGAAACCCCTAATTTTCGGAAAATTGCAAAAATTCAAAATTTTTTCGGAGTCTTCCCACAACTAAAAAATTGAAGTGTTTGTTTTTTCTTAATGAAATATGGCCCTTAAAGATATTTTGAAATAAGGTCATGTTCAATTTTTCGAAAGTTAGAGTATTTTTCGCGTAATTATGTGAGAAAATACGGGGGAGAAAGTACATGCTGTTTTAGCACCACTAGTTTAAACATTCGATAAGGGTTGAAAGATGAAACTGTCAGCGTTAGGAAAGGTTCTAACGATAAAAGTCCTAAATGATAAAACTCGTTGTCTGAACAACGAGGAAAAGGAATCTAGTGGGGTCCGTCTCTTTATTGCTATGATTCTGTTCAATGCTCTCTTACCCCCTCTCTCCCCCAAAATAGTGGGCTTTAGAAGGTGAAGTGGGACGAATGTCGGCCCCATATTGAATAATTAGCGATGGAGACACTTATCCACTAAATTGAAACCTCTTTTACGAAAATATACATTTAAACCACGTAGTACATTCTATTACTTTTAGTGTACGCACAGTGTGCTAAAAATTAAATTTCTAGTCCTGGCGTTAAAAGTGAAACTATAGGCCAATATTGTCATAAAACTGTGAGGAGAACAAAGAAAACAAAATACTTTCGCATCAGTTTCTACTGATCGTATGGTACCCAATAAAGGAATGACAAACGGACGGACAGACAAACGGATGGACGGACAAACGGACGGACGGACAAACGGACGGACGGACAAACGGACGGACGGACAAACGGACGGACGGACAAACGGACGGACGGACAAACGGACGGACGGACAAACGGACGGACGGACAAACGGACGGACGGACAAACGGACGGACGGACAAACGGACGGACGGACAAACGGACGGACGGACAAACGGACGGACGGACAAACGGACGGACGGACAAACGGACGGACGGACAAACGGACGGACGGACAAACGGACGGACGGACGGACGGACGGACAAACGGACGGACGGACGGACGGACGGACAAACGGACGGACGGACAAACGGACGGACGGACAAACGGACGGACGGACAAACGGACGGACGGACACGGACGGACGGACAAACGGACGGACGGACAAACGGACGGACAAACGGACGGACGGACAAACGGACGGACAAACGGACGGAGAAACGGACGGACGGACGGACAAACGGACGGGCGTTTTGAAAAAAAACTCTTTCGGTATCAGGGGACCCCAAAACGTTTCTTTCGTAGGAATCTGAAGCTCGATTTTCCGCAGAATTGCATAACTTTCTCTATACTACTTAAATTACTACCGTATACGTATGTATATGAGAAAGTAAAAGTCTGAAAAAATATTTTCGAATTGATTGATCTTGAGGTATTTTGAAAATTTTTCGAATTCTTTTCTTCAAATTTCTTGTAAAAGTACAGGAACAATTGTCAATGAAAAATACGTAAAATAAATTTTCAAAAAAATTGTAAATCGTATTAATTGTAGTTTTAAAAATGTATATAATTTTATTCACTGAAAGAGTGAATGACAAAACATATATTTAAATGTTCGCAAGGAGTTTATGGTTGGTATCAAAGGTATTATAAATACTGTCACATAACGTCCGTAATATTAATAATTTCTAACTATTATTTAAGTATATGTGGTATTGAATATATTTTAAAGATACATGATATATAATACAAACAGATTTTCACATAGTTTTATTTATTTCTTCGCCCATATAAAATACAATAAATTGATAGAAAATATATGTTACATTAATTCGAACTTATTTTACAAATACGATTCAGCAATCTTCAGCCTTCCTGCCCATTAAGTCGGACGAGATCTCCATTAAAGTTCTTCTTGTATCCTTGCAAATTAATTCGTTGCATGCAGCACAATATATAGAACATCTGTGCTTTCTTAGTTCCTCTTCTATTTTGATTAATCCTTTTGATGTGTTGCATTTTACACAATACAAACATACATTTTCGCAGTCTACTGCTTCATCAACTGCCAAGCAAGATTTACTAAGCTTAATCCAAAAAATTAGAAGCAAAAGCATTATTGTTAAACGAAAGTGGAAACCAATTCGTTTCATGTGCATATTAGTATTTTTCTTTCGTTATTGATTTTTGCGTGATATACCTGAAGATAAAATTTGTATATGATTTTTAAATCCTGGAAATTGTTTCTGCTTTCAAATGAAATTTCAATATATACATTTATCCTAACATATTTCCTCTTTGTCTGTTGCAAATATGAATTTCAACGCCTCCTGAAACTAAACGTAATTACCAATTATGTACACAGATTTATGAATATACTGTTCTAGCTCCATGCTGCATTCGGTAATGAAATATTATTATGTTGTGTAGGAGAAAAAATGTATTGATGAAGCCACCTCAAAATTGTACTCGTTTTCAAGAATTTTACAACCAACAAAAAGTTTCTAGAAAACGAAACTTTGATTTTGCTAGTTTGTTAGTTTGTGGTGCAGGCCGTGTTTGGTAACGTGAGACAGTTTGTTAGCTGTGCTTCTAAGTAGACATGTTGAACCTGCTTCAAAGACATATTCTGTCTTACTTGAACAAAGCGTAACTTTTTTTAACCCCACGTATCTCGTTAGTTGTAAGTAAATAACTTCTAGTTTTGAAATAGTACTACAGAATATCAGATTCTACGGAACATCCGACGAAGTTTCTGAAAGCCCGCGAGATCTTTCTTTGAAGTCCTGAAATAACTACTAAAGAAACGAAAAAAAGAAACGATTTGTTAAAAACCTTTTAACAATACTACACTATTCTAATACTACAAACAGTACTCTATAAATTTAAACTAATGATGCTACGTCATCATATATTTTCTCGCATCTGTCAATTTCACAATTTTCTAAAATTGGAATGTGGGCAATTATCATAAGTGTACTTCACACTATTATGGAGAAAAAAACTAAGAAAAAAAGTTTTGAGCAATTTCAGTAAATCTTTAAAATTGCCTTCAAAATTAAAGTTTTTAAAATTGTCTTCACGCAAAATTACGAGTAAACTGTTCATATTTTGAAAAAGAAATGTTTTAAACCTCATGTATTAAACAAATCTACCATTGCTGTGCATCAAATCCGCCACCGTCGGAACTCGAACCCTATGACCTTCTGCTAAGAGATGCTCCGAAGCAATGGAACGCGACTTCCAAACCAACACCTTCTGAAATTCAGCTTTCGAATTACACACATCAGTCTAATAAATGATGAGTGGTGTGTGGCATTTGATGACGTGATGCCTAGCGTTACAAAATGGCTATCACGTAACAAATACGCAAAGCTCACACCGAGGCCACGTGCGGCCGTCCAACCTGCGTCTTCTGTACGTAGGCACGCGACCGACGGGCGGCTAGAGCAAAGCGACGCGCGTGGGTGGGGGAGGCCAGCGAGGGGGCGTGTGTGAAGGACGCGTCGCTCTCACGGCGCTGCGCCGTCTGTCTCCATCAGAGAGAGGAACTCGCCCATCACACCGTGGGCATAATTGACCATAACGCCCCGCCCGCCCACTCCCCAGCCCGCGCCTACCGGCTGGGTTTCGCTCAGAGCCAGCATTACCGCTGTCTGCAGCGACTCTGAGTGGGAGGGTCTGTGGTTTGAGTTCCTACGGAGGAACGATTTTCGACTGTGACGAGGTTTAATTGTGTGATTAAATTGAGGACTGTGAGGTTTAATTCACCCGCTGCAATTGTGTAATTTCCAGCACCTAGCTCGTAATAATTAATGTCTTTGGCCCTATTGCACGCAGGGGTGGCTCGTGCTTAGGTTGTACGGTTTGCAAAACCCCAAGATAATTGAAAAAGACCTTATGATATCTTTGGAATGTACATTTTCCTTTTAATTCAATATTCAAGATATTGCAGCAATATCGATGTATATAAAATTGTTTTGGAACCAGAGAGCGCCCGATTAGCTGGCTCTCTCTGGCTTCTGGTCCTCTCACAAGTCATGTCACGCTACTAAGTTTACTCTTTGGTCCTATGCTTCAACATAGGGTAAATAGTGTAACAGGGCTGCACGGCGTCCGAGAGAAATACCTCATCATCTCGTCTTCATCTAAAACCAGACGCATTTTAATTGTATGAATTTCGGGAGTTATTGAACAATTTTTGACTTATTAAATGTATTGTTTATGATCTTTGGAGAATTTAGTTTCATTTGAAGTTAGACTTTTCATTCATAAGGAACATTTGATGAAACCATTGTGTAAAGTTGGCTGTTCCCTTTCACTCACGGTGTGTGCATCTCAAAGTCTTGGTGCACGAACAATGGAGCTGCGAGATATTGCAGCGCCAACGAACGACACACAGCGTGTGCTCGAGTGTGTGAGCGAGATAGATCTTTCATTATTGCAATACACATCAGGGTAGTGAAATTTTCGAAATAAAATAATTCTGTTTGTGTAAATCGTGCTCAAACGACAGTGCTTGTTGGAAAGTGCTGGAGTGCGATCACCGTATTTTCGAAACCAAATTCCTTTTCGTGTTCTATGTACCGTCAATTTATCTCAATGCATAAGTAATACAGAAATTCGATTTCACATTGGAAACCAAAGCCAGAACTACGGACGCAGGAGGCGAATATATCTAAAAGGACAATATACATAAAATTACGTAAGTAATGTTTGAAGATAAACTTTTATTAAAATTAGTTTGAATATTTTACATGCATTGCTTACGCTTTATTATATATTAGTGTTTGGAATTTTGGAAATTACATTTCCGACATTCGATGGAGCGGCATCCTCCAGTTTGTTATGACGCCAGTCGCCACTGATTCCATGCTTTCCAATGAAATTTGAAATGAACGTCTCTCATCAGTTAATCTTTGAGTATGTGACATTTGCTTACAATGCTATTATTATTTCAACATTTTCTTAGAATATTACGTACAAAATACACAACATAACAAGCTCAGTGTTATGTCAATTGTCAATGCTGTCAATTTCATTTAATTATATTTCATTTTATATTGCATATTATTTTATTTATTTCTTCAAATTTGTAATATTAGGCAACAATCTTCATCTCTATTGCTTTTTTTTCTTAAAATTTCATTGATTTATTGTTCATTGATTGTACTTATTTTCTCAATGGACAGAGCAAACGTTGAAAAATCCACTGCATTTTTTTGTTACAGACAATGCATCCCTTTTTCCCCATAATGTTGCCAACAGTTTTGATATAAAATAAATAAATGTTTTTCGGGATGTCACGTTTCTTAATTCACTTCCATAGCACCCATATCACACAACATTTTGTTGACTTTGCGTGATCTATCATACATTTTGGGTTAATAAGAGTTTCCTGATTTACTTATGTAAGGGTTAGATAGTATTACAAGTTTTTGTGGGAAATTGAGATTCATTCTTGATAATTTTGTTGTGAAATTTCCAATTCAATGATTTCATTTTCATCCGTATAAATCTTTCGTTTCTTTATTTCCTCTTTTTTACTTCTAGTTTCAGCAGTCATTCATGTTGTCTTCTTAACATTAACAATAAACTTATGTTTTACAAATCATTTTAATACATTAAGTATTTCATTAATAATTATATTTATAATTTCATCAACATCATGTCTCATAAACTATCATCTGCAAAAACTCTTATTGTAATTCTTAATATGACATATTGTAACCCGTCGGCGGTGGGTCGGGGTTTTGCATGCTCAATAATACACAGATGGGCATTTCAAGATAATATTTACTTATTCTAAAATATGATTATGATGATGATGATTGGCATAACAATGATTTTTACAAATGAATTTACATGTTGTTTTTTTTTGTACATCGGCGGCCTCTTATTTACTTTAAAATGAAATTTGATACAAAAATTGAACACAAGTACTTGGCCGCTACCCTCGTGCCTGATTCCCGGCACATCCGCTACAGCTCCGAATATCTAAAGTTCGTCCGCACTTACGCGGGAAACAAGGGCTGAGCGTCACCTGGCTGCACAAAACTACTTATCTGGTACTCTTCTGAGGCGTGATGTCAGCAGTGGTGAGTGATGCATTCCCGGGCTGGAGTCGGGCGGCTGTGGCGCGTACTCAGGCGGAAGCCACCAGCAACACGCTCCCTCTGGACCCAATGCTGCGCTGGCGTCGTCCACATTTCATGACACGCGACCCAGGTCACAACGTCTCGTTGCCGATCGTAAACAATGGTGATTCCGCGCTCGGCTTGCGGTCTCCGGAGAGGAAGTTCCTTCCGGTAGCGAGTCTAATGAATTTCACCGATGATGTGACATTGCGCGGAGCAAAAATCTCGTATGAAGCGCCAAGTCAAATAGCGCACGTTTTGAGAGTAATCATTTCAGCTCACGTGACTAATTAAGTTTATGCGGCGCGCGGTAGAGCAAGTGTCTCCCACCGATCTCTAGACACAAGTGTCTCTTGCCGATCTCTAGATACGAGTCTCTCTCACCGATTTCTAGATACAAGTCTCTCTCACCGATCTCTAGATGCAAGTCCGTTTTGGGCGGCGCGCTACCACGAACGAAGGCACCTCTTCCCTCTCCACGGACCGGGGGCCTGTCTTCGATTCGCTCGCCCTTCGCTAAAGAGGCGGCACTTGAGCCAATGGCTCGCGAGCTCGCATCGACAATGTGCGGCATTGTATGCTCGAAAGTAGGTCTCGCGAGTCCACAGGTGACCACGTGCGCATAACGAAAGGGTGGTATATTGGCGCGGCACGTCCGAAGACGGTGACACATGTTTCCCCGCCTTCGCGCCTCGGTCACGGCGTTTTACTCCTTTCTTTTCGGGTGCCGGCGACGGTTAGCACAGGCCGTTCTTTGATTGACGTTATTGCTTTATTGCCCTGCCTGGTGCCTCTCTCCCGGGTGAACACTTGAGCAAAACGAATTTTGATGCTCTTTTAATCAGCACGTCTGTGGATCGGACTCAAAAGGCATACCCAGCGAGCGCGGGACTCGACGCGGCACGCGCCGGTGCGTCTCGGTAGCACAATGCTTTTGACGGTCATAAATATGTCTCCGAGTTCGGCTGAGGGGGTGATGACGAGTGGTTGGCCGAGACCGGTGGTAGGGCTTGGCCTCGATAATTGTCGCTTAGTGTGGAGAGGCTATTGAGTCCGCGGCACCCAGGGACGGTCATAAAACCTTTTGAACGGCGCGGCCACGCACCTAAGCGGGTGGGGCGGCGGTCGGCATACTATGACCAGTATTTTATTTTATTATATTATAATTTCGGAGGACGTACCGTTACAATATGATAAGCTCTTTTCTTTACTCTAGTAAGATGGGTAGTTTGGAAGGATGATTGGGACAACTCCTGATTCTAATCTTGAATTTGCCCAGGTCAATAATATTTCTTTTCCATTATCACTGACAAAATAGAAAATTATCACATACATGCTAATAAATTTTTAAAAAAGACAAGAACAATGATGGTTGAAAAAGTACACCCAACATGATCACCAAATATTTAATTAATTTGAACATTTGGCAAACATTTTTATTGAGTCATGAACAACTAAGTTATTTTAAAGGCTTGAAAAGTGTGTGTTTTACCAGTTATTCCATGAGTGAAATGATCTCTCTTGATGGATCTGAGCCAAACAATTCTAAGATTTATCCGAAGGAAACTTAAACAGATGCACTTTGTTTTGCGGGTTATAAGTTCCCCTGTAGTTTGGTTCACAACACTTTTACATCATTTTTAACTTATTCAAGAACCTAAACTGCATAAACTGGTGATATATGGCGTAAGGAGTGGATTTCCTAATGTTCTATTGAGATCGACACCGCGACGCGAGAAAAGCGCGCTTATTGCAATCGTCTTGGTGGCTCAGGGCACCAACTGGTGTTACGGCAATGCATCGAGCGGGGAAGTTCTAGGATGCGAGACAGAGGTTTTGCCGTCATTCGATTTTTTGGTATCAAGGATCCACAAAACATTAAATCTGGCTACACCATGTGTTACATGATCTTTTTGTAAATTTAGCAAATAAATTAATTAACTTTTTTGGTGCCAGGGCTCTGTAATAAGCTGCTGTTTTTTCGCCCAGCGTTACATAACTTTCTCTCTACTGCACTAGCGGTAGCGAGAAGGTAAAAGAAGAACGATATTAGTTGTAAAACAGGAAGGTATCTTAATAATCAGAAACCGTGTAGAGATGTTAATTCTAAGAAAGTCTACTTTTTTTTCAATCGATTGTGTAGACAAACGATAAGCTCTAGACAAAAATGAACACGATTTCATCAGTCTGATAGGAAATGGTCTAAACGAAGAAGAAAAAATACTTTATATATATATATATATATATATATATATATATATATATATATATATATATATATATATATATATACGCATATTGAAGGAAGTGTCGTATTAATATTTTGCAATAAAATTTTGAAATCTTCCAACATTTCGTATTAAAATAGTGTGCCTCAGTAAACTAATGCGGTACTTTCCAAACAAACCAGAGCCATCATGAATAGTAATTAATAAAAATTTATTCACTGTAGTTATCTACAGAAAATTTTCCGAACTGAGAGCAGTGTCGTAAAGTCAGTTATTATGAGTGTACTAACAATAAACACAAGGGTTTTAATGATCCATAACCTCCAATAACGTATTTTCAACTTCAGGAGGACCCGAATTTCAATGACATTCCATATACTTTGTATGAACCTTAGGGTAAATTTTAGAAATTATGTATGTATCGCGGACAGTATGATAGAACTAGTGGTGCTACTGAATGTCTTTCTCGCACTAGTTTTCAAAACTCTTTAGTACAGGCAACCTTTTCGGCATTGCCTTTCAGTATTCGGTATAGCCTCTTCACAGCTGCTACATCTCAAAGCAAAAACATTTTTTCACAATTTCATATTTTTTGTCTCCTAAATTGAAATATGCGTTTAAGAATATTAGGGGAAAATATTACGAAAGAGTAAAACATGGTCGTTTAGGTAAATATTAATTGAAAAATTTGGAGACGTTGAGACAATCCCGTTTGAGCGTTTCTGAAAATGGCCAAATTTGAGCTCATTTTCTCAAAAAAGTTTTGAGTTTTCGAGAATCTTCGCGAAAAATCATTAGAATAACTTGTACTAAAAAATTCAATGATATACAAAAATACCCGTACTGTATTTGATTAATGGCACGAGTGATATATAAAAAACCGTGGTGTATTTTGGAAAAATCTAAATAATACTTCAAAATGAAGTTTATGACGTGTTCTTGAGGCCGGAAGAGGTGGCTCTGCATCAACTGATGTCACTGCAGTGCCTCTGACCGAGACACCTGAGGTTTGAGTTTCGACGTGGAAGGATTTTCGACACTGGTTTGTCAGCTAGGTCGAATTAAGTTGTCTGGAGGAGAATTCTAGCGGCCGGCTGCTCTGCGCCTTTTCAGTTTCCCATCCTTCATAAGAAGAAGTGTTGTAATCGTGCGCCAAAAAACGGCCACTTGACAGAAAAGCTCTTATTTCTGAGCCCTAGGAACGAAAATGTGAAAAAATCTTGTTCATGTATGTAATAAATTTCTTGCTCTAACAAGTTGTGTACTCAAAATCCATGTTATGTGGCCATGTGGCCAACCATTCAGCCGATTTTATTCAGGTCCATCTTCACCCATGTAATCGTTCTTTAAGAACATGAGAGAGTATTGCTTTCCAAGAGATGTTTACAGATAAGTTGTGTGGGAACTCTGCATACATCAACGCCACGTTTTTAGTGGTATCAAAATCCATCACACAACTGGAAAATGCTAATACTCAATTATGTGAAGCACTGCATATTGTGCAACATCTGTAGAGTTAATTATGTAGAGCTTGTGGTGATGTATCTCTCAAATTAAACAATAAATTGTAAAATGTTATCCAGTAGAATCCTGGATATTCATCTACAATGTACAAAAATTAGTTACATTTCTGAGAATGTTGCACCTTTTGAAGACAAGGCAGTTCAACTTTCTAAAAGAAAATCCTCAGTATTTCAAATAGTAAGAATTTTGCAATATTCTTAGTGTCAGAGGTTTTAATGAAAACCGAAACTACACTATACTTATAAATGTTCAATTTTATACATGAGCACAAAAGTTCCAGAGAAAAATGTTCAGCAATTTTCCAAAAATATTGAAATGTCGCAGAGGCTTCACGCACACTACCCCCAAAATGAACTCCATGGATACCATAGAAATGTGTGGAAATCCATGTGCGTGGGTAAACTAATAAAATTCTACACTAAAAATATATTATGGAAGATTATTTCTATTTACCCATTGGCACCGCCAAAAAATTAAATATCTTAATGATCTCCGAAATGGCAAAAGTAGATAATATATTTGACTTATTAGTCAAGTTTCAGAAGCTTTTAACCCATCAAAGTTCTACGTAAAACATACGAAATGTGGGAGATACAGCTAAAGAGAGCCTTCAACACGATTTTCGACGGATTTTTTGACCAATATTCGAGATCACATAGTTTGAGAGACTAATAAAAGAAATATTTACATTTTTACCACGTATAAATTCTATATTTTTCTATCTGATAATAAGTGAACTACAATACACATCATTACCGGTTTGTCAACTATAATACAAGTGTATCGGAAAGTAACCTCCCCAAACAAGTGAATAATGAACAATATTTTTTACTCCTGTATCCCATTAGTTTTTATACAAGTTATGTGTCTTGCAATGAGAAAACTTCGCTGATTGGAGAAGGAATGTTGATATTGGTATTTATCTTCTGTTTCAGCATCCACGCACATTCTATGAACTGTATGCTCCCATTCCTGCATCCCATTAGCAGGCTGTCCCCTGTCCACTGTCATTGCGAGAACGCCATTCGCAGAGGGGTGTTGGAAATTAGGCTATACATGATTGTTCCTCCATGTTGATCCTTTTGTGGAGATCATTTAATTTCTGAAGTGACTATGAAATTACATGGTAAAATAATGTGTTCATGTGGAAGAACTGTACGCTTTTACATCTAATTCGTGTACGTTGCACGCAAAAATATGGGAGTGTCGAAGTTTGACATTAATTATTTCGTGTTTTTTTTCACCCAGTAAAGCCTCATGCCGCATGTTGTTAAAACGTTGCATATCTGCTTCTTACATGGTAATATATTTATAAAAATAATACTATTTCTTAAAGTAGCACAAACATATCTTCAAATTTTTTAAGTTTCAATACATTTCAGAAATAATTTGAAAGACACAGTTCTTAATTAATCAGTCTGACAAAAAGTAAGGTCATTTCCGAAACATATTACATTTACCTCCCTCTTGTGATTACTACAGCGGAACGTAAATCCTCATTAGTCTGAATATGAACCACTCGGTGTTTCTCGCCCTAGTCAGTCTATTGGCGACGTAATAACTATCCTCTCAGTTCCAGGTACTGGTCGTCTAAATTCAAATATACACTCGACCCTGGGCAGAGCGTTTATTTGACAGATACGTAATGAAATTGGTTTAAGCAGGATGACACAGATTAATATTTCGCATTGGTCGCCATGTAACGTTATGTTATTAAACGATGGGACGTTTTTCGTAAGAGTTTTATTATTTTGGAAGAGATATTTTTCTTTCATACATATTCGTCCTCTTCTTTTCTCTTTATCTTTCTCTCTTTTTTCCGACATTTAGCGTTTGATATTTTTCGTATTAAACGTTCACTCTTCTCTCGGCGCACATCTTGATCTCACTTTTTTCTAAATTCTTAGTTTGGCAGGTAGGGAGGGAGAAATTTCGTTAGTATTTCTATTACATCAAAGGTGTGATTTGTTTGTGTAGAAAAATATGTTTTCTATCATTGAGGAGCGAAAATTTCTAGTTTTCAAATTTAGATCGCAAAACGCAAAGACAGGATTTCGAGAAATTTCTTAGGATCTTCTGGACAAACCTGCAAGCAAATCTGGAGTTCCTCTCCAGGAGACCGAGACGCGTCAAATGACAACTGATATGTTTCGATTGTTGGAGAGGAAGGAAACTAACCGATAGTGACAGACGGACGCAGGTTATCCGAATACTACAGTATAAGAATTTGACGATAAATTAAATGGAATCACCGCCCTCTGTCTAGGAGGCAGAGGCTTGTAGCTGGGTCGGACCGAAGGAGGGAGGGGGGGAAAGCACGTAACGTGGCGTGCCCCAAGGGCCAAGAAGTCGTGCCCCGTCAGCGCCTCGGCGTACGTGCGACGAACATGCTCTGTCAGCGGAAGGCCATTCCTCCTACTGCGGATGGGTCGCACACGCGCGCCCACGCACACGCACGCATGCACGCACGCTGTTTCCACACGTGCGCTAAGGCAGTCAAAGCCGAACAATTAACGCAAAATTCTTAATATTGTTATTGCCAGTGTACAAGACATCCCTGGAGTATTTGTATACCTGACAGACAGGAGCACAGGAAGACATACAGCGTGTCACTCACGGATGCCAAGTCATTACCATCTGCTTTTATAAATATTATAACGTAATAGAAATATATTAAGAAAGTTCGATTTATTGAATTTTAATAATTATATGTTGCATGGTGAGGCTTATTACTATTAATTTTTAATTTGAGACAATAAAGAGGAAAATCGCCGTGGTTTGAGTTCAGAAAGCGAGAATGGCTGATATTCCGTGATTAAATGAAACGAAAGATATAATCAAACAGTTAAGAGCATATTTGTCAGCCCTCTTCCTCTCATATATTGTGACGAACATCCCCGCCCAGCAATTCCTAGTCGCCTGTCGGGACTTTGCAGATATCATGCTCTTGCGAGCTTTGTGATACCTCAGGGCAGTGGGATATTTTGCACACACACACACACACACACACACACACACACGCACGCACGCACGCACACACACACACACACACACACACACACATATATATATATATATATATACTTATATATATATATATATATATATATATATATATATATATATATATATATATATATATATATATTTATATATATATATATATATATTAATTAGGTAAGAATTAATTTTATTACAAACCACTAGAGCGTGTTAAGTGGTTAAATAAGATCCCATTTTTCCCTAAAGAAATGCGGAGAGAAATCTCATATAACGAAGTTACTCATTTCTAGCAATGCATTCGTGAGTGGATGGTAACAAATCTGGCGCTACTCTTTGGGAAGTACTCAAATTCTCATAAATGTGACACTGACAGCGAGAATGTTGAGTTTTTGTGTTATTTTTCGGTTTTGATTGCATCAGAGCGTGCATCACCGTTGCCACACATTCTTCCATCCTAATCGTCGTTACGTCGAGCAGTTTTTGTAGTCAAAGCTGGACAATAAAAACATAACAGTTCACTCATCTTTTTTTATGGAACTTCTTCATCCATTATGCATTTTTCCATCATCTACATATTTTAAGAAATATTAAATGAACAAAAGGCTATAGTTTACTCACCAAACTACTTTATTGAAGCCCCTCGTTTCAAAGTTTTCTTCCTCTTTTATCACGCTACAGAAAACTAAAAGGCAAATCAATAAATAGACATTTATGGATGGGTATAAATCATTGGTTTACAAAATCAATAGAAAAACTAAGATTATGGTGATGAACATTATTTCATTTCAAAAATTCTGTAATAAACATTGAGAAGTATTTCACTGCGAACAGCGCAAAACGTTCATGAAAGAATAATCTACATTATACAATGTTTTCTGAACACTTGTCTAAAATACTCGTAAAAGTAACTGGAAAATATTTGCTTCTCAGTATATCGCATGGGTAATTAGATCAGTTCCATTGATGATTTGTTGCCTTGAGTACGAAAAAGATATAATTTATTCTGACTTAGGACGTTTATTTCGTCACTTGCAATGCAGAGCCCACATACGAGTATCCCCTCTCACATTGGGCGCTTTTTGAAAGATCGCAACGACTTAAGCGTAGGATGACAAAGAGATTTTATACCATTAGAAGTTATTGGGAGCTGTACATAACTTGTGGATTGTTTGGATTATCTGCACGAGAGAGAGAGAGAGAGAGAGAGAGAGAGAGAGAGAGAGAGAAACGAAAAAAGAGAGGAATGAAGATAGAATGAAAGAATGAACGAAAGAGAAAAAGAGTGAGAGACAGAGTTTGAGAGAGAGTGAACGAGAGCGAGAGAGAGGGAGAGAGAACGAGAGCTGTGTGTAACTTGTTCATTATATTATTACAATCTACTTCAACATTGTCAATTGTTGAATTTATACATTTAGTGGATGAAACCGAAATCTGAAATATACTCCAAATATCAAGCTCTAATTGTGTGAAATTCGATTCAAATTTTAGGTATTTTTAAAATATTATTCCACGAGAACATTAACTGAAATTCAAGATAAACTTTAAGAATACATATACACACGATCATATACACTTACACAATAGTGTGCTTCTATGAAGAAGGGGTTTCTTTCATTTGCTCCCATGAAGAAAATTCAAAACGTACGGTAAAATTCTTGAAGTGTTAGGTATTGTGAGTAAATATAATTTAAAATCACTCTGAAAATTTGAACTCCTACTTTGTTCACATTATAAATATAGGCTTTGTTTGCATTTTAACATTCGCTAATACTTATGTACTAAACTTCTTCTTATCTTGATAATCCTCTCCAAAATGTTCTGCAAACAGTTAACGTTATTCGTAATGTGTTTCGAAAATTTGTTTGAAAACTTGACTTTTTGGCATGATTGGCAATTGGCATGATTACACCGTTATAATAAAATGTTTTTGAACCTATTCGTGTTGGGTTCTGAAATTTCGAAATTTGGTTACTCGTTTAACTAATAAAGTTATATAATATGCATAAGTTTATTAACATACCGTATTGCATATCTGCACATTAATGAATAATATGTAAATGAAAAATTTGAGAGAGGAAATATCTAGATAACCTTTTCAAGCGATTCTTCTGTGTTTGTAGTACATCCTGAGGACAAATCACGTTCTTCAA
Organism: Teleogryllus occipitalis; assembly: GCA_011170035.1. NCBI lineage: Eukaryota > Metazoa > Arthropoda > Insecta > Orthoptera > Gryllidae > Teleogryllus > Teleogryllus occipitalis. The sequence goes on along the minus strand of BLKR01000832.1, from coordinate 332,699 downwards.
ATTTTCTAATCCTCGAAATTCCATCTGTGAAGAGTCAATCTGCGATGTATGTAATACAATATAATAATTATAATTATTAATATCACCCAGTCAACGGTATTCATTTCTATTCAAGAATGTAACTTCACTTTTAACGTGGATCATCCACTGAGAATTTTCCATTATTTTATTACTGTTTTGTTTATAATTGGCATGATCAGAGCCTTCTGCACAAAGCCGCGTGAAACATTTGACTCTAATAATATTGGCCTAAAACACGAGAAATTATGCGGTAAGAATATTGAAGTCATAACTAAAAGTAACATTTCCACTTTTTGTGATGTCATTTGTGTTAGAAGGAGCGTGTATTTTGAGTTCAAAACTACCTTATTTGCTGTAAACAAATTACAGCAAAATGCACTTCCACATTGAATTGATGCCAGACATCTTATTTCCGACCATAATGTAACATACTATATTTCATTATGGACCCATGAAATCTGCCTTTATATGGAACATAGTATGTTCCACATCGTCAGTTTATCAAGCTGGCTTAGGTTCATTTTACATCTGTTCTGATTCACGCAGCTACTCAGAATCAGTGGCGTAGCTAGGAGGAGGCTGGGGGGGGGGAGCGGTGCGCCCCGGGTGATACCATTCTAGGGATGACACTAATAAAAAATATTTTCTAACTAGAATTATATAACTTAGAGCATTTACTTAAAAATTATATATATTATGCGTTTTGTTAGTTTCATTAATTTGAAAATTTAGTTACTGGAATTATATACTTTTTATGTTTTAGTTAAAAATTATTTATATTAATTTAATAAGTATACATTTAAATCATAAATACTAAGAAAGTAAAGCAAAGAAATAATGTAAACTAAAGTGCGAAAGTATAAGCGGTAAACACCTATTTTTGAATGTTAAAAGAGTCTCAATTTCAACGATATTTTTATATTATTGTGATGAGGTGGTACCATTAGTTTTGCCCCGGGTGACACCATCTGAAGCTATGCTACTGCTCAGAATGTAATGATCACATTGGTCAATAATTACACAAGAACACATTCATTACACAAGAATACTTCCGTAGTTTTTGACAGAATTCTCTGGACGTTTAACCACAAATTCTTCCAAAAGAACTATATATTTTAGTCAAACAGCTTAAATTTTTATCAGCTGGTAGGTTCCCGGTAAATTGAAGAAAATTCAGCATGAATACTCTTTTCTCAAAGCCGAGTATCATGAGAAGTATTTTAAAATTAATCAAGCGAACGTTTTAGGATCTTATTGATTTGGAAATTTATTGATATCTTAATGATTTGTTAAAAAAGAATGTTAAAAGAAAACGCTATCATCACTAGGAAAATATTTTTTAAATTTTGAAAAAATATTTAAACATTGCCCGTCATCTGACAGTGAAATCAAAAGAACATAATTTGCGAAGATCATCTTGTTATTTTTAAAATATTAAGTACTGAACATTGAAAATGCACCAGTGTAACAATCGTGGTCAAGATTTATAAAGTTACGTGACAATAAATTTGAGTAGTGATTCATTTTTTTATATTAATTAAGCTATCATCAGAACCGACTGATACATTTCCTCTCTGTGAAAATGTAAAACGTGAAGCTGAAATGAAGCATGTAGCTTAACAATCTTCGCAGATATATGATACGTATAAATTAACAAGACTTCGAGGTTGAGCCATTAATCATTATGGTCACGCATTGCACCCATAATGACATTCGGAAAAGGGTTGTGCACAATGCACATATTCAGTTCTGAATGGCAAATACGAAATCATCCAGATATTTATCATCAACAAAGCAATAGGAAAATCAAAAATTAAGTTACACTGAAATGAAATATGAAATTAACCAAAACTGGGACATTTCCCGTTTTACAAGACTGCGCCAAGAAACAGGTTTATTCTTCATACATTGGTTTTTGGTAATTTAACATACAGGTAAGGTCCAAACACTTTATTGACAATCACTTTATCGACTTGTTTTTGCTTTTATTAACTACATATCCTTACATTACATAACGTTTCTGAGATTCATTTACATTACATAACGTTTCTGAGATTCATTTTTCTCCTTCTTCAGATGTTTATATATTTATAATTTTTAACTTAACAGGACTCTTGTTTCCATGTCATATTGTGCTGTAGATTTCACTAGCTATACTTTTACTCCATTCGAGTAGGTAGTAATCTACATAGTCTTTGTTTTTGTCAACCAGTCACAGAGAAATGTAAAACAGAACAAAATTACACTTTATGCCACTTTGATGTTTATTAATAAAGAATATTTAATTATTTACAATCAGGGTATATTTTAGTTTAAAATAGCTTTAAAATATTATGATTACTACTTGGCACAATGCATCAATGTGTAAATAAAGGATATTTTTACATAAGTTTACAATTTTTAAAAAATACTTAGAGTTAAATCTAAAAGTTGAAACTTTTACTAAATTTTGGCATCACAGCAATCTATCATGTGTGATCCCAACAGAGATATTACAGTTGAAAATTTGGAAAAGAATCTACAATTCCAATTTTGAAAAGGATGTTATTTTCAAGTGGTATTACGTTATTTACCAATGATATTTTACAAAATGTAACTATACTGTTATGTGTAAAACAATATAAAAAATTAAGACTGTGATTCTATTTATTCTTTCAGAAATTACTTTCTAAAAATCAAATTTCGTTCATTCGTTTTCCATACATTTTGTTGCAAATATTTACCAAATAAAAATGTAGAAGCTATGTAAATAATATTTAGATTTGTCACGTCTCCATGACATTATCTTTCTTTAGAGACTATGTTTATAATGATTGATTGCGTGTGAAGGTGTGTATCCTACTGAAATAATATTGTAGGTGGTACAAGGAGAGGATGCTAGAAATGCTAATCCTGAAAGGGCCTAACTGCCTAACTGCATTGTCTAATTATCGTTTAGGCACGAGCAATATTCTAATTATCTTATCTGATAATAATTTTAACACTTTGATATTTTATAATTATATGCATATGATTAATGGTATTAAATTGACTTTGAACCTTTTTTTAAATACATTGTAAAAAAGTATTTTTTCTGCTGCATGAAGGTTTATAATATTTAATATAATAATTAGCTATTAGTCGATTCCGAACACGTATAAACCCGAACTAATAAGAGGAATGTATTTGATACTACGAGTTTTCGCCACCACTCTCCATCTTTCCCTCCTCGACCCCTCTACGCCGTCGATCATCCATACATCATGGAAGGCCTTAGGATTCATGTTCAGAGGATAGAGGATTTTCGACACTAGCTAGATTGATAGGTCAAATTCAGCCGGTCTAGAAAGAATTCTAGTGGCCAGCTGCTCCAATCGATAGTTTTTGGTGCTTTTTCCGATAAAAATCAGGAGAATACCGAAGAAATACTCTAATAAACTGGCCATGGATAGCACGCGACCTTCTCTTACTTATTTGCTCTGTTCCCTCTCCCCTTATTTTCTGCTACACTTACACTTACATAACTTCACAAAAACACATGTCTGTGTCACAGTCGCGCTGACGCCTGCAAGCGAATGTACTTGTCTGCATCTGATCTCACCATTCAGTGAAGTAGGAACATCGCCACTTCCAGATCTGAAAACATTAACTACACTAACGGCACGTGCCTGGAAACCAGTCAATCAACTCACCTCGCTTTACCCAGCCTCTCCGTCTGTCGGCTTTTTCTCCCCCTCCCTACTCTGGGCTCTTTCTCGCCCCGTCCCTGCTCGCCCACGCCGTGGCCTTCGCGGCAGCGGATCCGTCCCTGCGGTACGCCGCGACCGCGCCGACGCCTGCGGCGAGTGCGATGCGACTTCAAAGGCGGTCGGCGCCGCTCTGTGCGAGTCACCGCTCGGGCTTTATCCCTTTTGCTCGCTCGAAAGCCACCTACACGCGTTGGAAATCGCAGCTCCTCGGGCTTCAGTCGCCCCCTCATTTGGCGTCTGTGGGCTCAGCTGGACCACGGGCTGCCTGGGGATGTGAAAAAATGCGGCGTTAATTGCAGGGCCTGAGTAGCTTCCGAGTAGAAGCGTAGCCTGAGCCCTATTCATTGCAGTGAATATTGTTATGGAGGACGTTGATTCGCCCCTTTGAGAGGAGCGTCATTCATTTCAGATCAGGACGTAATATTTCTCTATTAAGCCGGATAGGGCGTTCGGTCGGGTCCGTTTCATGCGCCCTCTGTTCAATGCTTAAATATTGGCAGGTAAACACAGGTGCAACTGTTAATAACGTTTTCCATTAGATAGTCTCAACCCCAGTCCAATACTGAGGTCCCAGTCTCAACCCCAGTGCAAAAGTGATATGCGTCTACGCGCAATATTCCAGTCTGTGTACAAGATCAACGATGTAAACTCCATAATCTATGTCAAAGGTAATTACGTTTAATTCTTCCCTGACCTCTTCTCTGAACCTTCAATACCACTTCCAGTAGTCCGTTCCTCACTCTTCTTCAGTATTTCGTGATGTGGTAGTCTTCGTGTGGTACTCTATCCTCAATCTTAGCAGATGGCTTGCACCGATTACCTGCTTTTTAAGTAAACAGCCAAAACTACCACCCGAAATGAAATATACGGATTGAGTATTTGCTTTGCTCTGTGTAACAAAGCGAATTGTAATCACGTGGTTAAAAATTTGTGATAGTCGGAGTCCATTTTCAAGTCAATGTATTGTGACCAATCACTTAATGCCGTTCACGCGAGATAGGCACCATGGAATTCAAATGCCTGCGCAATTGACGCCTAGGCAAGGGCAACGCCACCTAGGCTTGTGCGTTTTGAACTCGCACAGACTATTGGAGTTCAGAGAATAAACACAGAGTCTGTTGGGGTGGCGAGTGTGAGCGAAGATACGACCTCATTTTGCCTAGTGGAGCAGATCGTGACGGATGTTAGTGTGGCAGGGAGAGGCAAGGAACTAACCTTCCCGGTTGTCAGGGCCTTGTAACCCTCCCTCAAAACCGGAGACAAAGCTTCAGGGTGGTACTAGTGTTGCCGGGTGCAGCTGCAGGTTAGGCTCGCCAACTTCCACACATAAAAATTGGCGATTTTGTGAGAAATACGAAAAGTGTCTTTTAAATGTTCAATTATTCATGGTATACATGTAAGAAACCGTTGAAGAAAGAGAGAACATCGACGCTACCCCTTGTAACTATGTATCTGCTCGTGTCTCGCGAACCTATGCAGCAGCCAGGTACGTTTGAAGTTTCGTTGGCAGCAGTTCGTATTTTAGTACCTGTAAGGAGGTGATACAGGAGAGCACGCCACTATAGTGATCCCCACCACTTTTTATGGGAGTTGAAAGGCCCTGGCGGTTCTCACACGGCCGTACCCACGTACCCAACCACAGCCTGAATCGGAGAGTGAGATTTTCGAGAGCTGGCCTCGTGGACGCGACTAACGGCTGGTGAGGTTATGTTGCGCACGTCCTTCGAGGAACTAAAGAGAGGGACAAACTGAATTTTTATAGGAACTGTATTGAAAGTGATATGTGACTAATTATAACGTACATTGGAACTTGTTAGATGAAGAGAGATTACCTCAGATTTAATATGGTCATCTTCTTCAGCAAAGCAACCTGATAAGATCTTTCTTTGTTACCATTGCTCAAAAAGAGTCTGATTGTTCTAATTTTCTCTAATAGAAGGCTGTTTGTTTTTAATTTATAAGTATGTTCTACGTCCTTTAGGAAATATTATTTGGAGGACAGATTGTTATGTGTGAAAGACTAATAAGAGATCTTATCACTTCACATCATTGTCTCACTCATATTACACAATTTATAGTGCATTTAATTTTTTGTTTGAGAAAGGCTTACAGGTATAAGTGAACCTGAATACAACTAATGTAATTTGTAATGCGTGCCTGTTTTTAATGATCACATTTTCTAGTTTAAGTTTTCTCACCTTAGCTATTGTTTTTTTGCTCGATTGCGCGAAAGCTGTGGAGGGAAGTGTGTGTGTGTGTATGTACCTTCTACTTTTGTTCGTTTCCATCTAGCCCACAAATTAGTTGACCACTTATGATTCAGTGTAGTCGGAATTAGTTCATGCTGTTCCGAATGTCTTATGTTTTGTGGGTTGTCTATATTTTAAAGATGTTTTGCGTACCATCGCAGATGCGCAGTTAGAGAAATGCACACATGACTTCCAGATTAGCTTTTATAGAAATCCCATGCCCTTTAACGAACGATAAAATAATTGGTGAAAAAACGTGTTTTTGCTGGCAGTGAATGAATTGAAACGTTTATTGTAATAGCCCTTATAAAACCATTTGCACTAATAATCCGCGTATTCTTTCCGCCTCGTCGTATCCTTAATACCAGTCGGATTAGTTATTACTTTTATTTATATCAGAAGATACTTTTGAATGATTCGTAACTGGGTCGAGTTCATCCACTGTCTGTAAAAGAATTCTAGATGATAGATGCTCTGATCGGATGTTTTCCGTATTCAAATATCCGTGTAGTGTTCAGTACCAGAAGATTGTCGGAGCAGTACGGGCGCTATCCGACGGGCCAAGGACCGCATGAGTTCTTTCCTTTCTCGCTACCACTTCTCCTCTTTGACCCACGCTCTACACATGCCGGGAGACCAGACGTGCGCTTAGAGCTTCATTCGTCTGTGCCGGTACGCTACGGTGGGAGATACTTGGCGGAAAAACCCGACAAACCTACAGGTCGGTGACGCCAGAACTCTCGTACCTGGAATACTGCCATCTCTCTCTATATAATATGCATAACATGTACGGTGCTAATGACCCTCGCAGTTGACGCGCCCGGAAATATCCAGTAATTAATCAATCAATGACTAACTCGATACTTTGCCTTTTCTTGAGATTGTCATTATTTTCTCCTCCCTTTACGTGTCACTGGGTTACAGCGCATTTTGCCTCGATTTCCTCATTTTTCTCGACTATTTTTTATTGCACAAACATTCCATTACCTTTTTTTATCAAAACTTCTCTGTAACCATGTTTTTACGCCACCTCCAGAAAATGTCAACAGAGCGTGTGTGCCCAGAAGATTAGACTTATAGGTCATATTTCTTTGTTCGATCGCCGTTATTTCATGTGTTCGCTTAACAATAACATCGCTGTTGGTAGCTTTTGTTTGCACTGCGATTTTTGAAATCCCGCCATGTTATAAATTTTCAGAACTCCGTTGATCTTCGTGACTTTTGTTTTATCTACGGTCCAACCTATCAACTTCACCTCTATCGCCGCCGTAATCCCTGCTACTCGACAACAAATTCAATAACAGCAAATTCTGTCACTGGAAGTGTATATTCATTGGATTTGGGGAATTATTATCTCTAACGATGTAGGTTATTGTTGATAAAGAAACTGTATTTGTTAAAAGTAATTTATTTGCGTTGGCCTTGCAGCCTTTAACACAAGTGAAAATTTAGGTGCCAAATTTGAACATTTATAGTGTGTGATAATGAACTAAACAATATGAGTAAAGCCAACAAATTAGGATGAAACATACATCTCAAATTCGCCATTACTGATGACAAGTACTCATACAAACAAATACGCATCAGACTTACGGGGTGCCAATTAATGACTGTCATTTCTTGGCTAACTGCATGTGTTTGTCTGTTGTATGATTTCTCACAAAAATGTGGAAACGTTTCTGTTCTTAAAGTTTATTTGGCAGTTATTCTTAATTTAAGAAATATCTCTCTGTATTATATTGTGATTGTTCGATTTGATATATTTATTGCAATGGGAATAAATACCGCTCTGCTTATTTTTATCCTAACAGTAAATTAAATCAGATGAAAGAAAATGGTACTGGAAATGAGTTCAAAGTTTATAATTAAAGGAAATATTTACTACAACATAATTTTATATTCATTATATCCGTTTATTGACGTTTTATTAAAACTGCCTTATATATTCCGTTATATTTATTCGAAACTCTTAGAAATTTATGACGATTTTCCAATTTATAGTACTTTTGATTGCTTCCTTTTAAATATATTTCAATTTTTGTTGTTTATGATGCACTGATATTATTTTTTTCTGTTTTGTTTCAGGTATGTACTATTTTGGGGCAAGACTATCACCTTTCAAAATATTAAGTCTGTTGAAAGAATTGCGTTGACCTATCTGTGAGTTACTTAAAAGTAAGTGTTTGTGTAACTGTATATTTTCATTGATCATTCAAATAGGCTACATTTCAAATAAGTACTGTCATCAAATTGTACCGAACCCTAACAGAAAATGGTGTTAAATTATCAACTAGCTGAACTCGTGGCTCATTGCAAAGTCGCAAGCCTTTCACCACTGAGATCCGGGTTCGATTCCCGTCGAATCTCATGTGAAATTTGTTCCAACAAAACGAGTTTGGCTGCTTCACAAGGGCTAGTCCAACACCTGTGAAGTGCCCTAAACCCTACCCGTATCCTTATTCCTTCCTAATTCTGGCCGCTGGGTAGTGACGCAGGAGCGCGCGGTAGGAGGCGCGTACGCGGAGATGCTACCTGGCGGTCCTCTTGACAACCGACTGCGACGAGACGTGACAGACTATACTAACGGAGGATTACTCCAAGCGCTATTAGAGGAGGATTACTCCAAGAAGCGCGAAGCGCTCAACGCCCCCCCCAAGGGGTTTAGAGACGCGTTGCATCAAAATAGACGCAACAAATTAAAAAAAAACAACTGATATTTTAAAAAATCTAATAAACAATTTGAATTGACCAGAAATATATTCGTTTTCTTTCACGTGATAAACTGAAGAGTTGGTCCAGAAGAGGTTGTACGGAGAATGAATTACCTTAACTGAATAATTTGTGCAGTCACATTATGGGGCCAATTGAATCCAGCTATTTAGATTTAAAATTAGATGAGATTTAAGATTTGAAGTTACATGGGTCATTAAAACTTGCAGTACAGCTCCACATCACTACCTCTATCATTTCAGTATTTTGTGTTGATCCTAGATATTAACGAAACATTTTTTGCTGCCAGCACCCAGCCTTCGGCGAAAGCAAATTGGAAAGAGCGCGTATTGAAAGGTCGCTTCGCATTCCTATCTTCGAAGAGCGTGGCCTGCCAGCGGCAGCGGAGTCCACACCTGCGAATGACACCGGCAGAGCCCGCGTCGAGCGATACTCGGCGACCGTCATCTGTCAACCACTTTTCGCTTTTTGTTGAAGTCGCCACCAGACGCAAAAAATCCATATGCTTAGCAGGCGAGATTTGATTGAAAGAGTCCCTTGTCGATCAGTCATCCATGGCTTTGTCAGAATGATAAAAGAGTTTGAAAGCAACATAGAAATGCCAAGAGATGCGTTTATACGAGATATAATACAAAAGATGAACATGAATTACTTGAGATATGATGTAATTGATGTAACCAAGAAATATTATGTGGGTTTATACACAGGGCACCCACAAATAACAAGAGGCCTGGGGTAGTAAATGCACAGGGTCCCCTTATTTCAAACAGAAGATCCACTCCCTCCTTCCCCCGCAATATGAAAACAAAGCTCATTTCTCCAGGCAACACAAATAACCTATAGGGGTTAATTTGAGTAAGAAGTACATACATTTTAATCTGTTTTGAATTAAATAAATCGCATCCCCAATTAGGTTGGGACCAAGAGAATGTTGTTCCAGCTGTCTCCCTAAATTCTAGGCGCCTTGATTTATCCTGCATGAAATATCATTTAATATTACAAAGATATATGTGTATCTTCGTAAGTGTCACAAGTGTGACGGGGAATGGAACCAGGAACGTTATTTCTGGTTACAAGAGAACTGCTCATGGACTGGTGTTCATCAGGAAGACGAAATATCTATGAATGCATGAGAGCTAAATTGGCCGCCTAACACACATATTTAATTCGTTCAGAATTAATTGGCTCTACCCTTATACCTTCTGCAAAGTATCAGTTTGAAATGTGTATCGATGTACGCGTGAAGACAGACTGTAGCACTCGTACTGTCAGCCACCACATGATGTTGCTGCTTCCCACTGGTAGCTCATTACAACAGCAGTTGCTCAGGCTCGGCAGTAAGCTGGTGGATATCGATAAGACAACATCGAAGTAGACAAAGTAGATGCAAGTACGGAAGCTGCCAGAATAACAGGAAAAGACCGTAGACATTAGCGAGTTGTGCGAATAATTTTTTAACGCTCCAAATGTGATGAGTTTTTTTTATTTTTTTTATTTATTTTACGTCAAAAAAAACAGTTAAAAACTGCGTATGACGTGCTGTGGGGAAAAGTTAATTGTGTGCACATTTTCAAAATTCTGTGATCCCTACACTAAGTCATATACTACTTAAATTTTGAATTTTTGAATGGGAGAAAAAAAAATAAAAAAACTCCCATGTAAAAAAATCTATTTTCAAGGGTAAATAAGCAATAAATTTTGAATTTTTAAAGGGAGAAAAACAAAACAAAAAAACTCCCATGTAATAAAATATATTTTCAAAGATAAATAAGCAATAAATTTTGGCTCTTATTACTTCCTGCCGCGACAACATGGAAACGCTAATTTGAATAATTGTATTTCCCACTGAATTCTAGAAGACGTGCACAGAAAATGAAGCTACATTTATGTCCAGAAGCAAAACAAGGGGCCATCTCAGCATTTGCTCAATGGATCAGGGAAACTGGACGAAAAACCTGATCGAGATGGGGGTCATTGACCCGGAAGCTGTAGTACAATAGTTGTTACAGGTTGTTTATATTTATTTATACAGTCCAAATGGTAAATAATGCATTATGTATCATTGTTAAAATTAATGTTACTTTTCTTGTGATGCTCAGTATAGTCTCTAATTGTATAGAAACAGTTATGCAGCAGAAACGATTTCACTTGTGATTAAACTTTTCTATTGAATTTAATCGTTTAATGTCATCTGGCAAAGTGTTGTAAAATAATGTACATGTATTGTATGTGAATTTTTTGTAATGAGCTGTTGATACTGTCACCTGATGAATATGATTTCTACGTCGAGTGTTATAGTAATAGACTTCGGCATTTTCTGAAAATATATTCCTGCCCTTAAGCAAGTCATTTTACAAAAACCACTGATTCGTAAATAAAAAGACACGGTAATGGTAGAATTCCTAGATTAATGAAGAGAGGCTTACATGAATCACGTGGGTGGGATTTGGTTATTATTCGTACAATTTGTTTTTGTAATCTAAAAGTCTGGGAGCTATAAGATGTATTTCCCCAGAATATTATGCCATATCTCAGGCGGGAATGAACATTCGCGAAGTATACACAACGAGCAGAATGAAGGCTGACTGAATTTGCAAGAATTCTGAACGCGTAGCATAATGAACTTAATTTTGTGTTCAATTCATTTAAATGGACGTTCCATTTAAGGTTTGACTGAATTGAGAGACCTAAAAATTTTGTTGCCTTAACATCAGTCAATGGTACACTGTTCATTTTCAATGGAGCACAGAATTGTTTATTTGAAATGGAAAACTGCATTAAAACCGTTTTCTTTTCGTTTACTATTAATTTGTTATTTCGGAACCAATTTGAAACATCTGATATTGTACTATTTACGGTTTCTTTATTGCAAAGGATGTTCGTATCATCCGCAAAGAGAACCGTTCTTCCGTTTCGAATCGTCGAGGGCATATCGTTTACGTAAAGTAGGAACAGAATAGGGCCTAAAATCGATCCTTGAGGAACTCCACATGCAATGGGCAAAGAGTCGGAAAGGTGCGTACGTAATGTTCCATCATTCCAGTAAGGTATTTCAACTTTCTGAGATCGTTGTTTAAGGTACGAACATAACCAATCTAGAGCAATACCACGGATTCCATATGAAGGTAATTTTGAAAGTAAAATGTCATGATCAATGATGTCAAAAGCTTTTGAGAGATCTAAAAATAATCCAATAGGTGCCTCGTTTTGATCTAATGATGAGGCGACATCTTTAAGAAAAGAAAATATAGCTGTTTCCGTTGATTTTGATTTTCTAAATCCATGTTGGCAATCTGAAAGCGCGTCGTGTTGCTTACCAACCAGAAAAAAATGTCGTATGATTATCTACGTTATATTATGTTGTCTACCACATGATCATTCGCAAAACAATTATGGTCTTAAAACCATTTCTATGGACTAGAAATATGTAATATTTATTTATTTATTTATTTATTTTTCGTCAAAAAAAACAGTTAAAACTGCGTATGACGTGCTATGGGGAAAAGTGAATTGTGTGCACATTTTCAAAATTCTGTGATCCCTACACTAAGTCATATACTACTTGAATTTTGAAGAAAAAAAGAAATAAAAGCTCCCATGTAATAAAATCTATTTTCAAGGATAAATAAGCAATAAATTTTGGGCTCTTATCCATGTTGTCCTTCGGAATAATATGTCCTGCCGCGACAACATGGAAAGGATAACTTGAATAATTGTATTTTCCACTGAATTCTAGAAGACGTGCACAGAAAATGAAGTTACATTTATGTCCAGAAGCAACACAAGGGGCCATCTCAGCATTTGCTCAATGGGTCAGGGAAACTGGACGAAAAACCTGATCGAGATGGGGGTCATTGACCCAGAAGCTGCGATATAATACTTGTTACATATTGTTTAGAATTATACATTATATGTGTAATGAGACACCCATACAATAATTTTCAAAACTGGGAAACTAATTTTGAGCGCCAGTAAGAATACAGTCTTCTCTACTCGCATTCCTTAGTATATTGAGTTGCTGAATAACAGTGCATTAAACATTAAACGGTCAATGTACGCATTGTTAAAGAGGCATTCCTTTTATTTTGGCGTGTAAATACAAACATTATTTTATTTAAGAGATCAAGATTTTTTTATAAAGAACGTTGAGCTCAACCAATTTCGTTTTGATTTAAATGAAAGACACTGGGCGCCAGAGTTGTCACTTGTTCAGATTAACTAATTTTAAAGTATAAATACTAAATGTTCACGTCTTAAAACTGATGCAATGGACGCTCATTCGCCCTCATTCGTTCACTACATATGAATTGTAATCAATTATCGAAATCAATCGACTTTCATCATTTAGCGTGAGCAAGAGTGACTTTGTAGTAATGAAGAAAGCGGGTTTTTTAAGTTCGAAAATCGATTGTTTTTGTATGAACAGATTAGTGAATGTAAACGGAATGTACAACAAGCGTTTGAAACATATGTCTCTTTCCAACTATTTAAGTTTTTATAATGATTTGTTCTTTTTATATTAATATAGATAGTACATTTCCTGCTATAGTCCACTACAAAAAACGTGCCCAGAGCTAGGAAAATATATATTTTAACCACAATTTATTAAATATTTTAATCTCCCGTTCACAGTAAGAAATTTATTGTAGTTTGAGAACGAGTAAGCTTTCTGCATTTCATTAATCTCAGAGCCCGACATGAAACATTTTTTGAGAGGGACAATTTTACGTAATAGTTCATATGTTGTACTTCTTGTTGTAATTTTCCTCTAGTTCCTTCTCCTTTGCTTTATAAAAGTAGGAATTCACTTAGTATAGAATAAAATTACGAACTTGTTTTCGTGTAGGAAAATTTGTATTACCCTATTGAAATCGTTTCTATTTAATTACAAAATAATTTCTCACAAACATTGAATCGTGGGAATACAATATATTTTTCTTATGTGACTTATTCGTATAACAATCTGTCCGTGAAATATACATTGTTCTCTCCTAAGTTTTCAATATTTGAAGAGAAAATATGAGTTTCATAGTTTATTCATTTATTGTCTCCTCTGTTCGTTTCAATCTGGTATTGGCACCGCCTTTCCAACATCACCTTTTGATCAGTAAACGTGTTACGCGGGGACCACCGACAAACCATCTGTCTGTAGGCAGAGACGCTAACCGCAGCAAAACAAGATTACGCCCTCTAGACTTTGGAACTCGATTCATGCCACTCATCACGAAGGCTTTGCGGTTATGTTCGCTTCGAGAGGAGTAGAAGCTCCAATGACGCTCAGACTAGCATATGAAGATGTGGACTACAAAATTAATATTCTTAGTTTATACATTAAGATTTTTAAATTGTTTATCACACGTGTGGTAAAATTAAGCAGTAGGAATATTTATGTAGGATTAATCAAAAGTGACTTCTAATTGTCTATCTATTGTCACTGATCGTAGTAGTTGGCCTACGATTTTGATTTCGGCAGTCGCTACTGTACTCGCCGATATTAAAGACATCGGGCAAATTTCTGGCACATAGCGGGGATAGAACCTGCGATTTCCCAATATTTGGTACGTTCAAATCGCGAAGTGTTGCCTTAACCCCAAACTACTAGTGTGGAAATTTATTGCTTATTAACAGTGACGAATAAAGTATTAAAACAATTTATAGAAGAAAGAATTTACAGAAGAAAATATTAGTGTAGGAATACTCAAAAGTGACTTCTAATTGTCTATTGAAGTTATAAATTACAATATCGCTAAACAAAATAATAAAAATCTGTCAGAAATACATATTAAATACTGAAGAAACTTTTTAGAGTATTTCTTAACACCTTTATTAAGAAATTATCTGTTGGAGGTCTCGTAAATTTTTCTTACAGATTATTCCTTACTGTCAGAAAACAAATACAATAACAAGTTTCGAGCATCTTAACGCCCAAATCGTAAATATTACACTGCTATTCAGAGATGGAAACTGAAACAAAACTACCCGAATTGCGTAGCTCTTTCTTGTAACGCAACGTAACGAAAGTAAATTCTGGAGAGCGCGGAAGAACCCTGTTGGCCACGGAAACAAAACTATTTCAGAAAACTTTACTATAACTGGGAATTTAAATTCATTCCAAGATGAAACCTATATTATCATGGGAATTTGTTTACTTATCAAGCGTTGTTTTAACTGTCAGTTTCTGTACTTACAATTCATGACCTTACAAAAGGACTGGATTTCGATCTCAGTGAGGGGGTGTAACTTTTAATACCTCAGTTTACAGTTGTACCATGAGTGGGCGTTGTACAGCGGTGCAACCAAAAAACGGGCGTCTCTGAGCGGAGGCCGATAACCCCTGCGTCCGACATTGATGGTTTACCGCGACCACTGTTCTTCCAGGAAGGTAAATTAAGAAAAGTTGTGTTAATTTGAAGAACTCCCGTTGAAATACTATTTACGAATAATTGAATATTAAGTAAAACGACTACATTGTTGTTATTTTCTTAGGTTTAAAAAATATAAGTCCAGTCCAACAAAATTATAAACTCACTACTTTTCCTTCGTATTGTTTTACTTAAAAATCTATTATGTAATGTTACTTATTACTTTGCGTATTAAGTTCTTGATCAAATACTAACAACGAAATTAAATGGGCACGTAATGTTTCTTACCCAATACAAGAAAAAATACCGTGGTCACGTTTCGATAAAGAAATGAAATGACTTGCTTATCATTATGCAATGAAACTAAATTTGCTTAGACTTAAGTTTCTTAATTTGTGACGAAACTGAATTCGCAAGGAAATAATTTTGTTACAGTTATATAGAAACGAAATTCGCACATACTTTTGTTTCATTTCCGTAGACGACGTTGTAGCTAGGAGACGGAATTGCCGCACTTCCCCTCATGGATGTCAATGTAAAAATAAAATCCAAAGAGTAAATTCTACTCATCACTAGTGAATACTAATACTAATGAACACTAATGACACGAATATGTTAACGCTCTTCGTACGTACTTTATTCAGTGTGGCAAACAGGCGCGGTATGAACCAGTTTCTGAAGTCCACTTCGTCCTTCCTTATTGCAACCCCATTTCACCCTGTGTCGTTTCCCCCACCCCCACCGCCACCCCCGCTGGCGGCTCTTATTGTTCCATCGACGCCACACGACAGCTGCCACGCCTTCGCCATTCTCGCGGCCATTGACCGCCTCCTCCCCCTCCCCCATCCATCCCCCATCCCATCTGGCAGTTGCCAGCTTCCTCCGCTTTCTGATGCAGGGTTGCCAGATTGAGGGTTTTCAGACGGAAATGGGGTGCTTTTGGATGGAGGGAACAAATGGGAAAAACAACATTATACGGAAAATTTGAGCAATTTCTTAAATAATTCAATATATAACATTTATTTTGATTAACAATTTGTGGAACTAATACATTATTTTAAACATCCCATTGAAACATTTATAACTTTGAACACAATATTTGGGCACTGTTACGCCTTAAATTAAATTAAATGTTATTAAAGAGTTTATAATAATAATAATAATAATAATAATAATAATAATAATAATCATCCATCACCATCCATCATCATCCATCATCGTCATCATCGTCCCATCATCTTCGTCCCATCATCATCATCGCTCATCATCGTCCATCATCATCGTCCATCATCATCGTCCATCATCATCATCGTCCATCATCATCATCGTCCATCATCATCATCGACCATCATCATCATCGTCCATCATCATCATCGTCCATCATCATCATCGTCCATCATCATCCATCGTCCATCATCATCCATCGTCCATCATCATCCATCGTCCATCATCATCCATCGTCCATCATCATCCATCGTCCATCATCATCCATCGTCCATCATCATCCATCGTCCATCATCATCCATCGTCCATCATCATCCATCGTCCATCATCATTCATCGTCCATCATCATTCATCATTCATCATCATCATTCATCATCATTCATCATCATTCATCATCATTCATCATCATCATCATCATCATCATCATCATCATCATTCATCATTCATCATTCATCATTCATCATTCATCATTCATCATTCATCATTCATCATTCATCATTCATCATTCATCATTCATCATTCATCATTCATCATTCATCATTCATCATTCATCATTCATCATTCATCATTCATCATTCATCATTCATCATCATCATTCATCATCACCATTCATCATCATTCATCATTCATCATCATCATTCATCATCATCATTCATCCATCATTCATCATTCATCATTCATCATCATCCATCATTCATCATCATCCATCATTCATCATCATCCATCACCATCATCATCCATCATCATCATCATCCATCATCATCATCCATCATCCATCATCATTAATGTATACTGGTGACGGGCAGGACCAAAGCTCTTCGACTCTAGAATTTTTATCAAAATTGCCAATTTATTTCAAATAGGTTGATATTACAAATTGAAGTATCAGTTGGTTTTAAAATTATCATTTTATGTCGTGGAACTTTAATTCAAACCTGCGTGTTTGAGAAATTGCTATTCACCAGGACAAAAATCTACTCATGGCATCTGACAACACTTCTCGGCAGCTATTGGGACGAAGAATATGTTTCTTCGTTGAGCGTGTCCCGATTCCCGTTCGGACCCCTCATGTTTGGGCCCGGCGCCCTACGCAAGGAGTGGCAATCTGCAAATGCACCAAACGTGGCGCATTTGGATAACTGCAAGTGGTGGATTTCCGTAAGAAATCTACCTTTAAACATTGAAAGACTGTAGAATTTCAAAGTTGCAAGGAACAAGGTAGCATCGGATTCAGACAGTAATAATGATAACAATGAACAGCAGAAACAAACCGGGTTGACAGATAAAAATTTTTCATCAATATTTGTCTCGAGCTGGTAGAGGAAAGACGTGTGGCCATAACTAGCCGAGAAGTTATGTAGAAAAGGTTTTAAGTTAGAATATGTCATGAGCGGATATAGATCATAACCGCGAACTGCAGAGAAAGTTATCAGTAGAAAACGTAACGTAATTATAAATGTGAAATCTAAATCGCGGATGTATGTAAAAAAATAGAAGTAGGACACGGACGTTGGAAAAACGTATGCTGAAGCGATTCTAGTGTGAATTTAAGGAATACCAAATAGAGGACGCTTAATGGACGAATGATTCTCATCGCCAAGAGAGCAATGTTTCTTCAGCAGCAGGGAAGGTAGTATTTAAGCATACAAAGCCTTTGTAATATGAAACTGTTCAAGACCAAGCATATTATATTAGGAGGTATGATTGCAAATCGAGTAAAGTATCATGGAAGATTTGATGGTCATCATTATCATCATTCATTAGAAAAAATAGTAAATTTAAATAAGATTAGAATTTTGTTCAAATAAACAAAAATTGATTAAAATGAATATGAATAACAACCAACCCTTCATGTCGGTGGAATATTAATTTAGCAAAGGTGTTATTATTTATAAATTAATTAACAACAAATTAGTCAATTCCCAACATAAATAGAGGTATTCACCAGTCGAATTCTCGTAGAGAATTAGAGCCGGGCATTAGAGCCGGGCAAAACGCATTCCATAATCGATCGGCCTCAACGGGAAATCAGGTTGGGGTATTTGGGAGTTATTGCAGTGGTTTGTGAAATGGTTGAGTAAACAGGGTTTATGATGTGGAGAAAAAGTATGAGTTACGGAGGACGGAATTGGTCTTTGGGGAATCTGGACGTGATACGGTTTAGATGAGGATGAGTGGTTTTCCTAGTGAAAAAGTCGGTTGGAAGGAGAGATTAGAGCTTGTAGAATCTTTCGGAGAGGTGGGTGATGTGCTGGGCGACTGTAGGGAATTTTAAATCATTGCGAATGTGAGCTTTAGATTTATACCATGGGGCATCTAATGCATTGCGGAGGATTTTATTTTGTAGAATTTGAATGTTCTTTATTGTTGATGGGACGGCACCTCCCTATGTCGGTGCAGCGTACGTGGTTGCAAAGCGGATTAGCGATTTATATAAGTGTATGGTGGTTTTTAGCTTAAGGGATGACGCTCCATTTTCGGCTGTTCTCTCGGCCGATATCGACGGTTTCGGCGGCACGACGAGTCGGCCGCTCAACGCAGCTACGGGATTCGCAGCGCGTTGTGAACGCCAAACTCATTCAATTAATTGTAATTGATTAATTATAATCGCATTAAATGCAGTTTCAAATAAACTATTAATACGTTGAAAAGTAACAATCAATCGATTAATTGGAAATGATTTGAGACACAAAACAAAACAATACAATCTTTGAAATAATTAAAAGCGAAAAAAATCTGTGAAAAGTAATTTAAAAACAAATTTTTTGCTATATCAATAAAATACAAGAAAAATAAAAAACTAAAAGATTTTTCATCAATTATTTTTTACTGTGAATTATCACACAAGGTTATTAATTGGAATCACTAATAATGTAAATAAACCTGCAGTTCATTTGCAAGTAAGCGACGAAAATACTTTACAAAGCAAAAAGTTTACAGTCCAGATTTACATATGAAAACACAAAAATATGTGTTAAGGAAAAATAATTGATTTCATACCTATTGGAATGCCATATAAGTTTCTTACGAATTCGAATGTAACCCATTTTTATTAAACGAAATAAACATTTGATATTTATTTCATCATTATATAATAACAATGTATATGCTAAACAAAATTGAAATGGGTACTGTTTCTTCCCAGTGTGAAAACGTTTTTTCTTCTCTGGGCACAATATAATGTGTAACAGTTGATGTAAGCCCCCAGGACTAGTGAATTGGTCGACGAAATCGAACGCAAACTACGGCGCCCACTGCAAAATGTCCTATTCAACTCCTTGCCTCATTACCACACACGGGTAGAGAATTTTTAATAATTCGAAATAAATAATTCATTATCATATACTATATGTTATACACATTATAAAATAAAGGAAAATTAATAAATTTATAACATTGACGGTTTTAGAAAAATGTGTAACATTGCAATTTAGTATAAGCCTAGAAATGACAAAAATAAATGTTTCAATGTTCGTTAATTTCATCACCGGCATACGAAAGAGACCGAACACGTAATTCTTTCAATTAACAGAGCCTTCCTTCTATTTCCCTTACTTTCCTGGAAGAAGAACATCTGGGTCGGTGAGATGTCAACGTCTGAAGTGGGGTTATCGACTTGCCCATTGAGACGCGAGTGAGGTTTGCATTGCGAATCTAAGCCCAGCGATCACCCATGACTCACCGGCCATCCACGACTCAACCGCTTCTTTTCTGTGTAATGAATGGAGAGGAAAGCGAACTTTTGATATCTAAAGATACAGAAGGTCAAATTCAAAAACAAATAACATCCTCGGTCTAGAACTAGATAAAAAGTAGAGGTTCTATGCCCTACGACTGGGATTAGTGAAAGTGAAAATGATTTAAACAAATTTTTAACCAAGACTAGAAGAAAATAAAAATAAATTTCAAGAAAAAAAAGCTTCGAAAAATGCGTTAAAATACATTTACGTATAAATAGGCAAAATAAGTATTCGTCAGAAATGTTATTTTTTCATTATTTTTGCATAATTGGCAAATTCCTAAGGCCATCGATAAAAACTATAGATATATTGTTAAAAACTATAGCTAGATGCATTGTTTATCGTTTAAATCTGGCAAACAAATAAAAACACATTGCGAGAGATACGGTGACGCCTCCAGCATTCATTCGACGCGGCCGACGCACCCCGATAACAGGCTAAGTTTCGGTATCGTTCGTTCTACATAATAGCAGTTCTGGAACTTGGATTATCAGAATCGGGAGTATCGGCGCTCCTGGTCTCGCTGCCGAGAACGAACGGAACTGAGGGCGTTTTTATCCACCTCTAAGCGGGATAGTTTCAACCCACGAGAAAGAAACAGATGCAACCCTCAGATTGTAAGTATAACAGCGCCCGATTAGATAATCAAAACCTAACTAGCCAACCAAATTAAATAAATTAGGAGTTGTAATAAATAGAGAGGGAATAACAGCAACTGTTACAATTATGTTCACCTTTTTTTTTAATTTGAACGTTTTTGCCTGGACGGATGGACATAACAAAACTTGATAAATTGAAAGCTAAGAACTCTTCAACCTGGGGGAAATGCAATTTCGTTTAGAGATAAACAAATTGAATCCTTTACTACTCTACATAAATGTCACACTCCAGTGGCCTGGATACTATTTCAAAGATGTGAATGCTCCGTCGGTGATTGAGTTTCGGGCTTCTCTGCACTCTCGCAGCTGTGCCACGTGACGTAGCTGTGGGGACAATTTCAAAGTTGTACATGTGGGGCGAGAGCCAAGGCACCTGGAACTAACTGCAACGCTGTAGATGTCGATATCGAACTTCAGACCGCGTAGTCTACGCGAACTTTGCAGGGAAGAAGTGTAGGCTGAGTTATTGATTTTGTCCTACTATTTAAACTATAGTAAACATACACGTCGTTTTTTATGAATGCTAAAATATTTAGATTTTAAAGTTATAATAGTTTCTAATACCTTGACTTTCTTTAAATTTGAAACCTGTAAATCTTAAAAAATGTACAATGAGACTTATGTACCATAAGGAGATTTAGAGTGCAATATGAAATAAATAGAATAATCCTAATTAAAGTGATATTTTATAATAGTTATTTTTTCAATTTCGCATCCACTTCTAATATATCATACCTCGTTACTACATAAATAAATAGTATTGAAAATATTTATTATTTTTACGTCCAAATTAAATGTTTGGAACAATTCTAAATATTTTAGATAAGTGTTTCTTCTCTTAAAACCCCATTCACGTAGGTCCATCCATATTATGGCGGGGATGTAGAGAATGCTCCCGTGTATTCCTTTATCCATCTTTCATTCTCTTGCACTCCATTTCATGTCACCATCTCTTGTCAATCACCCGTTTTCCTTCGTCATTGAACTTTGATATATGCTGAACGCCCACCTATGTGTTTGCCTCATAGGACGACTTGTTTAGAAATCAAAGGGTGACCTGGGGATTGAGCGTGCTCACTCGCTCGTCATCTTGACAGTGGCTTCTTGGAAATTGTCTTGAGAGTTGACTCCGTTTGTTGTGCGAAGTCCGGCGTGCCTGCGTAATGTTGAGTACTGCATTCCTCGATACCCCGACCGTGACCTCGGCCTCCCCTGGACGCTGGTCACGAGTTCCAACACTCTCAACTAATGGGCGTGGGCTATGACTTCCACTTTTCGAAAGAAACACCCACCATTAAATGGTGGCTACTGCTAATGGATACAGTACCGCTCTCGTTGACAACATACTATGCCGCAAATTAAATTAGGAAAAACTGAAAACGTAGACAAGACTCGCTCCACTCACCCAAACACCATCCAAATTCATTTATATTTCGTTCTTTGGAAATATATTACAAAAGGTAGCTCATATTGTTCACGAATGCAATTTTCACGTTTTCTTTACCACACATGAATCCCTCCAACGCCTACTCTTGCCTCGCAACACCACCACACTCATGGCGAAATCAGGAGTTTATGAACTCTACTGCCACCATTGCGAAGCTAAATACATAGGCCGGACGGGCAAAACTTCAAAGTCAGGGTTAAAGAATATTTACCTGCATGGAAACACAATACAAACAGATCGCACTCTGCTACACATCTTATATACTGAAGTCAAATTTTCCATCCTGACTCATTCATTAAAATTCTTTAAATAGAATATAAATTCTGGAACAGAAGCGCTTTAGAAATCTTTCATATATTTCAAGCCAAGCAGCAATCTGAAGCTCTCCTCAACGAACGAACCAATTTCCCGATGACCCCTCTGCTAATTTCACGCATCCTTTCCCCACAATCTGATGCCACCCTGAGACATTTTCAAAAACAAAACAAAAAAAATCTGCAATCCTTCGCCGGAGCTCCAGAAAGCTATAAAAACCTCTTGTCTTTTTCCCTGGTCCAGTCTCTCGAGTTTTGCCACACACAGCGAGGTAAGCAAATCGGCTCAACTTTTTCTTTTCCCCTTTTTGTAATATCATTTGCTATTGGTTTTAATTATTATCACTATTCCCCTTTTTTTGTATCTTTTGCAATTTCATAGTGTTTTCTTTATTTTTATTCATATTTTGTAATTTGAGTTGCTTTTGACTGAAACAATCATAATGTTAAATTTATCTATTACTATTAATCCCCCCAGTTGTATTTCTTATTTTGTCATTTTATTGCTATTGGTCTCTAATAATTATAATTTTAAATGTATCTATTATTTATATTAATCCCTCATTTGCCTTTTGTATTTACTTGGTATTTTATTTAAATTTTATATTGTTTCTATTTATAGACTGAAAATGACGGCAAATCTGTCGAAAGCCGGCTCTCTAAATAAATGTACTAAGTTGACGTAAATGACTTCTTTTATTTCTTTACGTAATTACGTCAAGAATACCGCATCAGAATTCCCACAATTTTAAGTAAGTTTAGATTGTATGTACAATAGTGTGTAAATACTGGAAACAAGTTGCACAAACTGCAATAGTATTTTGTAATGTTAGTATTAAGATTAGGTTTAATATCTAGGTTCGCGCCCCAGCCACATAACTGTACACATAAATAAATGTCTGTAATTGTCACCTTTTCCGTTACCTTGTTGGATGCAATCAGATCGGAGAATATGTTCTGCAGACGTAAAGCTATCCAAATTGTGACTATTACTGAGCAACAACGTATTTTAATAATTTTACTTTGAACAAATTTAATTAAATAAATGTCATTATACACTTTATTCTACCAAACCCCAAACTCCGACTGCTTCCACAAGAGGAGTTTGAATTAAAAAAAGATGAGAGATAAAACTTTTTTCGCAAATTATATTGGCAAGCCAAAAAGTTCTGTTTTTTATTGCGACTTTCAATTATGAAACCAACACAGTGTCACTTTAATTAACCTTGCGAAAGACTAGAAAAAGCAAGTAAATGTTGGTCTGAGAAATTTAAAAAAAATCTTGTTTGAATACCATACATCCGAACAAATTACATAACTAACGTGACTGAATGAAAGAGTTGGTTCCAGAAACAGGTCAGCCATTCAGAAATCTCTTCAGGTGTGTGATTAATCATGGATTCTAAAACCAAGGATTATCTGAAAACTTTTCAGATGCAAGGTGTAACCAAAATATATACATGTGCACAGAAATACAAATGGATTGCAGCAACAAAAGTGCTGCGTCACTAAACCACGCAAAATGTTTTTTCAAAGAGTAGCACGCAAACTGATCAATAACAACAAATAAAATATTATCGTATGACATTGAAATAAATTAAATATTCTAACAAAAGCAGACAGACGACTTGCCATCAATCGACTATGCGGTATCAAGGACCCACAAATCATGCATTCTGACTACACTACGAAGTAATTCCACATAGGAAAATGAATTATCTAATTTTTCGTTATCAGGGGCCGGTAACAAGAGTGTTTCTTAAAGCAATGTAACTATTATTAGAGATAAATGTTACCTGTGTACCCAGATAATGTAATTTGATGCGGTCGCTAATGACCTTGTAGTTGATGCGACCAAAAATAAACTAAAAAAAAAAAAAAGAGTGTTTCTGTCGAAAATTCAACGCTTCCAGCACACGTTTAAAAAGACGTTTACAGGGCTCTTCTTACAAAGTAAGGGCGAGAAAGTAAAAACATACTCTGTAATTTGCGTTTTTAGACTTTCTTGGTTAACCTAAAATGAATCTGATTCTGAAGCATATTTTTATTAATTTATTGCTGTAATTGGAATTTTTCAGCTTGTGTAAAAAGGGTCAAAATGAAAAGTGAAGGAAAAGGAAAATTAAAATTTTATGGCCAGTTTGAGAGTACACATGATTGCTTTTATATTTGTGGACGTAGTGTTGAAATTTTAAAAATTGATTCCCTTTAAATATTGGTGCCTCCTAATAATATTAGCACAATTAATGTAGGAATTGCATGTATCCATATATCACGTCATCAAGACAAATTGTGATAGCGGAAACGTGCGATCAATCATGGGAATCCATCGCGGACCTTTCATTGAACGCTCTGTATGTGTTACACCATATTCTCTCTGCACATTTTTATATATTCTGGGATCATTTTTTATCCAGTTTCGTCGGAACAGCAACGGTCCAGATCATATTTCATTTCGTTGGTAACGAATAAGTCTTTTTTATCATTCACGTGCCAGAACGCGATCAGAGCGCTCCCTAGTGTAATAAAATCGGCTTATTGTACCAATGGTTTTCTTTTGCTGCATTTAATTGTGACAGGTGTTTACCTTTTACATAATCCCCCACGGCAGCAATTTTTACAAATTCTAATGTAGGTCATACGGAATGATGCGGAAAACTGCAAGGAGCAGTAATAAGAAGCTATAAGCAATAGCAGCTATAAGAAATAAACATCTTCGATATTCTTTACAAACAACAAATCCGACAAAAAATCCACATCTAACATGGTTTCTTTATATAAAATGGATGAAAGTTGGACTGTAAAAAGAGGTTAGTTAAGAAATATGATAAATTTGTAAGCAACAAATAAAACAAAAAATGTGAATAATAATAGTAGTCTGTTTCTAATCTTAAGATTTAATTTCACACGTTCAGTACATTTTGCATATTTTTCACTTACACTCGTTTTAATAATAACAATATTCCATAATTTCACCTCTGATTGCTGTGTAATTTTATTTTTAATATTTTGATTTTAAACATTATCATCAATATTTGTTTTCATTTCCAGATATAATTATATTAATGATATCATAGTGTGACATACCAATATGGGGACATGTTTTATTACATAATATTTGTCGTAAATGGGCGAAATGGTTAGGGCAAATAATAAGCAATAAGGCGCCTTAGTAACGACGTCGTGGTTGTTGTCAGGATAAACAAACATTCATCTGACCGTGGAGATGACGGCGTGAGTAGGAGGAAATATAAGAGATTTGTGGATTGGTTGAAGGCGGAAGTTTGTGGCATTAAAACGGAAGTTTGTGGCATTTTGTCGAAACAAGATAGTAAGAAAAAGAAAAAAAGAAAGGCGAAGCATTGTGGGTTTTAAATGGACGATAAAATTCATTCTGTCGCATGTCGTGACGGTGAGCAGTTCGCTCGCGAATAGATTAATTTGTGCATGTTAGGACTTGTAAAAATTTCGGGGGTCTACAGTACGTGTTCAGACTTTGAAAATTTTCGTGTGGTAGAGCAAGAATCGGACTTGAGGGACATATTCGGACTCTGAATATTTTCGTGGCAGAACCAGAAGTGAACTTGTGATACTTTCTAAGATTTGTGGAACGTGTCGAGTTCTGAATATTTTGCTGTGTATCGAAATAAGACTTGGAAATTTTTCGCGAGTGAAATCTAATCATTCTTGAACTTATAAATGTATGCGGTTCACGAACGATACCGAACTTTGCATATTTTCTTGCTATAAACGGAAGATAGAGCTGAGAAATTTTTTGCTGTGTTATCATAAAAGCACTGGTTATTTATACGGAGAGAACGGGCATCAGACATAATATAGTGGAGCTAGAACAAATATTTGAGTGGTGCGAAACGGTGAATCGGCGGTGTTCGTATTTAAAGAAGAGAAGAGGATTCGTAGTAATTGGACTTCGGGACTTCGGAACCTCAAGAGAGAAGGGAAGGCGTTTCTTCGAGGTGGCATCGATCAAGAGCGCGCGAAGACCAGAATCACCGTATAAGGTTCGAACCAGGTCATGACTAAAGAAAGTTCCTCATTATAAATTTTTACATTTTAATTTGCTGCATTTTGATGGGAAATAAACATTAAGTTTCTCTTTGAAAGAAAGATAAATGATTTTCATTGGCCAATTCAAGCTAATAAGTAGCTAGATCAAATACTCTGTTTTCAGATTCCTCGTCATTCTGTATAGATGGCAGATCGGGTAATCGGCTATTAATAGATGATAGCGGTTATTTCTGACGTGACCCATCGACCCAGGTAGTGGGATAATATTTATTTTTTATCAGAGTAATAATAGTTAAAATATATTGTAACCTTTTTCCTGGCGCCCAAGTTATTAGAAATTCGGAAACGGGTTACGACGAATCGCCCAATAATTGTAGCCGTTAGTGGGTATGTTTCAATAGGCTTCCGCGACCAGAGTCATGATCTGGGCTGAGGTGCCTGTTTGGCTGAGGTGGCACCTCAGCCTTCGACGCGGCATCACCCGGACAGCCCAGATCATAATTATATTTTTTTGCTCACACCTAATGATGGGTATAAATACGCATCATAAGCAAAACGTCGTGTTCCAATACTATATGAAAACTAAAACTGATTTTTGAAAACTTGTGGAATGATTATCTAAAAATAACTAGTGGTGCTACAGGTTGGCACAGACTTTCTAGCATTTTTCTGATACTAGACAAGCTTTTCGGTATTGCTTCACCCTCTTCCCAGTTGCTATCTATTCGCGCTCATACGAAAATTTGCTACGTTTTCTAAATTACTCCGGGGTTAAATTTAAAGTACCCCCAAATTTTTAAGAATGTTTATCAAAATCAGAGCTTCAAGTTGGGAGAGATTGACGGGAAAATTTGTCTTGGAAAAATACCTATGAATAGATTAGGCGCTAGGAGGAGCGAGAGGGACGAACAAACTGACAAGTGGACGGACGTTTAAAAAAAACATATTTTTTCGATATCACGCGACCCTAAAACATATATTTCCATTGACATCTCGAAATGGATTTTCCGCAGCATTTTAAAGGATGTTTCAATAAGGACTTTACAAGTTTGAAGGCTCGTATTAATTTACTCGTTTAACTTACCTACATGGTTTTGGTGGTATTATTTAGCAAAATATATCAAATGTTTACTTCACAGATTCAAACTGTACTTAAATAGATTCAATGTGGCTTCCATTGGTCAAGCAGCACACATCCCATCTCAAGTCAATTTCTTGTGCATGTTGCCCTTTGCAACATGTCAGGTGTAACTTGTTCAATTGGTAGGCAGATTATAGCCCTCAGTTCTGGCAGAGAACCTGGTAAGGGCGGAACCAACAAGGTATCTCTGATGAGCCTCCAAAAGAAACAAAATCAAGAAGTGAAGGTCGTGAACATGCAATTTCCGCATCACGGCCCCACTTAGTCACCGTGATCAAACAAAAATCCTTACGAGCAATCAGGTTCTTTTCGGGCCACTTCGCTTCGAGCCGTCGCGGAGTTCACATCGCGCTCAGCTCTGATCCGAACATTGAAATGTCTGCCATTAAGGCTTGTTTGGTTAAAGTGTATAACGTACATTTATCATCTGGAGTGACAATTATTAGTGCTACCAATTGCAGCACTAATTCAATAACCATTGAAAGTGAACCACTGCCCAGCAGCCCTGGCCTAGGGCAAAGCATAGCGGGGCCATGGCCGCTCTGTATAATACAGACTGCGCCATGGACACCACATTCATTACAACACCGCCACTTCATGGTGAACATCAAAGCGGTGCTGCTCAACAAGGCAACACTGGTCTCCAATTCGCTATTCTCAATCAACATCCGCTGCACGCGGGAGCCGAGGAAACTTCAATCCCAGAAATTCAGGAACTCATGTCAAGCGGCGCTACTAATATCACTGCTCAGCAAACTGCCAGCGATGCAGTCCAAGGCGTAACGAAAGCAGTGAGCGAAGACAAAGAAATTGCGGACAGTTCAGCAAATAGTGGTAAGAGAACATTCAATGACTCTGATGAAAATGAACATCCTTCTAAAAAATCAGTCAACAGTGCTAATAGTGTGTATTCAGTGCCAGTTAGTAATAGATATGCTCCCTTAGAAAAACTAAAATACCCTGACTCCAGATTTAATTATAATAATTTAGTCTTAAGTTTATAAAGATTTAATTATGTAAATAGTGTAACAAAATTATCCGCGTTTTATAGAGAAATAAAAAACAATATTTCTAATCAGTTCACCTCGAATATAATAAATAATCAAATAAAACTAATGTTCAAAACAATAACTGTCTTTAGAAAAACAATTAAACATGTGTTAAATACTAAAAGAAATTTTCACACCTATAAAGATCCTGCTAATAAAAAATTCTCCATAGTATTTAAAAATGTTCATCAATCCTTATCACTGTCTTCGAGGACGTCAAAGAGAAGTGCCCTTCGCTAATCAGTGTTACTTGACTGCAAAAAGAAAACATTCTAATCCTAGTAGTAGCTGCCGAGTTTAACGGCCAGCAGAGCATTGACATAGTATTACAAATAACAGAAATTTTTAATCTAAAAGTGAAAGCCGAAAAAAGACGAAGAATCAAAGGTCCACTACGTGTGTGTTAAGACTTTGGCCATACCCGCAATAGTTGTAACCACAACATAGCCTACATATCTACAACTCAACATAGCCAACATATCTACTGCTCAAAAGGTATTCGGTAAATTGTCCAAATAAAAAGCTCACCTATTATTGTAAGAACTGCAGCGGGTCACATCGTGCAGACGTTCGTACAGACCAATGCCCGAACTATTAAAAAAAAAAAAAACTACCCGTTTGAGGTAACGGAGCTCATAGTGGAGACCTACGCTTCGTAAAAAACGCTTCTCATAGCCAAAGTGTAGAATCCCCACCCAAACATTCACAACCAACCAACCCCAGAACCAGATCCAACAATAACACCCTACCTCGCTTACATTCAGACAATTTCCCAAACCTCACACTCACAGACGGCATCCCCAATTTCACTCTCGACCCAACAGCAACCTCCAACCCTAATCCACTTTACTCAACCAAAACCCTCCAGTACCAAGCAATGAAAACCCCAGTAATAATAACAATGATAATAATAATAATCATAGAGTAGACAAAATAAACTCAAATGGAGGTGGTGTTATAATTCTAATAGAAAAATTAGTACTATATATTCAAATTAGCCTACCCCATACCCCTGGAATCGAAACAATAGCCATTAAATTTTCAATAGACAATAGAATAACAACTCTCATAGTAGTCTACAAACCTCCTAAAATAAAAATTCAAAGCACTAATTTCGGATCACTAAACAACAAAACACTCCAACTGTTCTTGTTGGTGACCTCAATGCCAAAAATGGTAACTGGGGCTGCAGAACTTCCAACACCGCAGGCCTACAATTGTCTAAAATAATATTAGATTTAAAACTGCAAGTAATCTCTCCCCCTGAACCAACACACAACCCCCGCGATCAAAACAAATTCCCAGGATTGATTGATTGATTTTTTTCGTGTTTCCGGGCACGTCAACTGCATTAGTCCCGTTAGTGTAGTGCATGTTTTTTCTCAGAAGATGGCGGTGATATTTTCCCGCTGGATAGCGAGATCCGGCGCCGACATACCGTCGGCTAGTGGGGTTTCCCTCTAACCAGGACTCTCCCACCAACGGGGCACCGCCCCTGCCGAGTCAAGCTCTAAGCCCCCGACCGGTCTCCCGGAATATGTGATAGTGTAATGCATGTTAGTGTGTGTGTAAAGAGAGAGGATAGGACAAGGAAGAGGAAGGAAAGATCGCGCGCGGTCCGTAGCCCGTTTGTTAGGGTACTGCTCCAGCATTCGCCTGGTGTTGATCGGAGAAACCACGGAAAGCTACCGATCAGAGCAGCCGGCCGCTAGAATTCTCCTCCAGACAGCGACAGAATTGTCCATGCAGGAACCACGCGTATGCATATGCATGGCGTGCGTATGCATGGTCCGTACCATGCATGGAGTTGCTCAGAACGTGGCCCTCTGACAATACACTGTTTTATCATTCACTTTCTTTCGGGCCGTGGCCCTGGTCGGACTTGCAATGGACTTGTGCTTTAGCAACTCTATAGTGGAGTTGGGCTGTAGGCGAACATGAAGTTTGACCAGTTTGTGTATTAGTAAGGTGAGTACCGTTTATATTACCGTGGCTTATATATATACATATATATATATATATATATATATATATATATATATATATATACAGTATATAATTTATTTATGTATTTTTCTTCACGTATGTTGATTCATAGCATATATTGTGTGATTTCTAATGTTGTTGTACAGACAAGTTGTCTTTATTCCATGTGATTGTGTTTTTTGTAGCCCTGATGAAGGAATTAAATATTCCAAAACGTTGGCAAACTAATGTGTTTCATTAATTGACCGATCCCGTGATTCATATCCTACTAAAAAGATTCAATAAACATCTAAACATAACCCAGACCATACCGAAACACCAATTTGGCTTCATCAATAAATTATCCACCTCACTTCAACTACTTCGAAAATTCGAACACATATGTCCATAGTAGTGTCCACACTAATGTCCATAGTAGTTGACGCGTCCGGAATCACTAACAATCAATCAATTGTGGGGCAGCGATTCTTTACTAGGGTACCTTGTGGGTCAAAACGTGATATATTTCCCTTCAAGATGGCGCTAAGACTATGTTTGTGGTTTGTGTGAATGAGTTTGTACGAGCATTCAAACTTGTAAAGTCCTTATTGAAACACCGGTACAACTTTTTCTTTCACATATAGAACTTCGTTTATACGTACGTATACGAGAAAGTAAATAACTCGGTATCAAGGATCTCAGAACTTGTTTTTCTGTTAAATCTGGAAATCTATTTTTGCAATATTACATAATTTTCTCTATACATATATTACTCTGCGCATGTGTTCTTATACAAGAAAGTGGTGTCTCATACGACCTTAACAGTTGTGAAGGTCAGCGACGGACCCCCAGGGTAGTTTTTCCCAATATCTTTTGTGTAGGTATGGAGTTTATTGCTTTTATTATTGTTTCACCGTTAATTGTTTTTATTATTAGACCCACCTGTTACTAAGTTGTTACTAAACCTACTTGTTATTATTACCTGTTACTAAGTGTTCGGCTTTCAACTCCTATCGGATAGTTTAAGCAACTCGGCGTAGGTCGGGCGTTTAGTTATTACAAACCTTAGAGATTTGTCGTTCATTGCGTTGTCGGGCGTTTTAGGTAATGGTGCCTTACACTAACACCAATAGCAGCGTTTTCTTCTCTTGTTTAGGCCTTTGGGCAATTATATTTTTAAGCGAAGGCTTTAATTCGAAAGTCAGACCGTTTGGATGGCGCATGGCAAGTGAACTCGCAGACATGAGTTCGTGTCACCGTCCGAAAAAAAATTGTTGTCACTTCTGCAGATTTATGAAGTAGAAGAATGTGTAGAAGTAGTTAGAAATAATTCGAGGAGGCACCACTAGTTATTTGCAGAACGATTAGAAAACGTCGCATGGCGTATCGTTTCTTGAAAACTCCAGCGTGCTCTTACAGCCAGACTAGTTATAAGCACATTGAATATTATTTTACTATCAGACATTGTAGAGAACTGTTCTGTCATCGTAGGGGCACAGTGAATGTTGAACTAGTTCTTTAAAAATGTCGTAGCTCTCTGTCCTCGCGGAAGGGACTACAAGTTACAAAATATGCTGAAAATATTTTGGCGCTGCCACCTGGTCACTGCGTCACCGCGATGTGGCCTCGGCAGGGCCTTCAAGGAATTGCTCGCGCCTGCAGCCGTTGCATCATGTGGTGTCCCGACGCACCCAGGCGCATGCCACGACCGTGCCCGCCCTTCCGACCAGTGGTCACGCTTAAGACTGGGTGGAGGAAATCTTCGGATTTATTGACGATTTTTTTTTGTTTTGAAAAAGGTTGTTTTTTTTTCAAGAGAATAAATGTTTCTTGCAAAGAATGGCCTTAAACCTGAGTCAATATTTTTTTTGTCGCGGAAGGTGACTTTTGCAGAAGGACCTGCATCCAATCAGGAAAGAAGAAAATAAATATATGATCACCCCACTGCCCTTCACGTACGAAGGGAGCAGGGTGGAACTGACGTCAACGTAAACACAATACACGAAGCACTATTTCTTAAATTTAAAAATTCTCCCTTAATTTTATTACAATACATTCCGAGGTCCGCCATTGTTCCGTTCCCATTGGTGTTTTCCAAAGTACGAGAAATGCATTGGTATGCGACTGTTACGTTCTAGTTCTATTCCTCACGACGTTTCCTACACAATGGGATGTTTCGAGATTTTCATATACATTTTGGAGAGTTTGTCTCTTTCGAGAACTATCATTCCGTTGTAGAGATGGGACGTGCAGTATCTAGAATTTTATTAAACTAGCGTACCCCTGCGAGAACTCTCGCATGTCTCCGCATGTCTTGCATGTCGCATCCCCACCCTCTTCCCTATTTTTCCATTTCCATATTAAGCCTGTAATATACATTGTTTTAATACCCTGTTGACCTCCATCATTGATTTTGTCAATCACATGTCTCCTTGTGATTGATAACAATATAATACACCATTGTAAATACAAACTATTCTTATTTAACATTATTACCGAGCAGAGAGGTACACTCGAGTACGTCAATCGTGTGTAATATCACGTAATTAGTTTAATTTCACGTACAGTTGCAGATACGACAGGCTCAGAGCTGGTGGGGTAGAATAGAGAAGTGTCGAACATTTAGAAAACATAGTTGACCCAAACGTACTACATAATATTTGAGCAGCATTCCGATGCAGTTTTGGGAGATATTTTTGAGCGACGTTCTCATAAAATTCTAATAAATGTCCCTTTTCTTTGAAATGTTTCTCTTAATTTATTGTCACTTTGCATATCAGTTATTTCTAATTGAAAATTACAAGAAAAAATCCTATATCAAAGGAAAAGCTGTAGAAAATACATTAAATTGTAATTGAAAATCAAACAAATCCTTAAATCAGATTTCAAATTCCGAACGCAACGTTCTGAATGCATCTAC
This sequence comes from Teleogryllus occipitalis, assembly GCA_011170035.1. Classification (NCBI taxonomy): domain Eukaryota; kingdom Metazoa; phylum Arthropoda; class Insecta; order Orthoptera; family Gryllidae; genus Teleogryllus; species Teleogryllus occipitalis. Next base: position 299,121 of record BLKR01000832.1, on the reverse strand, counting down.
ACACAATCCAAAATTCTATGTTTTCTAAGTGCTTGACATGGAAGCTAATTTTGAGAAGAATGAGAGATTCTTCTTTCGCAAAGGGACAGTTAAAATAAATAAAATTAACCTCTTTTATATTGTATTCTTTTACTGTTAAAATAATATAGGAACCTCCAACTATATCCAAAATACACTTCTTGAGAGGCATTGTTTCTCATAGCACTGCAAACTTCCTTACGTTTTTCTTTACAGTACTTGTCATATTCAGCAGCATGATTAACCGTATAGTATTGCAAATTATACTTCATGTGATTAAGCACGTTTTTGCAAACCAAACATTTGACATAGCTGCCGCCATCTGCGAAAGGATACTTTTGATTCCTTGCTGCATTGAAAATTGTTGGTGTGTACGCTTTGGTTTGCGAAGTGCGTCGACTTCCATGTTTCCGCGACTGGAGTTATCGGAACACTGAGACGGAGGTTGTCACAAATAGCACAACGCTCGGGCTCCATATCGTACTCTCGGTAACCAACACGGCTCTACGCTTCTGATTGTTCTGCTTTGTGTAGCCCTGATATATATTTAAAAAATACGGTCGAGTGTCGCGGGTTGCATTTGACTCAAGTCATATTCAATCGCTTTTTTTTTTCTATACAAATCCTTCATATTTTTAAAGTCAAAGTGCAATTCATCTCGTCTTCAAGAAATTATCTTTCTTTAGAGACCTCGTTTATAAAGATTGGTGGCGTATGAGAGCCGCAAAAGGTATATGAACTACTGAAATAATGTAGGGGACGATCATGTTTCGATATACGAAATTATGCAACTAGTTTATCATGTTTAGCTTTATTGCAGAAGTACACGTTTTGAAACAGAACGACGTTAGAAGATTTAGCTTAGTTAAATTTTCAAAATTGTACGTATATATGAACGAAATAAAGCAACATTATAAACGAGTAGGATATACATAATTTTTTGTATAACAGTATTATAAATTTATTAGAGAATCAAATATATTTTGGAGAAAATTCTTTATTACGTCATCACTGGCATTCACACCTGTGAGGAAAAAGGTGTTCAGCTGTGCGGTTCGCCGCTACCGCCTCGCCGGCCTGTGCGGATCGCCACCTCACCCGTTCACTGCGGGTTGGTCGCTGTGCGGTTTACCGCCACAACCTCTCCATTCGCTCGCTGCGATTGACTGCATGTGTAATAACGCAATTATTGGTGTCATTTACGTCTGCAGGGGGAGGGCAGGTGGTGGCAACGCCTGTGGCTCTGAATGGAAATGGTAACGTCCACTGTGATCCGCTACGTCGTCATTAGATTCGAGGTGGAGGCAGTGCGTAGGTATTTCGCCACCAAGGATGGGATCGGATGATGAATTTGTTAGTCGGCATCCTCTGTGCAGTCGACATCTGATCCCAAACCCACATATAAAAGTCTCACGGGGTCCATGAACCTCCCTGCTAGGGTCCCTAGGTTCCGACGGTACTCACGTCGACAGCTTCGAGGTGGAGGCAGTGAGAAGACGTGTTGGAGGCCCCGAGCCACCCGGCCTTAGCCCGGGCGGCCTCCAGCTGGGCACTTTGCGTGGCAGTGCCTGATACTCATGGGCTATTCAGGAGGAACTCGTCCCGACGCATTGTGAGTGGCGCATAAATTGACTCCGCTGCTAGTTTGGAAAGATCGAAGCTCTGAGCTAGCAGATTGGCCCGACTCAGGCTAAATGGGGTAGGTTCCCGTGAAGTGTAACTGTGTTCCAGCGGGATCCGGGTACCAGCCTGAATGTGTTTCAAGGGGGTGGGGATAAAGGCTACAGAGCCTACGTGCCCATTCCGGAATATCCTTCTGGTAGAACAAGAAATAATGTGGGGAAGGAGCCCACGCAGGATGTATGATGTCATTTTCCTTGTAATCTGTGGCAAAAAATGCGATTTTTTCTTGCGGTAAAAAAAAGTTGTATAATGCTGGAATGCAAGAAACATATTTTTGCCCTCACAAGCTAAGGTTAGGAATGAATTATCGAATGAGTATTCTAGTCTGAGAGATGGAGTACAACATGACCTGAATCGCCACCAGGGCGGGTTAGTGTGTACACATATTATATACAACGCAAATTCCACAGATCTGTGGTACCGTATATTCGAGACCCCTATTGGCGCAGTCGGTAACAGCTAATACATAATTGCCTCAGACGGCGACACTATCTAGATAATATATACATGATCTGGTTGCTCATATCTTTTGTTTTCTCCGAATCATTCCAGTAAATGCTGGAGTAGTACCTGATCACGGACCGGTGGTTGATATTTGGCTCGCTTCCTGACTTCATTCACAATTTCTATACGATCTGACCCAATTTCCCATTGCAGTCCATTCCTAATTTCAAAAGATACAAATAATTTTGCGAGAGCGTGAGTATTAGGGCAGCACCCGTCATAGGTTTCGTCGCAATCGAAAGAGAAACAGAGGAAGAGAAGGGAAAAGTGGACTGAAAAACGAAGAAACGCATGAAGAAAGAAAAGATAAAGCAAGAAAGACACAAAAATAGCCATAGAAAGGGAGCGAGTGAGGAGAGTCGAGAAGTAAAAAGTGAGTAAAAAATAACATAGAGAGCTTGAAGGGAATGGCACGACTGCATCCCGCCGTCAGTTTTCCTTCACCTCAGCTTATATCATTCCACTTTTCCTTACCTAAGAAGGTGTAACCCGCCTGTATTCCATATCGTGTATCCGGTGTTTCAGAAGTAGTAAAATTTGTTATTAAGTTTCTATTCATAAGAAGCGCAAATATATGTTCTCGCGCCAGACCAGAGACAACCTCGAAACAGGTTTTTAAGCGGTGTTTTTCAATGACAGTGCTCTGAAAGGACATGCGAATGTTTCTTGAAACCAGACACAAGTCAGTAAATTACAATCGATCAAATAATGCTAATACCACGGTCAACGTAGAAATCAATCCGTACACAAAGGAGGAAACGGAACGGGATGCAGTCGGACTATGACTTTATGCGGAGGTAGGAGGCTTAGAAAAACTTGACCACGGGATGCAGTTGGTATTGTGGCGTCATACGGGTGTAATCAGTACACAGACGAGAGTGGGTTGTAATAACAGCAGGTTTATTTACAATTTAGACCGTAGTCACAAATAACCAATGCACTGTATACAATTAACTAACTAAATAGACCCCACTACTAGGAGAGATATTTACAACGGCTACCACACCGAACATACTACCTAATGTTTCGCCGTGCGTAGTACCGCTTGCCCTGAGACCGACTACATGTCTCACTAGTGTAGCGTCGCCTGGTCCGGCGCCGGTGCGTCGGGCCGCTTCGGGGAAACCCGCGCTAAGCCGGATGTGGGTGGAGGGTGGCGGCGCCACGCCGCGCCGGTTGGAAAAGGCCGCAGGAATCCCGGCTGGAATTTCCTTCAAAGGGACGCGCGCGGATGCGAGTCTAAGAGGTGTCGGTTGTAGCTCTGGAAAGGCTGGCCAGCGAGCCGTTTGTCGCCCGCTGCTTGTAGGGTGGGGGCGAGCCGGCGGATATTTAAGGCCGCGCCGACACGAGCCTCGCGGGATACGCTGGGTGTCGAAAGACGAGAGGTATCTCCAGTGCAATCCTTGCACGCGATCTTCAGGTCGAAGATCGGTTTGGCAACAAGCCATGTAACTGGTGTAGTTACGGGACTCTATGTCCGACAGCTTCGCACTTCGCGTTGCTTTTGCTGCTTCCGAAGCAGTGGTTCTGGGCGAGGCCTAGGGGACGGTCGCGGGGTTTCGCGGCTAAGAGAATTGAAAGGTTGCCAAGGGGCTAGATTTTTGTATCATATCATTGTACATTAATTGTAAAAAATCTGTAAATATATTGTATTTATTCAATCAGAACAGTCGTCTGTGTTTTTCACTCTAGTACGTCACACTAGTCACGACAATAACTGCCGGCTCCTTCCAGTGCGCACGCACCTCTCACGGACGACCTACGCTGCCCATGCCGCTGTCTCAAAGAAGGAAGAGCTATTGTTCCACAGCCCTTAAATAGCCCTCGCGACGCTACCCGCCGCCTCCATTGTCTCCGCCCTACGCCCGCACACCCCGTCGGAAAAACACCGTGCGTCATAGCTTCTGCTATTGTCTTTGCATCCGGTGGGCACACGCTGCGTACCCACGTTGGTTTAAGCGACACGACGCTACAGTATACACCCAGGGAGGAAACACGAGGGACTTAGAGACTTCCGACAAAGAAAGAGTGGTGAGATGGGGGAGGGGAGGGGAGAGAAGAATGGGCAGTCGGTCGCCATTGAAAAGTGTTTCTTTGCAGCCTCCGCGGCGGCGAAAGGTCTCCATTTCCGCGCGTCGCCATAACCCTCTAATGGGCTCTCGTCTGGGCCGGGCATCGCGAGGCGCGCTGGACGCCCTTTGAGTCTTCTGAGCGCCGCGCGCGGGCGAAAGCGCTTTGATTGTCCGCCTCAAGGTGGACGCCCAGGGGCCTCGTCGCTGTGTTGCACTCCGCAGTGCCTTTGCCCCGGGCAGTTGATGGAGCCAGTGAGTGGAAGAATAGCCGTCGCCGCGCTGGCTTCCTGTCGGAGGAAAAGTGTTTTTTAATTTTGTTGATATATTTTAATTGGAGGGATGAATGGAAAATAAGAAAACTTTTTTGATTTGTTTAGCATTACCTGGTTATTTGCGAAGATTGAAAAACTTCAGCCACTCAGATAAAAAAATGAAAATTTTTAATTCGACCATGTTGTGTTGATACAGTCAGCGAGTGGAAGATGTTTTTGCAATGAAGTTGCGTACGGAAGGTATGTTTCATTTTTGTTGTAATGCTGCGGAGAGAGACGGTGATTTTTCGTTAAAGAAATCTTTATTGAGAAGTCCTGATAGCGAAAAAACCTTCATTGTGGGTCCCTGATACAACTCTTGCTTCAGACATTAGAAAATTATTTTCTCTAATACGATTTGTAATCAGAATTACCTTTTGCGAATTCTCGATACCAAAAAATCAGTTAAAGACAAAACGTCTCTCTGTATGTCAATCTGTCCGACTATCTGTATGTTCCTCTGCCTTAGTGTCGGTCTCTCTCTGTTAAACGCTAACGCATAACACGTTTGGATAATTTTCTTCAACAATGATATTCCAATCGATCAGGTCGAAATTGAATCCCTACGAGTTTAAAACCGATATTTTGATTTTGAGGACTTCGGGGAAATTTTCATTTAAAAAAACGGTTAAAAAATTTTTATTCAATTTTTCCTCAAGTGGCATTAAAGATGTTTAAAATGGCACAAGTTTTATTTTCGATCAAACCTTTGAATTTTCGAAAATTATGTTAACATTTTTTTGACGTCAGTCTACAACTGCAATATTGAAGATATATACTTTTCCTAAATGAAATCTGTTCCTCAAAATCAGATTTTGAGATAAGATCATGTACAATTTTTCAAAAATATGAGTAGTTTTCCACTAATTTTGAGTGAAATTTAGGCAAATTTTAAACGATTTTTACTCACAATTAATTTCAAACATTAAATCTTTAAAAAAGGCCACGTACGATATTTTGACAAAAAGGTCCTTTTTCCAAACTTTTTGCAAAGTTAATGCGTTTTTAAAAAACTCGAAAGCGGCTCCACATGTTTTCTAGTTGTTTTCATCAGATGGAGCAAATTACACTTATGGCGTAAATGTCATTTTCAGCCCATTCGCTGTATTTTTGGAAATGCTAACAAAAGTTAACACTGAAAACTAGAATATTGATGATTGATATTTTTTCCTTAATGAAATCTGTTTTTCAAACCTACATCTTGAAACGATGAAAAATTAAAAGGATTGAATCTTCAAAAATTGTAAATGCAAATATCAACATTTTTGTAGCCTGGGGTGGCTGACTTTCGCCGTACGGGTAGTGCGGGTAGTATGGATAGTGTAGAAGTCACGTAGTGTAGAAGTCACGTAGTGTAGAAGTCACGTGTTCTTTAAGAGCCTGCTAATCTCAGAATGGAGAAAAAATACTGGTTGAAAAGATTTTGCAGTATTATTTCGTGTATTACTTTTATGTTCCAGGGTAGTTGCAAGTAATGCAAGATGGTAAGTGCTGTGTTAGCTCCAAGGGTTACGTAGGAAGATGGTGGTTCAAACATTTAATCCGTATTATTTTAAAAAATTATGGAATAGGCTAACGTATATCATCGCGTTTAGTCGTTTAGTTGTAAATATATTTTTACCTTTCTTAAAAAGAGAGAACACAATAACATTTTTTCAAATAATTTATTAACATTTGACGTTTTGACCTTAGTTTTGGTTTTCAAAAAATTTCTGGTCCAGGTTTGTTAAAATGACCAATTAGTAAAAAATCTGAAACAGGTAGCAATTTATACTATAAAAAGTGATGATAAAATAAACACCAAAAATTCGCAAAGAAACTGAACTTTTACAGTTTTCAAAATTGTGATGTTTAAATAAAAAGAAGAACTATGACGCAAAGATTGTTGAATTGATGGAAATATTTTAAAGAAAAGTTCACAGTCATTATTCAAAATTCTCTTTTATCAAATTTTTTCACTAAAAATTGTTTCGAATCAGACCTACGCTAGGTTTATAAGCATATTTTGCTCTAAAAGACTAGTGGTTCAACAGCAGCACATACTTTTTGGCACTAAGTATTGCTTACGTAATACTATTTATACCGCAATTTCTCTCCGAATTAACACGTCTCAGTCATTTTTTGTAAATATCAAATTTTCGAAAAATTATGCATGACTTATTCCCAAATCTATCTTTAATGAACAGATTTAATTAAGGGAAAAATCTCTATCTTCAATATTTTAGCTGTAGGAAAACTGGGAAAAAAACATTTAAAATTTTGCAATGTTCGAAAACTCTGGGTTTTCAGCGAGCATGAGACCTACACCATTCTCTTAAATGTCCTTCATACTATCCCATAACAAAGTTTAATCAAAAACGTTTTAGTCATTTTTTTTCATTTTGAAAGTGTTCTAGGGCTTCGTGAAAGTATCTCCAAAAATTAAAATTTTCGTTTCAAATTCAAGGGGCCGCAATACCAGCCAAATTGATTGGGGAATATCAATTTTCGAGAATATCCGATAAACTCTTTATTCACTAGCGTTGTTCACATACGGACAGACAAATGCCGTCAATCGATATTTCGGTATCAACGACCCACAAAACGTGGATTACGGCTACACCGCGCGCTAGAGGATTTTTTTCTAAACTTAGCAGCTGGATTTATCCCTTTTTTTGTTACCAGGGCCCTGTAATAAGAGTTCCGCAGAAATACACAATGTTCCCTTCTTAAAAAGTAACTTTTTAAGGAGAGAAAATAAAAATTACGCCCAATTTTGTCAAAATTTTGAAAATTTTTCAGGGAGTTCATCCATTTCAAATTTATGGGTCCATGACACTACCAAAATAGGTGAAATAACAACTTTGGTGAAAATCATACGTTCAGTTCAGACGCTCGCGAAACAAAATCGTTTGTTTCTAACAATCCCAAACGACGGCGGTCTGTTAAATGCTTAGCCGGCCGTGACGAGTGAAATTTCGTTTCACTGTTTAGTTGCATGGTCAACAAAGCATTGCGAAAAATATTTTAAAGCGGCAGAGTTCTGAATTTTAGTTTTGTCCGGCGCGCGATATTTTGTGAGCCTCACGCTGTCAAAAGCTTGGCCTGCCTTCCGCGGGCCCCCACCGCCCCGCTGCCGCCAGCGCAAAGGTCTGGGAAGCACAAAGGGAGTCTTTGCGGAATCCCCAAGCCCTTCGCCGGATTAGCACCCCTCCGCCGACCTCAGAAGCACACGACCACGCAGGGACCGCGCGCCCTCCCAACGGCCTCTAGGGAGACCTAGGCCGCTTGGGACGCGCCGTTGAGCTGGCTCAGTGACAACAGGGTCTCTAAGTCCTAATTTTCCTAGGGTTCGTTCGAAGGTCTTGTTTCTGACACTAGGAACATGGAACATCGAATTCAACTACTATTTGGAAGAGAATTCCAGAAACCGGCTGCTCTGATCAGTAGTTTTAGATGATTTCCCCGATCAGTATCAGGCGAATGACGATGCAGTACAGATTCTTTTCTTCCTCTGCATTGTCTTCACCATCATTTTCTTAAATGCACTATACTACCTCAAATGTCAGAAAACCAGTCAGGCGCGTAGACTTTGTCCGACAGGAGCTGTTCTCCGCTGGTAGAAGATACCTGGTTGGCGAAAACTCACAAGCCGACATGAAGGCGGCGCCGTATCTCACCATCCAGAGAGGGAAGAAGTCCGCTTCCTCCTGTGATAAAAACATACACTACACTCATAATACTGATGACCATAGCAGTTGACGTTCCCAGAAGCGCGAAATAATCAGTGATAGCGGGTGCATCCGCTCCTTTGATGCCGTTAGGGTAATAATTTATGTTATCTTCCGAGAGGTGACGGTGTTGCCCGAGAGTTTCCGGCACCGATTTACACGTCAGCTTGCATGGGCGTTCCTCCTCCAGGAATACATTGCAAGAAAGCGTGCACGTATGATAATAAGAGGGAACGAGGATGTGAAAGGAAAAGTAGTGCGCGACTCGTAGCCCTGTTTTCAAGGTACTGCTCCGTTATTTGCCCATTATTGTTCGAAGAAACCATGGAAAACTTCGAACCAGAGCAACCACACACTATAATTATCCTCCAGGCGGGGTTTAAATTCGACGTAGCGTAGGTAAAATTCCATAACCATCAAGACTCTATCCTTAGGTCCTCGCCAACGCTGGAGTAAGAGAATAAGAGGTTACCAGAATAAGAGTTAGAGCGAAATGAGCGGATGCGCAATGACTTCTGCGCATGACGTCACTATCGAGCGGCGGCGATGGTGTAACGGTTAGCGTATACTGCGGCTGTTATACCCAAGTTCGCGGGTTCAAACTCGATCGAGGCCGTCGATTTTTAAGGGCGAAAAAATCCTTCGTACGCCTTCTTTCGGAGGGGAAGTAAAGCCGGCTGTCCCATGTTAGTAGATTTACGGCATGTAAAAGATGCTCAAGCCTAAATGAAGCCTCTGAGCTAAATTCAAGTTGCCTGTTTTGTCGCCCAAGTAATACCTTCTTTCTCCCTAGTGTCGTAACACTACTCTGTGTAAATAATAAACAAAGACGTCGTCAAGGCGAAAAAAAATTGCCAATCGTTACAGATGTTTCGCAAACTGTGAAAAAATTAGCTGTTTCCCACACCCGTTGAAATCTCAAAATCTATTTTCCGCAGCATTACATAACTTTCTCGTAACTAATTATATTAATCAGTATATTCGTACGTATACGAAAAAGTAAAAAATAAGTATAGTGACATTTGAAAAAATTTATTTCAATATCTCGAAAAATATAAATGATAAAAGTGTTCTGATTCTAGGTGGTGAATTAAAACTCTGGTATTATTTTAACAAAAACATTTACTTTGTTTCTTAACACAATCATTGAAAACATTTGATTAATGTACAGATATTCTTCACTTGATTACTCTCTACACGTCACACTTTTCTTGATTATTTATTTACACTACACTTCTCTTTTTCATTTATTTACACTGTTCAGTTCTCTTACACTGTCGCACAGTCCTAAGCACTGACCATAGTTTGATGCACTGGCCATTGTACACTGCACTGACCACAGTTCACGGCGCCGGTCACGGTTCACGTCACTGAGCACAATCACTGCACTGCTATTCCCTGCACTTCACAGCTCAGCTTCCACTTCAGACTTAAGACTGACTCGAGGTCGCCGGCCGCCGCGTATTTATACTTGGCGGGCGCCGTCGAGAATTTTCTGGACTTTGCCATTAGTGCCAAGAACACTCTGGGACTTGCTAGTTCGAGGGTCCCCGACCAATGACGCAATCCACGCATAAGGTAGTTCGTGGTGGCCGCCGGTAGATGGCGCAATATTCGTTATAATAGAAAGGAATACATTCATTATTTAGCCCCATTTCCTTACGCATTTCCGTGAAAACTGCATTGCATTAACTTCAAGCGTTCAAAAATTACAGGAGGTGCTACAGTTACGTCACTCATCGCACGGTATAGATAAGTATATATATACTCACCTGTAATTTACTAGATATTGAGATAATTTTTTTAAAATGGAACTCTGCATCTTTTAGTCTATTATGACGGGCGTAAAGAGACGAATCCAGAAAATACATATTTTCGTATGTTAGTTATACAGTTTTTGAGTAATTTTGATTATTTTGCCACTCCATTGCTCGTGTTTAACGGATATTTTGAACTGATAACAGTCCGCCACAAAAGTCTCGCAGTGCTCCCCCTGATAACACGCGATCGGGCAAATCAGCACTCTTGACCGTCGCTCCCGGTTTGTTCCAACAGTAATATATTCTTAAAATATTGCACAAATCAACCCTTTTACACTGTCACCAAAATAAGAGAACAAAAAAATACTCAATTGCTGGCTGCGCGTTTGAACGCATGCAAACCACTGATGATCAGACCTCTTAGAGAAATTTACAAAAGAAATATTTGCATTTGATTTCTTTTTTCGCCTAGCTAGCGATATCTTCCTTGTAACATCGGTGCACGGAGTTCTTGCTTGGCCAACACTAGTGAATGAAATTTAATTACTTTTTTTCACACTTCCTGAATTACTTTACCAGCACACATTATTACAGGTCTTACTGCTATTTGTGTACGAGATTTCCTCGTCAATTACATACAAAATGAGGAACACAAATTAATTCTCTTTAATACAGCTACGGAATGAAATATACTACCGGCGTACGAGGTTAGGAAATAATTCGCCGTTACTCAATTTTAAGGCGAACATGCAAATTTTAGTATTCTGGTTTCTGGTGCCAACACTACCTTTCTAGTTCCTGCCTCCCACCTCAGTTTTATGCAAATTTGGAAATTCAGCCGTGCCGCCACTCGCGTTCCTGCAACGTAGCCCGCTTCAATGCCGCTCCGAAGGCCACTCGGTCTCCTTTGCGCCTGCCACCAGATCCTGGGACCAGTTTTCTCGCACCAGATCCACGTACCAGTCTTCTTAACGCCCACCACCAGATCCACAGTCCAGTGTTCTTACCGCCCACCACCAGATCCACGTCTCGCCTACCTTCGCCCGCCTTCTTGCGACACGAGTACGCGTATTACCCAGTCTCTCCGCGTGTGCTAGTTAGCGTGTCATTTAACTAATGCTTTGTGGGAATTCTGATTTGGTGTTGTTGACGTTCTTATCAGAAGAAATAAAAGAGGTCATCTTCGTCAACATACTAGCTTTATTAAGATAGCCGGCTTTCGACGGCTTTGCCGTCATCGTCAGTCTATAAGGTACAGAAAGATATAACAAAATTATAAATAAATACACAATAAGATAGAAATTAAATTACAATTAATGGATACATAGCAGTTCAAAATTAACATAAAAAAAGGGATAATAAAGAAAGACTCATTATCTGATTGCAAAAGATAAGGAACATATAACAGATAAAATTGCAAAAATGAATTACGACGGGGGGAATTAATACAGATAATAGCAGTTCAAATTTCAGATTATAAATATATGTGAAGAAATATACATTCTCATATTCAAAAGAAAGAAAAACAAAATTTATATATATATATATATATATATATATATATATATATATATAATAAATGGGGATAGTAATAACTAATCTTCTAACTAATGCTTTACAAACACTCTCACAGTTCCGCAACCACAGCCACTATTCTGATTCGTTCTAAATTTCACAGTTCTTACTGCAATCTCCTATAATGTTCTCCTTACACCACGTAGCTTCGCTACTCTGTCATTTCCCACTTCCTAACACCTCCAGAACTACCGCTTCTCTCCCTCAACTATTCCGCTACCTGACTCGACTTCTCACCTCAGCACAGCTCTCACACAAGAAGGGGTCCTTTTCCTCACTGCTCCGCCGTTTAAATGTTGCCGTGACGTCACGGTTCAACCCTACTGCGCTGCCCATATTGCGGAAGTGCACCGCCGCCGGGGTTCAGGCCGCAATTAACAGGTAGCGCCTTTTTCGATCACTAACCGACGTTCGGTTATACCTTCGCTCTCCACGTCTCCGCCGACGCTGCGTCGGCGTTGTGGGTTTTATGGCGATGCCCAAACGTCAATATATATATATATATATATATATATATATATATATATATATATATATATATAATGTGTGTGTTTCCATCCAAAAGTTTCATAAGCTGTTAATTTTGTTGCAACTCTACTAGATAGCACTGCAACATAAGATTGCACTTCATTTGAATTCAATTTCTTTTCCAACTGAGCTCCTCTTGGGCTTCATTGTTCATTAGCGTTGCCGTATGGCAGAGAGAAACAGACAGAAGGACACGGAGACTGAGGGAGACATACAGAGAGAAAGACAGAGAGAGACAAAGCAACAGAGGCAGAAAGAGATAGAGGCACAGAGAGACAAAGAGAGAGAGAGAGAGAGGGAGGACAGAGTGAGACAGAGAAAGGCAGATAGAGACAGAAACAGACTGAGACAGAAACAGATACAGACAGGTGCAGGCAGAGGCAGTCAAAGGGACTGTCTGATAATCAGTATGGTTTCAGGCAGGCGCGATCAATGGTGGACGCAAATAGGGTCGTCATTGACATCGCACGCAAGGCTATTGAGGGCAAACGATGGAGAAGAGGCGCAAAGAAGTATTGCGTTATTGTTACCCTCGACGACAGGAACGCATTTAATACAGAAAGGTGGAGTTCCCTTCTTGCTGCATTAAAGAACTGGATGTTCAAATTGACATAATGAAAATAGAAGTTACATTCAAGAAATGATATTACTATACGAAACAGAAACTGGAGTAAAGACCTATAAAATCTCGGCTGGTGTTCTTCAAGGGTCGGTATTTGTCCCGCTGTTGTAGACTATTATGCACGACTCCGTTTTAAAGCTCCAGCTGCCAGAAGGCGCAGGGCTATTGGATTTGCTGCCGGTGTTGCAATGGTAGTGGTCGGCAAATATACTGACGAGATCACGCAGATTGCCAACGAGGCTGTGGTTACTATCCGGCGGTGGTTAACGTCGGTGGGGCTCCAGATGACCGAGAATAAAACGGAGGTTGTCTTGGTGACAGCCAGAGAAGTGAAAGAGGGTATTACGCTCAATGTAGGGGGTAGTAAAATAGCCTCTCAGCAGTCTACATGATACTTAGGAGTCCAGATTGACGCGAGACTGCATTTTGACGAGCACTTGCGTATAGTCAGCGAGAAAGCGTCTCGCATGGCTTCCGCCTGGTGGCACAAATTATGCCTAACGTCGGGGGTCCAAGGCAAAGTAGTCAGAGGATACTGTCTAGCGCAGTTAACTCTATGCTACTCTACGCAGCTCCCATTTGGGCTGATTGTCTTTGAGATCCAGTCGTACGCCGGCAGTGCGAAATCAGTGTACAGAAGGTCCGTCTTGAGGGTGGCCCGGGCGTTTCGCACGGTTTCGTATGACGCTGTGTGTGATAGCCAACATGCCCTCTGTAGACCTCATGGTACAAGAAAGGTCCAAGCTCTGCAGACAGAAGCAAGAGGGATCTACAAATAGGAGCGTCATCGTGAAGGAAGATATGAAGGTGACAATGGCTCAGTGGCAACGGCGATGGATTCTCTCATCCACTGGTAGATGGACATTTCGTCTTACTCCTGACATAACGAAGTGAACCCAAAGGAAACAGGGTGATGTGGATCATTATTTGACACATTTGTTAACGGGACACGGGTGCTATCGTGCATGCCAACTCCTTTTCCGGTATGACGATGACTTCTCATGCCCAACCTCTTATCCATTGGTTGAAGGTATGGAGCACGTGATCTTTCACTGTCCATTCTTCGTTGAGGAGAGGGAAGTACTTCACCGACTCTTCCTGCAGGTAGTGGCTCATGATACCATGACACTAGGATGCTGGTGTCCTAAGAGAATTGTAGCCACCTATGCTGCAAACGTTTTGAAGAGCCTTCGTGAAGAACGATTTCAAAGGAGTATCTCGTGGCATCAGTTGGCATAGAGCGGTAAGCCCATCTGCCCTTCCCATGATTCAGTGCCGTACGGCGGTTCCGCGGGAAGAGAAACGGAGGAATGGGAGGGTTTTTAGTGGGTAGGCACAGGCTAGCTGTGAATCCTACACGCTACGGAGTGCGGGCCCCGCAGTGTCTTTGGAACATTTTCCCCTGCCCTTGTAAATAAAAGTAGTCAGAGACAGACATAGAGAGAGAGACAAATGGAGACTGTCAGAGAAAGACAGGGACAGAATTTTATAAATTGGAAAATTCATATAATATATATATATATATATATATATATATATATATATATATATATATATATATATATATATATATATATACACACATTATCCATTATAAAATCCACAAAAAAGGCACAACCATGAACTTTCATTTCTTGATTTCCCTGCAGGTGAGTTTCACAGGAACGGGCCCTTCCATCTTATCCGCACCAGGAAAGAATGAAAATACGTGACCACCACTGCCCTCCCCGTACTGAGCGAGCAGAGCCTGGGCGGGGAGAGACATCACAATATACTTGTATATGAGAGAGAGAGTGAGTGTGAGTTCTCTCTCTCTCTTTCTCTCTCTTTTTATATATTTTCTATATAATTGTGGCCAATAATAGTGTGAAATTTGTGTTGCATCGCCTCTATGAAACGTTCCTTCACCTCGAAAAGCTTATCGTTTCCCATTTGTTTGCTGCCAAATCAAAGAGAAACCTTCCACGTGAAGTGTGTGAATTGAAGCAAAATAATTCCATTCTTTGCTCTGTAGAGAGAGTTCTTTTCTAAAGTCAGAACAATAAGAGGGATCTTTTGTTCCTTCCATTCCTTCCAGCTCTGCTTTTCGCTTCAAAAACACCTAAGGAAGTGGAAGTCATTCAGAATCGAAGATCCCTTTTCCACAACGGTATAGATAGAAAGGTGTTATTGGCAGCGAGCCCTTTTTAAAGGAAAACAATGTTTTTATGGGCATTTGACGAATTCATCGAGCGGTCTTTTATATTAGGTCACTGTACATTACATTGAAATAAATTAAACGTAAATTACAACTATTTTTTAACAATATTTCTACTAAACAACCGAACAATTGATGATTTTGTAAATTGAAAAAAAAATGTGAATATTATTATTTTTACTTATTTGTACAATTTGTACCTTATTCGTACTGTACAATTAAACATTTAAGTTGAAAGCAATAATTCCGTTTTGTTTTAGAGAGGATTTTTTCACTTATGATAGTGTCATCTATGACTAGTGTAATAATATAACCATTGATAACGGGATCAGTAACAACTTGTTTTCTCGATATCAATACGGAAATTGCAGAGAAATGATTTAAAACGTTTGATTAACAAAATGTTTTTTATCAATTTATTTATTTGTTTCAAGCCAAACAACAGTGGAAAAAACTTTTGCTCTTTGAGACATAAAACATGTTTCGGACGGTAAAATGTTTGAAACGGGTAACGATTTTACAATGTCACACAACTTGGCCACAATTGTCAAATTACTACACGATTGAAATTATATTTGGAAAATGTGCTACATTTTATTCCTATTTACTTGTGCACCAAGGGCTTAACCAGAAGGCATGTTAGACACAGTTCGTGAGCCCTACGAACATGAAGGGCCTGCGATAGCGTCTCCTGATAATTTTCTAAAAAGTTTATTTCTGGATTAAAAATAAATTAATCACAAATATACAAAATTATCATTTTTTAAATCTTAAAAAATACTTCAATATACACAACAATATACACAACATTGCAATACAAACTTGTAAAATAGCACGAAAAAAATTAAAAATAAAAAACGGAAAAAATATTTCAGTCCCATGAGACATTGTAAATTTCGGAAGAATTGTGTTGTGCGTGTTTATCTGAATTATTGTTTTTCAAATCCAAAAATGGGTAATAATTTGTGTTTAACACGATCCTATATTTTTTCTAAGGCCTACGAAAAGTTTCCTAGGGCCTACGTCAAGCTTAATCCGGCCTTTCCCAACGGTATGTAAAATATAAATAAATAAAGACGTGGCAGACAATAGCTCATTTGTTTTGATTTATTGTGTCAAATGATAGTAAAAACTGTATGTGACGAATAGGAGAGAAGTACGTTTTCTTGCCCTTCAGGCCGGCTTAGGTAGCTCAGGTCACCGCTGTGCCTCTAGTCGGGAGGTTCTAGGGTTTGAGAACCTGGATTGTTTTTGATTGATTGATTTTCAGATTTGCAACATGGATTGTTTTTCAAATGGTTTGGAAGATAATTCATTTTGGTTTTTAAAATACGTGGCTTTTAACATTTAAAATACAGTGATAATTGGGATTACTGTGTGTAAGGGTGTCGGGAAACAGTGGACTTCAATAGATCACCCTATACATTCCCAAGATACTCAGTCTTTTCAATTTCAAAGGTTTGATGAATAGGAAGGTGCATGGTATCCCATGAACCGTTCAAACCCCTGAGTTTGTGTGGCAACGAATACATAAAAAAATTACACAGTTCACACAAACCAATTAAGTGTATTGAACAAATTCCCAGTACAACGTAAGATTGAATACAGCACAGCCGTGTGCTTGAGCACGTGGCATAGGAGAAAACGTGTGTTAAAAAAGAAACTGTTGATTATAAAATCCAGTCGCATATCACGCATCAATCAAGGGCACCACTCGCACATGAGATGTGCCACACGACACTGAACCACGGTATCACAAAATGAACCGTAGCCGCGAAGAGATTGTAATACAAAAAGCGGCTTACAAAAGCGCCATGCCTTCGTTCACAGCTACATTGCAACTGACTTCGGCGTAGCCGATACTCAATGATCCCTTGGCGGCACTGTTTCAAAATACAGCCACCAGGATCGCTATGATGACTTACATATAATAAAATGACTTGTACAGTGGCCACCAAGCTGCCAGGCGTATCAGACATTGAACATGATTAGTTGCGTGAACACTGTGTGACACTGTAATTAACTTGAACACTGTGTTTAACTTGATAACAAAAATGTGAATAAAAGTTTCTCCCTTGAAAATTTTACTCATCGATACTTGAAGCAACGGACTTACAGGATCGGCAATAGTCATAAAATCTCCGTCATTTTTATGCACCCTTATGGCAATGTGTCGGGCAAGCTGAAGTTAACTACCTTATCCATGGATACGTTAGATGTTTCCAGATTTGAATTTGTTTCCTCGCGTAAATGAAGCATTCAATAATTTTGGCTTCTTGCTTGATCGTCGATATGAGCAAAATCTGGCATTTGTTTTTCGAAAAACTGCTTAATTCTCTGAACTTGGGATTAATAAATTTATTTCAATTTACAATGTGTCATTCGTTAATTCATGTGTATTGTAGAAAATGTAGTAATTTGAAATTTGTTCGAAATCTTCTTTGAGTTTGAATGAAAAAAGTTTTTGTATACCAATATTATAAACAATCTCTTAAGGCACAGAAAATTGTACAGAAAGTGGAAGATTATGAAACAAGTTCATTAATAGTAGTCTACATAACGGGCGCGAAACAGATGATTCATGCACGAGTCGAATTTGTCGTCCGAGCGTGCGAGAACGTTAAAGAGTGAATGCGGAAATCACCTCGCTCCCGTGTTGTGTATACTATTTTTAACGTGAGAAGAACGCAAAACTTCAAGTAAAGGAATGTAAATTAAATATCAAATAACTAGGCATACCTTACTTGTACAAAAGGAAATGGATGCCAGTGAGTGTCGTAACACTATTGTTTGTAAATAACAAACAACGACGTCGTCAAGACGAAAGACAATTGCGAATCGTTACAGATGTTTTGCAAACGCTTCGCGATGTTTCGCACACTGAAAAAATTAGCTGTTTCGCACATGGGAAGCAAACCCGAGAAGGCGCATTTCGCGCACCTTGTGTTAAAAAATAACATACGTTATCAAACAATTGCTGGTCGTTCGACGTGTTTATATACACATAAAACAAGAGAAGAATATAAAGAAACATTACATTACATTACATTACATTACCGGAATTAAGAAACATCAAAGCACACATAACTTAAAAACACGAATTATTTAATAAAACTATTACAATTACACTTCTTACAATTGGAAACATTGGTGAAAGAGAACTCAGGATTTGTAGAAACTTGTTTTATCAGTTTTGGAAGGTTCTCCTGCATCCGGGTCTCTCCACCAGATGCAGTTGTCTTGGCGATTCTTATCTTATTACTCACTGACTCCTCAATGTACTGCTCTGCGACAGTAGATGAACACTGTTTATATATGGTTTTTTTGACATGTGTAATTTGTTTAAAAATTGTAGAACCACTGATGATGGGAAGAGTGTTCCCGAAACACGTGTCTGACTACATGTAATCACATTAAAATTACATTGTATACTATTGTGGTAGATATCTCATTCACCCCAGATATTTTATCATGGAGAACCACAAAATCTCAGCTGCCACCATATAATTTACAATGATAATGAATAATTTTGTTGTTACACAAAAAATAGCGTATGCAACTCGTTTGTATTACGGAAGTTTTGAATTTGTGAGTAGAAGAGCTTCAAATGATTTCTAATGAAATTTGTTGAAAACTCAAACGCCTTCCATGACAATGAACCAAAAATTGCTGAATTTCAGAAACGTTCATACATTTTCTCAAAAAGCGGCTCTAAATGTTTTTAAACGAAAACTTGTTTAAATAACCATATTTTCTTCTTCTATAATTTTCTTAGTCATTTTTCAATTTCAGTTTCTAGTTAATTATTCTTTTCTAAGTCATTTTTCTATTCCACCATTAAGGGACCAAAAAATTGACAAAACGAGAAAAAAAGGTGTTTAGGCGCCAATTAATGGCAGCTGGAAGAAGGTGGGGCCAAAACCGAAAAACTAGCCCAGTCTAAAGAGATTAGATACCGGTAAATATGTAATACAGGAAAGTGTGTGCTTTTTGCTGCACCACTAGTTATTTACCCATTCTTCATCAGCTTGGTAAGTCTTTTAAGGGTTTTCAAAAATAAACGATCTCAAACCATCTCAAAAATAATTTATATCTTCAAACAACTATTACAACGTAGATGACACTTAAAAGATTTATACAAATTTCTTATTTTATATAATTGTAAGAAAAAAATGCAGAGGTTATTCCAAGTAGAAACCTCACGATAATGAACAGAGTAGGCTGGAAAACATGCAGTAAATTTGAATTTAATACAAATTTATTGAGTAAAAATAAATAACTTAAACCACTACAAGGAATAAACAAATTATGAAAGTTGCAATAAATTCATGGAAAATCTAACTTGGATTCGTACATTTTGATAAGCTGTTTTCATCTACCAAAACGATGGTATTGACATTACAAGTGCCAATAATAACTTAATATCTAGCAAATGCCATCAGACTCGGAGTTCGATTTGCGGCTTCAGTGGCGTAACGGTTACACTCAAAGTTCGCGGGCGCAAACCATTTCGAAGCGATGGATTTTTAAGGGTGAAGAAACCTTCGTAGACTTCGTACTCCTTCCCATTGAGGGAAAGTAGTGCCAGCTATTCCATGTTCTAGACTTATTGCATGTAAAAGATCCTCAAGCCTGAAAGTGACCTCTGAGCTAATTCAAATCGCCTATTTCGTCGCCCGAGAGATACTTCCTCTTTATGCTAGACGCAAAAACTTGCATAGCAGAATTTGGAAGGTAAAATAAGGTATCATTGAATTGAATTGAATCTTTTGTAGCGCATAAAACAGCCTCAAGGTAGCTGAGTGCAGTGCCATCCCCTGCGTCTCTTTCTACGCCTCGTTACGCGCTTTGCAGACCGTGGCGCCGTGTAATGCAATATCGTGCCTCGCGCTCCGTCTCCGCACCATTTCTCGCTCCCATTCCGGCCACTTCCGCTCTTTCGCGCCGGATGGAGCATCTCCCGCTGGCAGGCGCATGCGTACAGCTTCACTGCTCCTCTCGTGGGATTCTGCAACTCGGTCGTCAAAGATCTGACACTGCTGCACTTCAATTATTTTCTTCTGGTAAATTGAAATTTTCTGTTTCAATCAAATTATGGTCATTAACGCCGGCTGCGATGAATCAGGTGCAACATTGCTGTTGTCTCTGCAATTTGGCTGTCTTGGAGGTCCTATGGTGGCGATTTTTTATGGTAGCAGTGTTTGCGACACAAGCTTATTTGCTGGCTAAAGGAGAATTCTAGCGGCCGACTCCTTTGAAAGGTTTCTCCTATTTTCTCTACCTCGGTCAGTGCTCTCTTATTCTCTCTCTCTCTCTCTCTCCATCTCTCTCTGTATTTCCCTCTGTCTATTTATCTTTCTATATCTCTCACTTTTTCTCTTTTTCTCTCTATTTCGCGCTCTCTTTCTCTCTCTTTCTTTCTGTCTCCTTCTTTATCTCTATCTCTTTATATCTCTCTCCTACCCTACCACACGTCGGGTGTCTAATGGAATGTTTAGCGCTGAGCCCGGCCGGGACAGTCCTACACTGTGGGAGAGAGAAACCTCGCAGCAGACGCGTAAATCAGCGGCGGATGTCACTCAGGTGAACCCTCGCCCCTTCTTAATATAGCATGCCCTGAACTTACTAAACTATTGACCAAACTAGCTGACACGCCCGGAAACACTAAATAACATAGGCATATACACACACACACACAAATAGTTTTCAACTACAATGACTTGACACATATTTCTCAATGTATGTCGACGCACTGGATTTGAAACTGAAGCCAGAATTGCGCCACCACCCTCCAGTTTTTTATCGCAAAAAAAAAAAAAACCTACCCTCAATTACTCTAACTACTCTAAGATATACTGAAAACAAGAAAAGTACAAATAGTATTTTCAAGGCTAAAATATTTATTGACACACAATGTCTATTTTAATATTAATCAGATAATAAATATTTGTTAACCATTTTTATTACTATAATATGACTATTTGTATACTTTAGTATTGATGACGTATGTAATCAACAAATGAAATTGAGCAGCTGTTTCCATTTAATTGGTTCAGTTTAGAAAAGACGCACGCGAAAGAAAATATTATTACACATTGTGTTGTATCAATCTAGATCATTTTGCTGATGCAATCTAGTAAGCCAGGTTCTTTCTTCCTCAATGTTAGGAAGTCGACGCAGCAAACCCCTTTGACTGATACGTGACACACTCAACTGCGCAAGCGCCAATGTGGTGGCTTCCTTGTAGGAAAGGGCCGGCGCCAAGCCCTTTGACAACCTCTGAGAGCTTCTTTGACTCGGACGAAACGTTATGTTCCCTAGGAAAAATGTCAAGTATCCCTCAAGCAAAACTCCCTCATAGCCCATTCCACGTCTCTGGTTTGAATGTATTTGTAACCTGTAATTATTTACCCTACATCTTTTTAATATTCATCAACGAGTTTAAGTGAGGCTTGTACTATTATAAATTATACATAATAAAATATGTTAAAAAATGAAACGATCATTGCCACTTTTAAGTTTCAATTGGTTTCACAATGAATTTTATCTTATCTTCGATAAAAGGACTTCATGATAAAATAAATGCACATTGGAAAAAGAGAAAATTTCAAAAAATAATGTCTCTGGAGGAATAACAGCAACAAAGCAGAATAATTACTGAAATTTCATGGGACGAACAAAGGCAAGTAGAAGAAACGTCCTGGAGATGAGTGTAAGAAAAAGAAATGGTTAATAGCAGAAAACGAACTGAAAGAATAAAATGGTAAAGAAAAACGAAGTACATAAAAAGGGAAAAAATGAATTAATGAAGCACTATAGAAAAAGTATGAGTCAATTGCCGGAGGAATACAAATATAGAAAAAGAAGCTGCGAAGCACAAAACCTGTTATGAAAAGCTGGGGATTTTAAAAAGAAAGTAATTAACAGCAGTGTAAGGAAAGAAAAGATACAACTGAAAAGCTTTAAATATTTCAGAGAATAAACGGGAGTAATTATTAATGACATTGGAAAGTTAAACGGCGCACAATTATCCGAGTGTCTGAACTGTGTCATTGGCCATCTTTTGCACAATTCTTTTCGAAAGCCCAGATGAAATATTACGTACCATTACACATTAATTAAAACTAGTGGTGCTAAAACAGCACGTACTTTTTCGCCCTTAGTAATGGCACGGTAATATTATTTATACCACAATTTCTCTTCCTATCTAAGTCATCATTTTTTTAAAAACATATTTGAATCATAGAACATTTGGTGCGAAAATTCAATAATTTCAATAGATTTTTTTATTCAAAACTTTAAATGAAAATATAATTCTGGCATTGAATTCATTGTATAAGGTATACAGTGTATTCACGAACATATTCGATGAGGTTTTTAACCTTATAATGTTCTGGGTAAGCAGCATGCGAGAAAATAAAATAATTAAAAGTTAATAAATAATAGTGTTGGCAAACAAATGCAAATAGGTCGAAAATATATAATTGTAATTATTAAACACTATAATATTGTAATATTCTTCAAATAAAAGTATTAGTTTATATTATCCCGAAAGAAGGGCAGCCGTCATTATCGCCTTCTGTTCATCAATGTGGCGTTACAATAGTGGATTACAACAAGCAACAATGAATGCTAACTCGTATGGGATATGCAATTTGCCAATTTGCACTCTTGATACTGCTAGCAAGAAAATGAAAATGGGTAGAAAAATATAATAATTAATATGATATTTTTATATTCATCAAAATTACTCGGATTTTATATGCATTACTCTTCATTCTCACATCTTATTAAGCATAGAGAAATCATCTATTCGTTCTCACATTTAACACAATTCAGGACGCAACTGAAAATGAAATAATACAAATATAATGCAAATATAATAAATAATATTATTAATAATACCATGAAATATGAAATAAAACACAACTTGCCACTTAAACGTAACATCCAACTGCATAGCAATACTTTCCCTTTTTCGTTCACGAAGCTCAGTAATTGGGAGCGGGTGACTATGTTTGTCGCCAAATTACACAAAAAATACTCGCATTTGCAAAAAATTCAACATGACCTTATTTAAATATATGTTTTTAACGAACACATTTCAATTAGAAAGAAGATTATATCTTCATAATTGTAGGAAGACGTCGAAAAAAATTTTGAATTTTTTCAATTTTCAAAATATCAGGAATTTCAATGAGCACGAGACCTGAATCCTCTCTTAAGCGTTCCTTACGCTATCTACAGTCTAAATTTAATAAAAAATGTGCCCTTTTTAATAAAAATGATTTAAAGAAAATAAAAGTTGTATATGTTTGACGCAAAATTTCGCAAAAAATACTCATGTTTTTGAAAAACCCAACATGACATTATTTTTAGATCTTTTTTCATCAACACATTCAGTTAAGAAAAATGTTTATCTCAATAATTGTAGTTGTAGAATGACGCCGAAAAAAGTTTGAATTTCTTCAATTTTTAAAAATTCAGGGTTTTCAACGAACATGAGACCTGCGCCATTCTCTTAACCTTCCTTCACACTATCCAATAACTAACTTTTTAATGGAAAATGTTGGAGCTATTGTTTGAAACTTTGAAAAATGTTCCAGGGGCTTCATGTAAATTATCTCCCCCCCCCAAAAAAATTTAAACTAACGGTTTACATACAAGGGGCCGCGACATCAGCCAGATCGATTGAGGAATATAAATTATGGAGATAATCCACCGTTCGGTTTAAATGATTTTTTATTCATTTATGCTATATTTCATGTTTACTTTCTCGTTACCGCAACCGCGATAGAGAAAAAGGTCCTCTAACACATAATGTAGCCAGAGTCCATGTTTTGTGGGTTCATGTACCGAAAAATTGTTTGACGATAACAAGTCTGTCTATCCGTCTGTATGTAAACAACGCTACCGGTTAAATAAGAAATATTATTTCTTGGAATAAATGTACTTATATTCCATCTTTAGCTACAATGCATTTGTGTCAATTGTTCATGGTGATCTGTTACATCCTTAAAGGATGCCGGCCATTAGAAGAGACTTCGTTTCTCTATTTTGTTGCGTTCAGAAGGCAATAAGATCACATTCTTAGGGAAAAAAACACAAATGAGCAGAATCATCAGTTTCGCAAGACGAGAAGCAGAGACAAAAATTCTAATTTAACGAGCAGTGTCAGGGATAGAAAGGAAACACTCAACAAGCAAGGCTATGAGCAGTACTGTATGACGCAGACAGTCTGGCAACTACTACTGCAAGAAGACAACGAATCGAAAATACGTTAGCGACAACGGAGCAGCAGGAGCGCGTCTCGGTGAGGAGTGTGGGGGAGGTGGAGGGGGAGAGGGCAGGGGGCCGCAATTTCCGCCGCCGCGCTCCAGCGGCGCTCTGCCACGCCACGCCACGCCACGCTCCGCTCCTCGGCGGCGACGCCCCTCCCCCCTCGCACCAGCCACGTCTCGCCCCGCCCCTCCGCCCGCCTCTCACCCACCGTCTCTCAACGCCGCCACCACCCGGCCCCTTACTCCGCACTCAGCCGCACCTCATCCTGCTCTCCGTCTCATTTTGCCTTGCTTCGCCACGCCCCGCCCCGCTCGTGACCGCCTCCTCCGTCTCGCCCCGCTCCGCCTCGCATCTCCCACCTCGAGTCTCACCACCTCCCCTTCCGCCTCGCCGCGTCGACGCTAATTGCGATTGGGATCAGCGCGGGGCACCGCGCGGGCACGGAATGGAATCGCAAGGATGGGGAGCGGGGTGTAGCACTGAGGGGCAAGGAGTTGGAGCAGGGGGGAGAGAAAGGGAAAGGAAGCGCGGGTGAAGACAGGACAGAGCGGGGCGGTTATGAGCGCAGGAAGGTAGAGTGCAAAGGGGCTGTGAGCGGTTGGACGGGGATGAGTACAGTGGGGTGAGAAGTGGAGGGTGAGGTGGGGCGAGGCGGGGCGGGACGAGATGGGGCAGGGCGAGCCGGAGCGATTGATTGATTGTGCGCGTTCTGGGCACAATCAACCGGACGCGTCAACTGCTGAGGTCATGAGTCTTCCGCCATTGGATGACGAGATCCGGCGCCGACTTACCGTCGATTAGCGAGGTTTACCCAACCAGGTATCTCCCATCCGCGGGGCACCGCCCCAGTCGGGATAATTTCTTATTCCCCGACCGGTCTCCCGGCATGTGTGGTAGTGTACTGCATGGTAGTGTAAGTGTGTAAGGGGCGAGGATAGGACAAGGAAGAGGAAGGAAAGATTGCGCGCGGTCCGTGGCCCGTTTGTTAGAGTACTGCTCCGGCATTCGACGAGGCGGGTCAGGGCGAGGCGAGGAGACGTAGGGTGAGGCGGGGCGCGGTGGGGCAGGGGCGAGGCGGGGCGTAGCGGGAAGAGGCGAGGCGGTGCCGGACTAAGCGAGACGATGCGGGACGAGGCGTTGAGGGGCGAGGCGGGGCGAGCCCTGCAAAGTAAGTCTCGGACAGAGTGGGGTCGCCACACTCGGAACACGTCTCCTTTGAGCTAATACTCCGGACCGGCGGCTCTCTCTGCAAGCTCCCTCTCCGCCTCATCATTGTGCCCTCGTCTTGGCGCTCTCCGGATCCTCCGCCCCTCGTGGCTCTCTGTCCCCCAGCCGCCCGCTGCGTTCTCTCTGCTCTTCCACTGCCACTTCGTTCTGCTCGTGTCTTCCTGGACTCCACCCACTCCTCGTCGCTCCAAGCGCAGCGTCCTCCCCTCCCCTGCTCCATTGTAAGCGACCAATTATCGCGTCTGTTTATTAACTGATATCACACTGCTTAACTTGGCATACTTGTTTATACCTCCCATCTCTTTCTCTCGCACACTCACTCTTCCATGCACTGTTCATCTCATTTCGCTCTCTCGTGCACTCTTTTTCTCTCTCATCCTCTCTCTCCCTCATGTGTGTGGTCTCTCTCTGCACTCTATCATGGTCCTTATAGCCGTACTTTACGTTTCTATTCCATCAAGGTTATCTCCTCCCACTCCTAATTTTATCTCATTTTCTTCTAAGCACTCTATTCGTTGTTTCATCGTCTTTGTCGTCCCCTTGCTTTCCCCTTCCCCTACTCATGGCCATTTGCGCACAGCTCCGCCTTGCGTTTGCACGTCCAGCTTGCCCGCCCCGCTTTCCCCTCTCGCTCCACCTCTAATATTCGATTTTATTACGCGCAACGTTGCCACTCCGTTTCCGACATTTTGAAGGCGGTTTCCAAGGAAGACAGAACATAACTAGTGTCTTGCAGCAGCAAAAGTCCTGGTGAATAAAAACACACAATATTGTTTTTCAAAAAGCAACATGCACACTGCTCTTCATGACAATTAATAAAATACTTTACACTTGAATTACTTTAACACTGCAATAAATTAAATATTTCAATATGAACGGTCTTCACGAATACTATAATAACACCGAAAACAAGTTGTTAATGGCACTTAGCCTCTCTCTAGGAGCACTTCTGTCGTACGAGCACTGTGTCGTAAGCAACGACGTACTCACTGACAATTCAGTCGCTACGCGCTGTATGGTAATATGCGGAATACCATTATTAGCTATTTGAATTTTTAAGTCAAAACCAAAACTGATGTTTGACTTTTTCGAAGTTTCTGGGTATCTAAAGGAGCCATAGATACCTTTCATAGGGTCGTAAGTTGCATAGTTTTCTTTCAATTTCTGCACGCATTAGAAGTTAGTAACATAGATCACGCGAGTAAAGGACTTTACAATGAGGCCAAGAAATGTGCCATTTAAATCAAACTTCTGCAAATATAATTATTTACTTATTTGTATTTAGCGGCCATTTAACTGCTACAGCCATTGACAACAATGTGATGATTTAATACATAAATAATAGCGGTAATGAAGAGATAAATAATAGAAAAATATAGGAATGAGATGCAGCAGAAACGTCAGAAACCAAAAAACATGCCACTTTGTCCACCAAAAATACCGGCTAAGGTGGCTCAGGACTGGAAGTCATGTCTCTGGACTGCATTTGATCGGGAGTCTTAGAGTTCGTGTCGCGACTTGGTTGAATTCTACCGCTGTATAAAGGAGAATTCTAGCGGCCGACTACTCTGGTTGGTAATTTTCCGAAATTTATTCGATCAACACTAGGCGAATGCCGGAGCAGTACCCTTACAAACGGGCCACGGACCGTGCGCAAGCATTCCTTTCTCTTCCTTGTCCTATCCTCACCCATTACTTACAAACACGTACACTTATATGCACAGCATTACCACGTAAGTTGGGAGACCAATAGGTAAGGTTAGAACTTGTCCGACTGGGGAGTTACTAGGTTGGGAATAAACCCACAAGCCTACATGTAGGTCTGCACCGGATCTGAACATCCAGTTGAAGAAATTAAACACATGCCTTACACTTACGAAACTATTGACCCGCCCGGAAACACGAAATCAATCAATCAATCCACCAAAAGATTTTAATACCAAACAAAAATTTAATAGCAATTTAAATGTAAAAATTGGTGAACCTTTTATATTATAATAGTTGTTCAAATTAAGGAAAGAGCCTATACGGTTAAGAAATTAAAATAGCGAAATGAAGTACAACTTTTAAACGTTTTTGTCGAAAATAAATTTACAATATTGATTTCTACCCCATTTCACCATAAAAAGTAGTTTTAATCTCTTTTTATCGAATTTTTGCAATGTATCTCTATTTTAACGAATATGATTTCTACCTTTTGATAGCAAACCCTCAGGATTTTCGATAGTTGCGACAGACACTCCGAACGCAGACGAAGTGCATTATCGCCACATTTGGATGGAAATCAGCCATGAAATATCACGACGCACTCCCCAATGGGCTGCAAGTTCCCTACAGGTGTGGTATGTAGTGCATGTAAGAATGTGTGTAAGTTGGAAACTCCGGTATTCTCCTGGTATCGTTCGGAGAAATCAAGGCAAACTGCCGATCAGAGCTGCTGATTGTTAGAATTCCCCTCCACACAATGGCTGAATGCGACCTTGCTAAGTAGAATCGAAAATTTGTCTCTGTCGGAACTCGGACCCTACGACCTTCCGGTCAGAGTTATCCCACAGACAGAGCTATACGCACAGTGAGATATACTCTAGCCTAAAAATATGAGTTATGTTTATCTACCTTCTATGCTCTTATTTGAGAAATACTTGCAACCAAATGTATGGAACGAAAATGAACCAAGTTCGATTTTCGGGGAGTCATTTCTCAAAGAAGGAATAGAATCTCAGCCTTATTCTTTTCTGTGCTTTTACGCATAACAGTATAGTTGCTTTTGGTGAAATATCATTGGTAATCAACGTACCCCTTGAAAATTACACCCTCTTAAAAAATTGGAATTTTGGATTTTTTCCAATTTTTCAACTGTAATATCTCTGTTGAAGGACCAGATAAAAATCTGAAAGTTGCACACATTCTAGATCGCTTTGACACCAAACTTCAGTAAATAACTTTTAGATTTAACTTAAAGTATTTGTTTTTAATTGTAAACTTTTGCTGGGTGTGACGCAAGCGCCGCATTTTCTTCAATGTGCAATCTTAATGTCAACACACGCCCTGCAATAATTTGAATAAGCACATGGACGTACGGATAAAAATAGTATCTCATACGTATGTGTGTGTAAATTTCTTTGAGTTGTGAGCGAGGTCATGAGGAATATTCTCAAAGTAAGTACGGGGCGCATAGCAATGACGGTATTTGAATATGAAAGAAACGTATGTGTGGATGCCTGCGTTCCGAGATAAGTGTTTGAACAGCGGTGAAGGAATGAGCGCGGTTCGTGTTAGGTTCTCATTCCTTCAAAACATCATTTCCCAGGGCATAGAAAATTTAAGCGGAGAAAAAATCGGTCAGACGCGCCGAAAAAACATTACTGATGAAATTTAAGAGTGTCCAGCGCCAACTTCATTGAGGGTGGTTAAAAGTAGCGATATGATATATATAGTACATCTACTTCAGATAACGTTTCGTTTGTTTCATTCTCTTAGTTTTAGATATTCAGCAAATAGCATTTTACAGGTGAGACGTTCTAAAGTAAATATAGTGATATTAAGATATGCAATATTTAGACATTTTCAAAGCCGATTGATAATTTTATTTACAAATTATTTATAATGAAAGACGTAGCAATAATAATTAATTTAATCAAAATTTGATAATAGACAGGTATGGTCGGCATGAATTAAAGAATCACAAAGATCACCTTTTTTATTTAGAAAACATTAAGTTTTGATGCTACTAAATAGATTGCGAGAAATTAAATACTAATTTTGTATTGGTCATTGGTTTCTATGGCTCCAGACGAATCCCACTTCCACATGCTTGAGAAGATAATAAGATCATTTAACGCCCGAGATATTTTCTTCATTTGTTTTTGTTCCTTTCGTCTTTCTTTTTCTATGCCTTTCTTCCTTTTTTCCATTCATTTCTCTTCTTTTCTTTCTTCCTTTTCATTCCTTTCTTTCACTTTATTTCTTTTCTTTTTCTGTCTGCATTCCTTCTTCTTTAAGGCCAGGCAACATGGCGTTTGTCGCAACCCTCCCCTTTAAGGACACGTGTTCAGGAGTTCCGCAAGTACGACAGTTCCCAACACGCGTATAATGACGCATAGTATATGAAGGGAGGAAAACAAGTTAGGCAAAGGAGTAACATCAGAAATGGAGATGACTGCGCCCAGAGAGGAGACGCTCGTTTTATGCTGAGGCTAACGGTGTGGAAGGCAACAGTGACTAACTACGCGGGTTCTTTGTCATTGCTATGGCGACGCCACTCAGATAACACCCTAAGTCGGTAGGACGTCGCAATCGAATATTCGTGATTCCTGGCGCATCAAGTTCTATGATCATTACTCCTTCAAGTGTAGTGTATGTTTTACCACGTGTGGCGGAAGTGTTATTCCCCCCACTGGATGGGACGATTCGGTGACGACCTACGCGTCGGCATGCGGAGTTTCCCCAACCAGGTATCTCCCACCAGCGGGCACCACCCCAACCGGAGCAAGCTATAAGCTTCCGGGATGGGAAGTAGTATAGTGCATAGTGTAAGAGTGTAAGTAAGGAGTGAAGATAGCTCAGGAAGAGAAAGGAAAAATTCCATCCTGGGCCCGTTTGTTAGAATACTGCTCCAGCATTCGCCAGATATTGATCGGAGAAACCACGTAAAACTAGTCAGAGTAGACAGCTTCAAGAATTCTCATTCAGACAACGACTGAGTAAGACTTAGCTGTAGCTAGTGTGGAAAATTCTGCCACTGTCGGGAGTGGAACCCAAGAGCCACCCGGCCACAGGCACTGCAGTGGAGTGGGTACGAGTTCCTCGACGTTTCTGAGGATCCTGCGCCGAGACTACGCTGGCTCGTCTAGAAGCGCGCGGGAAGACGTGGGTGGCAGAGGGAACTTGTAGGTCAAGGGCAAAGAGGGATCGGCGAGGAATTTGAGGGATTTAGCACGTACAATGTGGCTTCTTGGGATCCGCGATCCTGCGCCGCTTCTGCTTTATGTTCCTTTGGGATTTGCGTTAAAATTAACCCGCTTCCACTCCCAGCCAGGGCGCGCCTTTAAGCATCTCCTAAGCTCTGAGCTTCTGGGAACATTTTCTCAAATTTATGATCCCAGCAGAAGTAATCTTTTTGATTATATGATATTATTATCATTAGTCTATATGAACACCATTAGTTTATAAAAAAGCACTCCTGCACAAAAATTGTGTGTTTCACCATAATGTCTATATATGAATGGATGTGTTTATGTTATCCACAACTCGTGTGAAACAGCTCACTTCTAGAGGTTGAAGTTTTCTCCTTAGAGTTATAAAGATCTCTCAGATTAATGCAAATTTAGAGGAAAACTTCCCGTTACTTTAAAGAACGAGACAATGAGTCATGACAGTTCCCCTACCCGCAGTTCCCAGCAGTCAGACTGTTGGTCCATATGACTTCGTGATAACAATTCGAGTCATCAATAAATGAAATGTTTTGAAATGGACAGAACTTGCGGTATAATAATATTACGTAACCGTAATTAGAGGCGAGAAAGTATGTGCTGTTTTTCATAACTAGTTTATAACGATTTCTTGCATCGTAAAAGGTAACTTATAAATCTAGAAACAGAAAAAGTTCTTGCGTATGTGTAACGATAACCTCGCAGCCATTTTGAACCGGGCGAAGTCAGATCAGCTCGAAGCTGGCTCAGGATGACTCATCAGGGGTTCTCATCAACAATTACGGTCGAGAGTTTGTTCGTACTCAAATCTCTAGTTCTATTGCACGCACTTGAAGCTTTTGTTAATATTTTGTGCAGCAACGATCATTTTCATTTAATGAGTGAAACGTGCCAATTGCAACAGAACCATCTCCTTTTACTCCCCAATACTTGGTGTACTACCCTGTTTATCAATTTTCTAACTTGCTGCACATGAGAAGACAAATCATTGTCATTTATCTCTTAGAATTGTGAAGCAAGATATACACACACCTATTATTAGCAATTTTATATTAATTTAGTTCTGGAGAAAACAATATGTAACATGTAAAACAATTTCCAAATCTAAAAAGAAATGTTAATGAAGCGTAGCCTATAATCGAGTTTGACTAATTTTAATTTATTCCACTACTCGTTACCACACCAGCCACTACCCCACACTATAACACTGCTCGTCATTCCACTATTCTAGACAACTCCACCCGCCTTCCAACCACCCAGGTAGGGCGCACCTTTAAGCTATTGAACACTACTCTTCACCACTCCATATCATTGCACACTAATTAACCACTTCACGTCGCTCAACACTTCTCAAGAGCACTTCATTTTCTCAATACTACTCCACTTCACGAATATCTCTCTCCTCCCTCGCTCACCTCTCTCCCTTTCTTTCAGTCCTGCCCGTCTGTCTTGTCCCGTCGTACGTCCCCTGGCATTTCTCCTTGAAGAGGATTGAACGCGGCCGACCACCACTTCCCACTGCAACAGCTCGCGTATTCGTGTGGGAGTTCACTCATCTCGGCCACAGAGTGGGTCAGGGCGCCGCAACGTCCCCCGCACACAGCCCTATCGAGCGGCGCTTCCACCGGCGATTCCCCGCTGCGTCCCGCCTCGCCACGTCCCACCCCGCTTGCCCCGCCCCACCACGCTCCGCCTCGACCAGGCGGCGCAACATCCCGCCCCGCTGTTCCACGCCCCTCCGCCACGCCTCACCCCACCCGTTCCCTTCACTCCTCCATCCCCTCTGCCACGCCCCTCCCCACTCCACCCCACCGCATCTCTCCTTTCCACGCCCCGCCTCACCACGCCCCACCCCACCCCACCCCGCTAGCCCCACCCCACCACGATCTGCCTCGACCAGGCGGCGCAACATCCCGCCCCGCTGTTCCACGCCCCTCCGCCACGCCTCACCCCACCCGTTCCCTTCACTCCTCCATCCCCTCTGCCCCGCCCCTCCCCACTCCACCCCACCGCATCTCTCCTTTCCATGTCCCGCCTCTCCTCGCTCGGAACCACATTTTCTCGCTACACCTCAACTCTCGCCATTCCGCCACGCTCCTCTCTGCCCCGCGTGGTCCCACTTGACGCCGCTCTCCCTCGTCAGCCTCCTCCTGCTCCGCTCCGCCCCGCCCCGCCCCGCCCTGCCCCGCCCCGCCCCGCCCCGCACCGCCCCGCCCCGCACCGCAGCATCCGCGCTTCTGACCACTCCTCTCCATCTATCCCCCCCCCAGATATGCTCGGGGGCGGCGAACCTCATAAACGCGCGCGCGGGCGACAGGTTTACGGCTGCTGGGGTGGGAGAGGCAGCGCCCGGCGACGCGAGGGCAAGCGGCGGCCGCGGGGGCGGGGCACTCTCTCCAGGGCCACACCGGACGATGCATTTGAGGGGAGCGTTGCTCGATTCACCGATTAGTGTTTCAACTTCTAAGGTCATTAGACCCGTAAGATCGCGGGAAGTGATCTTCCCATCCTAGATGGGGAGATCCGGCACCAACCTTCACGACGACTTGCGTGCTTTTCCCAACCAGCATTTACACCGGGACAAGCTCTAAGCTTCCGACATGTGTGATTGTGCAGTGCGCGTGCGTGTAAGTAAGGGGTGACGATGGACCAAAGAAAGAAAGATTGTGCGCGATCAGTGGCCCATTTGTTAGGGATGTGCTTCGGCGTTCGCCTGGCGTTGATTGGAGAAAAAAACAAGAAACTATCGATCAGAGCAATCAGCTGCTAGAGTTTACCTTCAGACAGCGGCTGAAATCGATCTAGCTATGTAGTGTTGTGAACGTCACGACTGAAACCCGAAAATTTCAATCTTAGTCACATCAGTGCCATCAGTTAATTCCCTGAGCCACCTGAGCCTGCAGGACCATTGTTTCTTTAGGTATTGGACGTGTTTAATAATACCATTAACTATGAATGCACTTCCAGTACCATTCACATGTAGTTCAAACCATTACTTTTGAAAGTTAGTATCTACCAGAATACTTAATAAACCGAATAATCAAGGAAAAATGTTGTCTCTTATAATATGACCACCTCTGTCTTTAACCCATTGACTAAGCAAAATTAACCAAATGATTTGATTATGTACGCAAACAGTACGACAGTACGAAACAACCGCATAGCACACGACAATGCGGACGGAAGACCCGCGCAATCAACGCAATCGTAGCCGAGTTTAGCTCAGAGCCAACATTCCCGCTAGCATCGCGGCGGCCATTCTAACAGGGAACACCTAGGGTTCCAGTTCTGAGGGAGGACGATTTTCGAGGAGACCTTGAAAGGTAGGTCGACGACCCCTGCTGAGGTACCCTGCGAGAACTCTGGCGGCTGCTCCTCTTATCAAGTGCCACATTTGTGTCTCTGCCAGGAGCTAGGAGTTCGAATTTCCTGCCTAAAACATTCTCAAGTCTGGACTCGTCATAAGGCGGCTCTACGCATTCGCCATTCACCAAAAAGCAAACTCCTTCTCTCCCAGTTCCCAGCAGCTGATGTCGGCAAATGGTCGCCACCTTTGATGTGTCCAGCACGCGGAGGGTAGGGCGAGCACCGACGGCAAATAGCAAGCGACTCGGGATTCGGGGAGCAGTCGCTCGGTTCTTGCAGAATAACCAATGTGTGGAGTCGCTTTTGCACATAATGGGCAGTCGGCAGTGTTTTTCATTGATTTTTTTGGAATCCTGGTCTCATTTGGTTGAAATATTTGCTTATATTGACAACTATATAAAGATGCAATCATACTATATTAAAGGAATGGTTAAAATATTTTCGACCTTTTTAATAAATATTAATTATAGAAAACCGTCAAATTAATGAAGAGGTAAGAGAAAAAACGCCATCTTGTTTATGTTGTTTTTACCCTAACTTGCCGTTAGGTGTTCCACAATGAACCCAGTTCCTCTTGAATTCTAAATTTGTGGATGTCATTGGTAGTTTTTCCTTGTTTCTTCGATCAATACCGAGAAAACATCAAGAGCAATAACCTAATAAACGACTGCGCATGATTTCTTCTTCTTCATATCCTCTCCTCATATACAATCAACACACACAAACATGTCGGGAGACAAGTGGGAAACTAAGAGATTGTCCCAGCACCTACAATATTCCGATGGAAAGGAAATACCCAGAAAGGCGACTTGTAGGTCTGCCCCGGATCTTACCGTCCACCGAGAGAGGAATCACCACACATAAAGGCATTCACGTATTAAAAATCAGGGCAATTGACGTGTCCCGAAACAAAAAATCAATGGATCAATCTAATAACAACACCTGTATTGTAAATTCGGGAAATTGCACACCGAGAAACTGGTTAATCACTTAATGGATTAGTAGTTTCCAGGTGTCTTTTGAAAGATTTTCATTTATTATTACACAAATTTTAATTAGTAATGATTACATCGTCCGAACAGTGCGAGTACAATAAACATGTATAAAAGAAACACATTGTGTTGCGAAAAAAAATGACCTACTTCAAATCTACCGCATCGCAGTCCGCTAATGGGAAGCTCCGAAGGATCTGCGAAGACTTCCGGAGTCAGCACAGTTGTAGAATCAGCTAACTCAGTTTAATAACTCCACGCAGAATTATATTGCTTTTCCACTCTTCAGAAAATGAATAATTCATGAAAGACAAAGAAAATGTATGATACGTGTTCCGTGAGAAGTTCAACTCTGCAAATTATTCCCGTAGCAAGTTTGAGGCACATTGTGGCTGACATCTTATTACTTTCTCGTATATTAACGGAATAATATACGTAGTATAAAGTTATGTAATGTTACAGAAAATCGATTTCGAAATTTCAACGGAAAAGCACGATTTGTGTTCTCCTGATACCGAAAAACTGTTAGTTTTTTTCTTCAAAACATCCGACTGTCCGTCTTTAAACCACACTAGCGCCTAAACTATCCGTAGGATTTTTTCCCAATGAATATACCCCACTCGGTCTAGCTCGTCCCAAAGCTTTACGATTTTGAAAACTATTCTTTAAAATTTGGGAGTACTTTACTCCCAAATCCATCAAACCTTATCAATATTTTCAAACTTTTCTCAAAAAAGACTCCAATTTTTTCTTTAAATTTCTTGTAAAAATATAGTGAAATACTTTTATAAGGGTGGCATAGGTCCGATTTTCCCTGTCATATCTGAATTTTTGAAAATTGCAAAAGTTTCAACTTTTTCGGCGTCTTCCTACAACTACAAAATTAAAGATAGAGATTTTTCTTGCAAATGAAAATTGTTCTCCATAATTAGTTTTTTCATTAAGGTCATGTACAGGTTTTTTGAAAATTTTAGTAGTTTTCCTGCAATATTGCATAAAATATGTGCAATATTAAAAAAAATATCAGAAATAAGAATTTCTCAAAAACTACTCCAAATTCCTACATCTTTCCTAAAATTCAGATAATTCAAAGAATATACAACCTGCGCTGCTTTAAATGCGTATTTTGAATTATCTTATAAAAAATGTGAAGAAAAATTGTATGCTTATCTTTTACTTTTTCGCTATCCCCTACGCAGTACATAGTAAGTTTCATCATGCTGCGGGAACAATTGGCGAGTTTTCCACATAAAAACTCTTGTAGTCGGGGCCTGTTAACGAAAAAGTGGATGAAACCAATTTATAAATTTAGTTAAAAATCCTCTAAAACGTGGTGTAGCCAGAAACCATGTTTTGTGCATCCTTGATACCGAAAAATTGTTTAACAGCAAAATGTTCGTCCGTCTGTCTGTTCGTCTCACCGTCCGACTGCGAACACCATTAGCGCCTAAACCATGGATAATTTCCACAATGGTTATCTTCCGGTCGATCTGGCTCGACACGAAGCTTTGCGATACTGAAAAACATTCTTTAAAATTTGGGGGTATTTCACATGACGCCGTAGGAACATTTTCAAATTTTTATCAAAAATGACTCCAAATTTTGTCTTTAAGTATTTTGAAAGAATAGAGTAAAATACACTAATAAAGATGTCATAGGTCTATTTCGACTGTTAATTTTGAATTTCTGAATATTACAAAAATTTGAAATTTTTTCGAGGTTTTCCCACAACTACGAAATTAAGAATAGAGGTTTTTCCTTCACATGAAATTTGTTCTCCACAATTAGATTTTTTATTAAGGTCATGTACACTT
This sequence comes from Teleogryllus occipitalis, assembly GCA_011170035.1. Lineage (NCBI taxonomy): Eukaryota > Metazoa > Arthropoda > Insecta > Orthoptera > Gryllidae > Teleogryllus > Teleogryllus occipitalis. Next base: position 262,529 of record BLKR01000832.1, on the reverse strand, counting down.
TTTTAAAACTTTTAATAGTTTTCGCGCAATATTGCGGGAAATATGAGCAACAACAAGAGAGCATAACAAAAACAAGATTTTCTCGAAAACTAGTTCCAAATTTTTTCTTTAAATTTTTGTTTAGGGATAGTGCTAGATGTCCTCTATAAGATGTCAGAAACGCTATTCTGTTCCATTCTATTGTTGTTTTTTCAATTCAAAAGTGTTTTTTGACATCTCCCACGTTAATATTTACATCATCCGCAATTTGTGTACATTATTGCATTGATGCGTAAATGCGCATGATATGTCGTCTAATAAAGTTTCTCGAAAACTCAAACCGGGAGAGGTGGCTCAGTGCATCTGATGTCACTGCAGTGTCTCTGACTGAGAAGTCCTAGATTTGAATCCTGACAGTAACAGTGACAGTAGCTTGTCAGCTAGGTCGAATTCAGTCGCTGTCTGGAGGGGAATTCTAGAGTCCGACTGCAATGGTTTCTCCGATCAACACCAGGCGAATGCAGGAGCAGTACTCTAACGAACGGGCCACGTACCGCGCGTGATCTTCCCTTCCTCTTCCTTGTCCCATCCTCACCCCTTACACACACTTACACTAACATGCAATACACTACTACACGTATCAGGAGACCTGTCTGGAGCTTAGGGCTTGTTCCGGCTGGAGTAGTGCCCCGCTGGTCGGAGATACCTGGTTGGGGAAATACGAGTTTTTCTGTCAAAAATCGCCTTTTTTGCTGCAACTTTGCTTAACTTTCTCTATGCTACGTGTGTAGAATGTGAAAAAATCAAAATTGTATTGTGAATATGAGGCTGTTAATCTGAAGTAATGAGTATATCATATAACTATGAGTAGAACTGACCTATTTTATCCAACAATTTCAAACTTGTTTTCTTTGGTCTAAATCAGACATTTTTACTTGCTTTATAATAATACTATATAGCTATATATAATCTTCCAAATGATATTATAGTTGTTAATATTTTCATCCTAATGACAAATCGCTATATTTTACGTACATTAAAATAAAAAAGTGGAGGTGTTACAATAGTACATTTTTCTCGAATTTTTGCTGGAAGTTGAATAAAATTATTATATTGCTCCTACCCTACTAATAATTTAAACAACACTTGATGAATGGAAACGATATAACTCAATATTTCGCAAAACAAATTCTGATAGAAGAAATGATTTAAACCTATTATAAGAGTGAAATGTGTGCATCTTGTATTCATATTTAAATAATTTGAAATTTTGAGTTTTATGAACATAACTAGTAATGTTAATTTGAGTTCAGGGAAAAAAGGCGTTTGGATCAAAATTCGCTCCCTTGTTATAAAAAGAAATCAAAATTTATATTTATCTATTGTTCTAAAACCGCGAATAAAATGATAAAAAATCGGAATTTTTCATGTTTGAAGACAACGGAGAGTTTTCTCAAGTTGAAATTTTAGAGCACTAAAACGGCAGAGCTTTGCACGGTATTTGAATTTCTCGTTAATAATGTGCGTAAATTTATCTCATGACAGTATTTGTCGCAAGAAATGTTTGGAGAATTAGTGGGAAGGATCTAGTTACATATAGAAAATAGTGGGCAAAATCCGAGTATGTTACGTATTTCACATACTCGATTTTGTAATGAGTATTTTTGATATTACAATCCTCAAATGAAATGATTCGATATTTTCCTCATGAATACGAAGGCTTTCGAATTCTTTCCCTCAGACCCCCGTTCGATACTTTACTCCTAAGGTGCCGGCCACATCTGTCTCAGGACGAACTCGCGTTGCTACGGTATCATGCTCATTTCTACAGAAAACAGTTTTTAATGTAAACTTTACAGACGTGAGAGACAAGTAAAAATCATTTTTGAAATTATTGAAAAAACAGAAGAATACAGCAAAATGGCGTTTATGTCGCGGCATAGGGTTTGTTTGGCACTAACCTTACCAAATATTTAAAGAAAAAGTTTGGAGCCGTTTTTGAGAAAATATTCTTTCTGTTATTTTTTAAAATTGCAAATATTGCACGCACTATTGCATGAAAACTACTAAAATTTCCAAAAGTATTTACATTTCTTGATGTGTCCGTCCTCCTCGTTGGGGTAGTGGCATGTCATCTCCCTCTCTCTATTCTGACCGCTGAAACGTCCCCTGGCTCGCGCCGTGCCACGGACATTGCATACAACTGACTTGGGACACGCCCCTTTTGAATGGCGCCGCGCTCGCTTACCACGTCTACAGCCTTCGTTTGCATGTTCGTTAGCAATGCGACCATTGTTAATCATCGCCTAGGCGCCATGGGCCTCACTGGAGTCACATTTAGCAGCCATTACATTTAGCTGTCAAATGCATATGGCAATAACCGAGGTGGCTCGCGCAGCGCTAAATAAGCAAAGACTACTTGAAGAAATTTCTTAAAATTTTCTGTTCGGATCTGCAAAGAAATCACTAGTTTCCCACTAGGAGACAAATTCGCATCGAATGACACTTCGTTTGTGTCAACCGTGAGTGATTGACGAACTCTGGTTACTCGCATACTACAATAGTGGCGGCAGTCCGAGCCTCGCTAATTCGAGATTCCGTGCAATCCGGCATGAAAAAAACCCTGATGTGCGTCGTCACCTAAACAAGCAAACAACCAAGGATTATCTAGAGCTGGCTCTTTACGGGTTAGCAACACTTCGCCAAAGGTCATATTTGCGGCGATCGGTGCCAGTGTTAATCTGTCTGCTACATGGTTGTGAGCGGTTCGCGTACATGTATTTATGTGCATATATTCTATGTATGTGTAATTTTAATAGTATTTGAACATTAAATTTGATTTTTTTATATACTGTAGTTGAACATTTCTTTACGTATTCTTTTTTCCATGTAATCCAAGGTAATACAGCCGCAATTAACTCGGATTATTTCGACTCCACTGTATATAAAGATTAGTTTTAAAAGTTATCAAATTTTCTTTCAATTACATTGTAATTTATTCTGGTGTCCAGGTTTGACCCTCATCTCACATTGGGGTTCTGCGGGCAACAAAGTATCATTAGAATGACTGTAAAAATAATCAAAAACATGATAATAAAAAGCAGATAATAATCAGTTCAGAGTGTGCTGAACACCATGTTCTCCCAGGACGAACGCATACAGCTTTCGATGGAACGTGAGAGGTGGCCAAAGGAGGTCGTTGAACAGCACAGGCACGTGGAGTGGCCTCCCCTTTCTCACAATATACTGCATTCCTGCCGCCCTCGCCGGCATTCCTGGGCGTGGTGACGTCGTTCAACACCGCTCTTCTCGCCGCCGCGGGCGCCTCGCGCGAAGATACGACCCACAAAGCAGGCGCCCGCGCCTCCAGATTAATAACTGCGGGGGACTCTTCGGCGAAAGTATATGGAGCGCGATCTGTTACGCCGCGGGATAAATAGTGCAGTAAGAAAAGTGAATAGGGGGAAAGTGCCCCCCATAAAAAAAAAGAAAGACGGTTTATCGAGGAATGTGGTTATAAGGGACGATTTTTACTTTCTGATATTCGCAGTAAGCAAGATAAAAAGACTTGCGTAAGTTTGCGACTAGCGTGAAGAAATGGAGACAAAAATACAAAACCCCCACTTCACTGATCAGTGTATGTGTTTTTCAAATTGACTTCATCAGGGGTTCCCATCGGAGTCGGTTCTGAGCCTTTGAGGGTCTATTCAATTTTAAAGGCGGTCAGTGAAGATTAACAGGTCTACTGGGAGTCAGATGAATGTGAGCTAGCAACCGATACGTGTAATCAAGTTCTCAATGATTACAAAAATGTCCTTGAATTGTTTTCTGATTAAATGTTTTCTACAAAGCATCTGATAATAAATTACAAATTCATCTTTTTTCCTATTATACCTATTTTTTCCTATATTCCTACTTCTTAATTGTTAGAATTTTAGAAAGCTTAATAATTTATAAATATATTCGCAACGTTATTACAACGCAATATTATTCGCAACGTGATTACACCGCGTAAGAAAATAGTTACAGCAATATGAACTACATACATTTTATAACCAGTTCTGAATGTAATAAAAAAGATTAGAATTTGAGGGTTGAAAAGCAAAAGCATCTTCAATTATATATATATATATATATATATATATATATATATATATATATATATATATATATTGTGACCTTTCACTTATTTTAGGAATACTATATGACGAGGTTATATCAATTTCGAACCTCACGTATTCACCAAATATGTGACCGCTCCCTACTATGGGATACAAATGAGCGGATCACTCTAATAACTTAATGTTACTACTTGACCTTTGACCTGGTAAATCAATGTCACATCAAAATTTAGGAAGATTTTCTTATGTCCTAATCGTCCTACAGGAGTGGGTTCGTCTTTTATCCTGCTTTTGAATATTAAAATAAATACAGGCAAGTTAACTTTTAACTTTAACAAAGTTTTGATATATTCTACCAAATCTTCTGATACAATTTCGTTAAGAATTTACACATTACCTAGAAATTCATATTACTTGCTGTAGTGTTCAGCAATTTCCTAAATATTGATCAACTGCAGTTGTACCTTTTCTATTTGTAAAATACTTTGAATGACCCAATATAATCTTTCACTTTTACACAAACACAATGAAATACCTTTATACAATTCACAAAAAAAACATCAAATCACATACACTGCTGAAAGAAAATTTACATGTGCAATATACACTTTGCATATACCTTTTAAATAAACTGGTACAATGAATGAGATCCCTTTAATAAGCGGTTTTACTGTCACGCAACTTATTAACCTTTTTACTATTTAATTAAAAACAATTTAAATCATGAATTGCAGAAAAGAATATTCATTAGAAGAACAAATATAGTAGTTAAACAAAAGAATTAAAAGAATAAATTTTACACCTTTTTGCATGAACAATTTATCTGAATTCTCGTTACGATGGAAAAATACTGAAAAGTTACGCTTAATAGCCGATAATTTAAATGCCTGACTATCTCTGTCTGGGCGTGAGGTGAATTCTATATATTCTTATGCGTGATTTCCCCTCCTCTCAACTGTTCTTTTAAAAGGGATTTTGTCGAAGTTTTAAAATCTGGTCTTTTTGACTCACGACGTCGCCGCGATGACACGTTCCTGCCACTCCAGCCGACGGCGATGGTCCCGTTGCGTCCAAGGTCGAATTAGACTTGCGTCGTGAAAAACCGTCCCTCGTCGATTTGTTGCACGCCGACCTCGCGCAGTAACACAGCTCGACGGCAGTCTCCAACGAATATACGTTATTCCTTACTTGGAATGTCCAAGCGAAATATAACTTGCAATCAAAAAAAGAGAAGCTTTTTATAAAGCTTCAGATGGTTATAATTTGTTGGATCTCCTCTCGTTCAGTATCAGATCGCACACCGCAAGACAGTACAGGTCCGTTCCGTCCGAAGGTTCACAGCAGAAAGAACGTTTTTCCCTGCGGTGCTGATCGCGCCGTCATAAATTCTTCAAGGCGATTCCTGATTGGATGTTGATTTCTACTACGTGAGTGCGTTCAGAACTTTTACTCAGAATCTGATACAGAATATCCTTTCTCGCTGGCGCACCCCCTTGTAGTTCAGCGGTACTATGGTCAGCTTTGGTCGTAGTTTAACATTGTCGCGTGCTATTTAAACAATGTGACCGACTTATGAGCGGTTACAATATATATATATATATATATATATATATATATATATATATATATATATATATATATATATATATTCTAACACGCCCACCTACTACCTTCCAGCCGGTGGCGATAGAGTGTGAAAGAATGAATGCTCGTGAAGCGAGCTTTGAATTCTCAGGAAGCAGGATCTTTCGGGTATGAGAAAGGTCTGAACCCTTGACACAATGAATTAGGTAAAATTCTGGTAAAATGAGCATATATTCAGTGAGTAAACAAATTACACAGTGGCACAAATATACAATAAAGTATGCACTTTGCGTAGATGGTCACTGCAAAGAAAACAGAAACAACAAAAGAAAAGAACACAACCACAAAAAAAATGTATAGGCGTCACCTCGACTGCCTTAATACTTCAATAAGTACTATTTACAATTCTTGTGCTTCTACCTCTTTCTGAATTATTTCGTATACCTCCTTACACTTTTGTTATTCTTAAGTTTTCTCCGTGCACGGCCCTTTAAGTGATTCTCTACAATTATTCTATCATAGACTGTTCACAGGTGTCAGCCTTAAGCTGCACATTTATTACAATGCTGTGAACTCAAACACCAGAATAAACGTGACACACACGTTACTTAAATCGTACCCTTTACAAATTATAGACAACTAATTATCCCTGACATAATACAATGAAAGCGTGACTTTCAAACAAGATCACTTTTACACTACATGAAATATCATATTCACTCTAGAAAAGTTGTACAAGGTATGGCATTCAAACGAATTTACTGGTGCGCACAGCGAATGAAATCTAAACTGCCGCTCATACGTTCGGAATATTTCTCCCAGTAATTATTTGGAACTTTCACCTATTTTAGGACGCTTCGCCTGGTATTTAAAGCTACACGATTTCCCAACAAATTGCCGCATAGAAGTTGCGAGTTCTTTACCTCGACATCGCCTTCCCGCTTGCCATCAGTTAACCTTGGTGTTTTCGGTCGCTCGCAGTCCTCGCCGCGCAACTTGACTGGTTCGATGTTCCACGGTTACACCACTTCCTTCGATCTCAGGATTCCGCTACTCGTCCAAATTCCAGACCTTTCTCTCGATCTCTCCAGATTCCACCATCCACGTAATTGGTCCAAGTCCTTCTCGCCTACGCTTGAGTCTTCACTGGAGTCGTCCTTCTGCGTGCCGCGTACCCGTCGTTCGCGCTTCCAGCTTCGAATAACTAGCGTTATTGAATTGAATGCTTCTAGCACTCGGCCGACATACCACACTTTGAGCGTGCGTGATCGTGGCGTACAAAATTAAATGCTGGATTTCGTTTAGAGTCCTTCTGCGCGAATTTATTTCAATTATGAAACTTTTTCAGATTTAAGCAATCACATCGCTTGCTTTCTCGCGTAATGTTAGTGCTAACACTGTTTATGCACTTCACTTCTGAATTCTATCACTTATTACCGCGTTTCTCAAATCAGCTTTAACTAAGCAAGTAAAAATATACTCCTGCACTAACCAATTACTATCGCCGAAGAATTAGCTTGAGTCGTCGCCGCTGTCGAAATTGAAAGAGAACTCTCCCGAAGCGCGTCGCGGTATTTATGTGACTCCGCCTGGGGAAATTTCTGGAGGGGTGAATTTTCTCCTCCTTCGCGCCCTCTCAAGAAAAACATGATCCGTAACTTCGGACATCGGAGTGCGAAAACCTGCGGGTAGATGTCGCTTTCTCGGACCATCGCTCCGCCGCGTACTTTATTTCTCTGTGTTCTGGTCTTTTCTCGTGGCTTACGGTGGCGTTACGGGTTTGTATAATCCCGTGACGTCTGACGTCACAATATATATATATATATATATATATATATATATATATATATATATATATATATATATATATAGTGACCGTACTTACCTTGGTTTCCCGAATTAGGGATTCTGGTTGACCACGCAAGTACTTACTACATATTAAAATTTTGAATGTAAGATTGAAATGATAGGGACAAGGGATCATTATAGGGGGGAGCGCCTTTATTAGGAGGATGTTGGCTTTGGATTTGATACTTTTCTCGTTCAGTTTACGACGCACTAAGTTACATATTAGGATTATTCGTTTATTCATAGAAAACATGAATATGTTTAACAACTATACAAATCTTCATTATTTGGTCGCATGCTGTTAATGTGATTAACATTATTACCATTTAAACTGTTTGAAATATCTAACCATCCGGGAGCTCCCATACTCTTATGCAATAATAGTATACCAACATTCTACATCCTACATTTTCACATTCACAGTTATTGTTATCCAACATTAATCAATTACAATCTATCCCATCCTCAGTCATGTGATTGTTCATCATTATGTCCTTCCTCCCCCCCCCCCCTCACTGCACACTCGGAGACTTATGATTACAATGATTCAGTCCGACTTTCACGAAATATTACGAGCTTCGTTACTTATCTGAGGGTCCCATCGTCCTGTCGTGGGAAATGTAGCCGCCTCTTCTAATATCCTTGACGAGGTCGGGCCACCCGCCCGCTGACTGCGTGCTGGCCACGTGGTCGCCGTGCCGTTCCCTGCGTTTTGCTATTTCACCGTTCGCTTTCAACGTCCGGGCACGAATTCGGTCTCCTCGTTGCGGTGTACTTGATCGCAGCCGTTGACTTCTCCTTACCATTATAGTTTATAGCCCACGCACATTGCTGCACCTCGTGCCTTCACATCACTTAATAGTTTCATGCTTATTGATGTTCGGAACGCACCGATTTTTAGTATTATACATTAGTCCGATGCTCCGCGTGCTCGTTTACTCGCATATTAACACTTCCACGCACTTTCACCCCTCGATGTATTCCGATTTCCTTCCCTCATCTCACATACGCCACACAGCCCCGTGCGCGCCATTCGTCATGTCTCCTTGTACTGTTCTGACTCCTGCCTCCCTCTCTCGCTGGCCGTGACTCGTTCCTAGAGTCGTTCCTCTAGAAAGTCCATCTGTGGTCTTTTCACACGCGCCAACTTTGAATTGGCTCTCTCTGTTCTTTTCCTATTTAATGACCGAATGACCGTTAGGTCATTATATATATATATATATATATATATATATATATATATATATATATATATATATATATATAGAGAGAGAGAGAGAGAGAGAGAGAGAGAAAAATTTTTACGAAAATATTAAGAAAAGGGGTCTTTGCAACAAAACTTTAACGTATCTCTGCACTTTAGGGATATAATGAGCTCTGAAGCTGGATTTTTGTTTGTTTTCAAGATAATACGCACGAGTATTTGAAAATTTTAAAGGGGAATCTAAAAGTGCGTACTAAGAAATAATGTGAGCAACTTTCTTTTAAAGTTCTACCAAAACAATGATCCTAAACACAGGGCTCTCGAGAACGTATTCTGGATCTCTTATAACTGACCGAAATTGAACCAGTCATCATAACGAACTCCAGATCTGAATGAAATATGAACAAGTTTGGCAAAAACTGGAATAGGCATACAATGAAAAAAAGGTGTTGGCGAACAAAAGAAATGTTGTTTGCAAATAGTTATTGCAGATAAAGAAGAAGCAAATGTAAGTTAGGTGGATATTTATTAAATATTTTGTGTTTTACTCTATGTGGTCCAGTTTTAGCAGGGATACATTTCTGCGCAGTACATTTACCAACTTTGTGAGTGCAACAGTTTTCTTTATTGCCCATGATCTTCCAGGCACAAGAAATTCTTCAGGCATTCTTGCCTTGCATTTGTGAAACCTCTGCAGTTTCTCGAGGAGCAATAACATCAATTTAGTAATTTTATTTTCTCATAAATCTAATAGAAATAAAGTGTAATGTAGGGTAAAATCGACCTCAACGAAGAAGGCATAACAAAAATAGAAATGTAAAGAGTCACAAAACATCATTTACAAATTGGCTAGTATTGAAAAGGGAGATAAATAAAGTATATAATCCTATTTTTGGTTACATACTGCTCTTAATCTGATAGTGACACTCACGCAGTGAGAAATGAGAAAATAACTAGCATTTTTTTATTTCATAGAATAAATATCCAATTATATAAAACAAATTAATTGTTTAATAGAGTCATTAGGAACTCTGTACTAGTAGTGTAATATTAATGTTACTATTCGTATTAATTTCAAAGCCATTTTCAGAATTATGTAACAAATACATCTCTCAGTTAAAAATTAATGATTTAAATATTAATTTACTCTCACTGTGCGCATTGCAGTGGAAAAAGCTAATCAATTAAAGTGCTCTCTAAATATACCTTCTCGATTACTCATTATATAGTGAGTTCTTTGCCAGTGCATTTTATAGTTCATCGATTTTACACCAAAATGTTTGAGTGAGTTATTAGAGCATGAAATAATATCCAGCATTGTCTCTTTTCTCCTATCATGAATGTGTTCGGCATTCAATATTTCAGTCTGTTAATTCCCATAATTGCTCGAATGAGATGGCGTGAATTAATCTTTTTACATTGCAACTTGATTGTGAATGTCATTCAAACGCATGTTACAAGCTCTGTTAGCGACATTTATTAAAATAGGAAAACGGAGCAAAAGCACGAAATGGATCTCAAAGGATATTATATCATGTATAAAACCTCAAAGCTTGAGCAAATTTAAAAATAAATTGGTTTCTTAGCTGTATGAGTATTAAATCTCAGTAAATTAATTATTTCTTTTTTATTGCTAATATAATTATTATTATTATTATTATTATTATTATTATTATTATTATTATTATTAATTTATCTATTTATTTAGTATTCTGCTGTGTTGTGAAATGGTGTGAAACATGAGGAAAAAAGACATTACGAGGTGGATAATACAGTAGTCATTACAATAACTTTAATTAATGTAAAAATCCAATAGAAAATTCCAACACTAGATAGCAGTAATAATAATAAATCTGACCAAAAAAAGCTACTTGTGTGGTTGTTTGGTGCAAAGCAAACGTGCTCTCTTCGCAGCTGCACTGCAAAGGTCGGTGTTGTCACGAAGGAGGTCATCCTCAGAACCCAGCATTCCTCATTAGTTTATAAGTTTACACCACACACTCAGCTCATTCTTTTGTACATTTCTTGAATAACACTGCAGAACTCGCACTTGGCGGAAGCATCAACTGTATCAGCCTTCTTCATGTGCCTATAGTTAACCCGGCAATGCTCGCAATAGATCTGTGAGACCCAAGCCACGGCAATTTTATGTTCCTGAATTATTGCGATGCATTAGTTTTCTGATATTTCATGTATTCCTTCATTGTAATTTTCTGAGATCGCCCGAACATTTATTTTTATCCTTTCGCTGAATCAGTTCCCATGAGTATGTTGAAACTTGATTGCTGCGCTGCGCGATATCTGCCATACGTTGGGTGCAATGGCACCAGTGCATTGTGAGCTCCTGGCCTGAGCGGTACGTGTCATGGCATTATTTTCAGTCGTGTCTATGATAAGTGCCTATTTAGAAAATGTAATAATGTATCTTATCTACAACTGACTGTCACAATTTCTTCCAAAGAGAACGGAGATGTGCAGGAGACGTCTGTAGGGAAATGAAAAAATGTGAACCTTGCAAAATGGAGAAAAGACAAAGACTTTCGAAATATTTTTTTGAAAAAGTAAAATATATATTTGTTTAGAACATCCCAAAATAATTTTTGTAAATTGTATTTAATAATATTTAATAGGGTAATAAGATATTTAATGATGGTTGCGTGTTTTAATGATGTTTGCGTGTCCATTTTTACCATTCAAGAATTCTGCAGTATAAGATTCATTAACAATTGCATTGGGGGCATGTAAAAATTGAATAGAATATTTTCAGTAAATGGACCATCAGATCATTCGCATTCACTTAAAGTTGCAGCTATGTCTGTGAGAGACATTGCGGATACTGGCGTGAGTCTACCTACGTGAGATTACTGGCACTCCCAGGTTAAGCTCAAATTGACATTATAGCGTTAAGATTATGGTAGAAAGAATGCGCAATCACCCACTGTAATCTCAATTCTCCTCATTGCCTAGCCGTTTAAAGGTTCGATCAGAGTCGAAAAAGGAAATGCCCCACGTGTATTATTGCCAGTGGCCAAGATCGCTAAGGTACGAGCGCGGCGTTAAATGTTGACCCGAGGGATAGTAATGGGCAGCGGATGTATTACCGGCTGGCGCGTAGGGGCTCTGGGGCTATGCCACGCGGATTTATGAATCCATTAACACCAACATAACTTTATACTTTTCTGATTCGTTAGAGCTTATTATTACCTTCGGTACGAAGCTCGATATACTCTGCCTAGCTTCCCTGGATCAAAAGAAACGTGGTTATGAGGGAAGTGTGTAAGTAAGTCTGAATCTATAAAATTATATAAAAAATAAAATTATGTATTGACCACGGGCGCTTACTGGTTCTAATGATCTCGTGCGACAAAATGTCCTTGGGTATTTAGTCGCCGATCGATCATTAGAATCCTTCTTACGCCCTGCTGGTGGTGCTTCACCCATGAGATGCGTGGATTAGGAATGCCCTTGCAAGCCAAGATCTAGGTCGTTGCCGAATCTCACTTTGTAGCAGGGAACGAATACCGACACGTCTTGCGAGAAAATCATTCACTAGTCTGGCGGGAATAATTACCTTAGCACCGTCGTGCCCGAAATGATCAATTACTCGATGATATCAGCTCAGCGGAGAGGATTCGGAGGCACTGAAGAGGGGGACTAGCTTCAGAAGGGGACCCTCGGTTACTTCCGGTCCCTTGCACCACCCCCATGCACCCACGCCGCTAGTCGCCCCCCCCCCCGCTGGATCCCTTCTGTTCCGTTTGTCCGCCATTCTGATGGTCGTTTCGCCCGTCTGGAAGCGGGCAGGGTACAGACCACCCAAGATATTTCCTTCTCCATCCTGTCCCGACCTCTTCCCTTACACACACACAAATTAATACTTACAGGTATTACACTACTATACTATATATCGGAAAACTAGTCGGAAGCTTAGAACGTGTCTCATCTGGGGCGATGCCCCGCTGAGGGAGATATTGGTAGGAGGAAGATCCCCTACGCCCACCAGTTTATGTACGCCGGATCTCAGCTTCTGTCGAGCAGGAGCATGGCTACCTCCCGGAATGTAACTTGCAGTACTCTAATCAGGCTAATAACCAAAGCAGTTAACGCTCCTTGAAAAATAAAATAATCAACATATCAATAAGCGTGTTTTGAGGTTCAAGAAAACAAACCAAATAAATGAAAAGTAAGGAATACGTGGCTCGGTACCGGGCGAATTGATGCGCAGGGTCACCAGAGCGTCACCCTTCCTAGAGTGCCTTGCCCCGCCCCCGCACCCGCGTCCCCAGTCGCTCTTCCGGTCGATCGACCCCCTTCCGCGGGGTCGTTTCGCCCCGGTTGGAAGCTGAAGGGAATTTTTCGTCGCCGGCGGCGGTTTAGTGGCGGGCGGAGTGCCCGTCCACCCCCGTCCGCAGCGCCGCCCCGAGCCTTCCTGGCCGGAACGACCGCGCCCGCCGCCGGCCGCCCCGCCCCCGCCGCTGAAATATTCAGGCGCGCCGGCTGCGCGGGCCCTAAAGGGACCGCGGGCGCCCTCAGTGGCCGGCGACGAGGGCGCTCGAGGATTTTTCGTGGCTCGGCTGCGCGTTTGCCACCCGTTCCAGTGGCACATTACGTACATTTTGCACATGGACTTCTAGTTCATGATATGCCTCTTGTAAATTACTTCTATTGCTTGAATCACTCTCAAAATATAAAATATTATCGTAAGCACGAGTGACATATTACATAACACAGAATACATCATTACTAAACAGTAATAATTACTGAAGATTACTAAAAATATAAAATGTATAATTTTGTAATATATTTTTGAAAGTCAGATGATAAGAGTTGGGAAAGTTGGGATATCATTTATTTTAAGCCAAAATCAATGCTAACTAGAAGGTACGTTACCGACTAGTTCGGATAGGAATCTATTTTTGTGTTTTTTGTTGCCTTTGTTTGTTGTTTTGTTTATCCTTCTTTTATGATGTGATGTATATTCGTCGTTGTTGATGTATTGAATAGTTGAATTTGATTCGAAATTGATTCAAATTTGACTATTAACAGTTATTCTTAAAGTTTTTGATTGAAAATCTTATAATATTTCTATGATGTATTGATAATTCTATAATGTATTGATAATTCTCCAAATTTGTATCCTGTAGATACAAATAAGCACCTTTGTAGAGAATAATTTTACTATATGCTGATAGAAATGAAATTAATGTCGAGATTTCAAGAGAAGAAATAAATTATCTTCAACAGAAAAAATATATTTACAATTTAAAAATATTTGATTAACATCGGAATGAAATTGAATTATTGATTTGAATAATTTCTTTTTCTAATCTCAAAATCACTAAAATTATTTTTTTTAATTTTTTAAAAAGAATGTTTAGGAAAAAATATTTAGGGCCAGTTTCTAAAGAAAACAATTTAAAGAAGGAATAAATAATTTTGAAGCTGTAACACCCGCATTACTTTGCTATTTATTTCGATATTTTTAATTTTCATTTATTTATTTTACGTCAAAAACAGTTAAAAAATGTGTGCGATAAGCTATGAGGAGAAGTGAATTTTGTGCAGATATTCAAAATTCTCTGATCCCTACCCTAAGTCATATACTACTTGAATTTGGAATACAGAATGAAAATTAGCGTTTTCTGGGGGATTGGTAACAAAATATTCCCTCCGATGTAATAAAATCTGTTTTCAAGGGTAAATCAGCAATGAATGTTGGCTCTTATCTCTCATCCTTCGTCCTTCGTCAAGGAATAATACTTCCTGCCGCGACAACATGGAGAAAAATAATTTGAATAAGTATATTCCCCAAAGAATTCTATAAGACGTACACTGATAATGAAGTTACATACATTTATGTCAAGAAGCAAAAGAAGGGGTCATCTCAGCATTTGCCCAAAGGATGACCTGATCGAGATGGGGAAAATTGACCCAGAAGATGTGGTACAATTCTTGTTACAAGTTGTTAAGAATTATACAGTCCAAATCGTAAATAATACATTAAATATCACTGTTAAAATTAATGTTACTTTCCTTTTGATACAGTTTATTCTCTAATTGTATAGAAACGGTTATGCAGAAGAAACGATTTTAATTCGGAACGCATAGCATAATGAACTTAATTTTGTGTTCAATTCATTTAAATGACATCTGGGATTTGACTAAATTAAGAGGCCTAAAAATTTTGTTACCTTAACATCAGTGAATGGTACACTGTTCATTTTCAATAAAGTACAGAATTGTTTATTTGAAACAGAAAACTGCGTTAAAACCGTTTTCTTTTCATTTACTATTAATTTATTATTTGGAAACCAATTTAAAACATCTAATATTGTACTATTTACGGTTTCTTATTGCAAACAATGTTCGTATCATCCACAAAGAGAACCGTTCTTCCATTTCGAATCGTCGAGGGCATATCGTTTACGTATAGTAGCAAGAGAATAGGGCCTAAAATAGATCCTTGAGAGACTCTACGTGCAATTGGCAAAGGGTCAGAACGGTGTGTACACAATGTTCCATCATTAACGTAAAGTATTTCTACTCTCTGAGATCGTTCTTTAAGGTACGAACATAACCAATCTTTCGCAAAAATACCACATATTCCATATGAAGGTAATTTTGAAAGAAAAATGCAATGATCAATGACGTTAAAAGCACTTGAAAGATCTAGAAATAATCCATTGATGCTTCGTTTTGAATGATGAGGCGACATATTTAAGAAAAGCAAATGTGGTTGTTTCCGTTGATTTTGATTTTCTAAATCCATGTTGGCAATCTGAAAGCGCGTCGTGTTTACTGAGAAAGATTTTCATTCGTACGTAAAAAAGTCTCTCTAATATTTTTGAAAAAACTAAGGATAAAAGAAATACGCTGATATTTTTTTAATTTCATTTATGTTGCATTTTTTGGAAGAGCGGATTAATCTTAGCTGTTTTGAAAATATCTGGAAAAGTTTCGGTGCATAAGAATTCATTATTTTTTAAACAGGTACTTTTCCTTAAAAAATTTATTTCAATGCGAATCCCCGACGAAAAACAAGCCTTGACCTACATTCATGGCATGCACTGAGAGAAGAAGGAACCGCCTGAGAGAATACCACTCTCAATGTTAAGCAGTGGCGAATTCTCAGATTGGTGAATTCTCAGATACATCGCCGTATACCGCTGGTATACCTAGTAATTCGAAGTGTATAAGAAATATTTAATAAGTCTGATAATCCTCCAAGTTATTGAGATTTTGAAAGTATTAAAACAGATACGAAAAAATAACTCTGTTTTGCTGAGAGCCAGTCAGTCTTCCGCATCTGTAAGCTCTATGAAGGGCGTTAGAATGAGAAGTTTCAAACAGTTGTAATAATAAATAAGTCCAGAGAATTTGCTTGGCGCAGGCCAAGGTATCCCATGCCAGCCGCGATAACCTAGGACTCATGTTCAAAATTGGGGAGAGGGGAGGATGTGCGTCTGGACGGTCGGTAGGCACCGCAAAATATGGCGGTGAACAGTATCTGGACGTTACGCTTCTCTAAAGTTTTTGTGAAAATGGAGTGTTGAATGAATGAAATGAATCAGAAGTTAGTGGTTAACACTACGAATAACAATTAATATTATAAAAATATTTGTACTATTATGGTAAATTGATAAAATGCAATCATGAAATTGAGCCAAATTTTTGTAACCTTGACCCGAAACTGAATTCGTTGTCTGACTGCCTCGCAGTTGCAGTTTACAGATTCTTAAGGAAAACTGTTTCATTCGATTGTCGCTTGGTGAAATGAAAGGAAGAAAATTTCTGGGAGAAGAAATTTTTATAACAAAATTCGTCCAGGGAAATGAAAATACATGTTGGCAAGTTTTCACGTAGTATCAAAATAATTAGAGATTTCTAGTTTTTCTCTCAGCAACTTTTAAAACTTTTGTAAAAGTTAAAAGTGTTCGTAATTAGAATTAGCATCAATTAAAATATGTTAAATGCGTGATGAAGCTAAGCAATGCCATTAGGTATAGTGCAATGAGAAACTGTGCATTGTTGCACTCAATGTGAAACTCTCATTGCATGTGTTGCAATGAGAAACTGTGAAATGTAGCATTCATGGCCAACTCTATTTTTTGACATGAGATAGCCAAATATGAACTTTGTAGTCAGTATTCGTTATTACTTACTTCTACTGCCATTTAACTGCCATGTACTACTATTAAGTTTACAATTTGATGATAATTTTCTGTATCGATAGATGAAATGCCATCGGTTTACATCCAATTTCAGTGTTAAGTAAATATAATTTTAAAGTGTACATCTTATTCAGAACAAACTATCCTTCGATACAAATTGACTTTAAATTTTATAATGAAGTTCAACTCAAAGATCAAAAGAACGGTTTTACTCATGTGTTTTGTGCATGTTTACGAATTAAAGAATTGTTAAGGCTTTAAATGCTGACAGTTTCTAAAATTAATACATTATGGCACAACATAAGCATTCTCAACATTACTTACAGGTTATAAAAGTTGATCAATATATATATATATATATATATATATATATATATATATATATATATATATGTGACCGTCCGTTTTCTTAACTGCTTTGAAAACGTGTCACATGAAACCTAAGAGAGCGAGAGAGATATGAGCAGTTCGAACGCGCGCCAACGCGGAAGAATACGAAAGAATGCTAACTGAAAATTAGGTCAATAGAGATCGCCACAATAGATCGTGCGAGACCGGTAGTCAGACGAAAGAAAAAGTTCTTTCTGAGGTTAGCAGCTGAACTGGGCAGACGTAAGGACGACACGCCAGGGATTCATATTGCAGCGGACTTCAGATTGGCATCTTTTATAAAACTCTTCAGGAAGATAAGAAGAGGTAAATATCCCATTATATCCACGCGGCCGATAAGAATAAAACACGTGAGGACAGAATCAATCTTTTATTTTAAAAGGATTCGAAGATGTAATATTGTAAATTAGTGAATAAGAGTCTGTGTAAGAGAATTACAATATTAATTATTCTCTGAATTTTTAGAGAGAGTATTTCATTTTAAAGCAGTGTTAGTTCAGAATTACTAGCTTTGATTTTCAATTTGTTTTCTTTTGTATAAAGTAGTTATTTTTAACGATTCTCAGAAGTGCTGAAAGTGTGTGTTTATTGAAAAATTGTTGTGTTATAAGTGTGTTATAAAATTGTGTTATAAATGAGAGTAAAAAGTTGTGTATCGAGTCATTAGTGTGTGTTGGTTTTTTTCTTCCAGCCAGTCATAGTTATTCTGTATTTGATTTTTTTGAGTGTCATTTCATGTAATTGTCACAGCAGCAATATTTCTAGAATATACTGAAATAAGTGAAAAGTGATTCTAACTCGAGTTTTTAGTAATTTGCATCCAATTTCCATTTCTTCACCCTGAAAGAAAATATTCTTTTTTATTATTTATTTGTGTCCACACTGGGAGTCTAATCCTTATGCTTCGTCCGAATGATGTTCGACATATCAAGAACGTCAAATCGGGGTTTCCTTGATTTTGAAACCTAAATCGTGTTGGCAATATATATATATATATATATATATATATATATATATGCATATGCGACGAGGGTGCCGAGAAGACGCAATGGGCCCGCTGGCATTTGCGTGTCCGCCCACTGTGCGCCAGCGTCGGCCCCACTCCAGCGCAGCGGCCGTTCCCTCGCCGTGGAGCGAACTCTTCCGCCGCGCCCCGCGATTGCGATTGCGATTGCGCGAGATGCCTTTTGTTGCGCGCGAAGCGGTCGCCTCGGCCGATGGGGCCGATTGCGCTGCGGAATTAAACATGAGGCCTCCGAGCGATCGGCGATTCTGCGTGTGTTCAGTTTCCGCAACGCGAGAGGATTTGTCCTGAATGTGGACACAGGCTGTTCAATGTCGAGAATAGAATCGCGAGGGATTTGATAGCGAATTACATAATTACGCAAGTAATAAACAGTTTACTTCTAAATATAAAATTAAAAAGTGGCAAATGGATACGGATGTAATTGAAAATCATGATGGGAGTAGTATCGTGTACACATAATAAGTAATTGAAATGGCAGCAATATTTTAATGTACAGGACACGTTGGAATTATTTTCCAATTATATAACTCCACAAATCAACAAAAAATATGACTAATTCAATTAATCACAATATGTTATTTTTTAGACAGCCACTAGTTCTAATGGTTCAATTTTTAGCACTAGTGCTAAAAGTGAGACGATGCTCAAATGCGCAGAAAACCGAATGCAACAAAGAAAACAAAATACTTTTGTTGGACCTTTTTGTTTGTTTGAAATCTACCTTTTGAGCTAGGTAGTTAAACACTCTAGGTCTCATGCTGTCGGCTACCCGGTTCCTATTTAAGTACTTTATTACTCCCTTTAACAATTTTTTCGAGTTTAATAGGTAATGCCTTTCTTTGCGGTTGTGTTTTTAATTCATTCAATATTTCCTTCTTCAGCAAATTTTGCGTCAACTACAAATAGCATTAATTAGGGTCCGGTGTTCCTGTCCCGAGGGAACGTCAGATCCGGTACAGATTTACATGACGGTGAGAGGGCGCTCCCCCCCCCCCCAGGTATCTTCGCCACTCCAGCCAACAGAAGCCCTGAGCTCCGATTGCTTTCCCGAGAAGGAGATGTGTGGTACTGTAATGCATGTGGGTGTAAGAGTGTGTAAGCTAGGGGCGAGGATAGAACAGAGAAGAGCAAGGAAATATTGGGCGCGGTGCATAGTCCATTCATTAGGATACTGCTCCGGCATTCGCTAGGTGTTGATCCTAAAAACTGCAGAAAACCGTCGTTCAGAGCAGCCAACCTCTAGACTTTTTTTCCTGGTACCGGCTGAGTCCTACCTAGTGTAAAAAATCCTGCCACCGTTGGGACTCGAATCCCAGAATCTCATTTTCAAATGCCCTGCAGTGACATCAATTGATACCCTGAACCATGTAAAACAATAGCTGGTGAATTCCCTCAGTTTATGTTGAAATTAGGAACTGCAAGCGTTTACAGAAATGCACTTTTTCTTTGATTCATTGGAGTTTATTTGTTCGAAAGTTTCCTTTACTTGCTTCATAGCCGCAAATTGAAGTGCATCGAAGCACTCTTGCTCACCTATCTAATTCCTCTTTCGAGTCCATTTTCGAATTAAACTGCGGTCAGTGTATAAAGGCCCAGGAAAGCAATCCAACAAATGGTGTTTCTGTTTTCCTGATTTACTGTTCCTACAGTTGTTGAAAAACTCTTTTGCTCTTTGTTTCCTGTCATTATAATGATTGCCTCTTTTCATAATTATACTTCTTCTTTAACTGATATATTGTGGTAAATATAGATTGTCATTTTTTCTAATAAAAGTTGGCCTGAGCTATTTCATGTGGGTCCTCTTTAAAAGCTCAGAGATGAATTCCCTTTAATAAGGTCGGATCTCTTGCGAATAAAATTAGGACTGCGTTGGACGTCTCCAAATTAGCAAATTAAATGAATCGTAATTAATAAATTGCCTTAGGCAAAGGGACTGGGGATGGTACCGATCACGAAATAAAACCTAGTTGGCATGATGGATATTTTGGATTATAATGCGGGGAGAAAACAATAATGTAGCCTTGAAGTAACTTGTGTAGAGCACATGAAAACTTTGTTTGCAGTACTTATTTTAAAAGAATATTTCACACACTTAAAATATAATTACGTGGAAAACTATTATAAATCAGAATTTTTAATATATTTTCATACAGATTTTTGAGCTCTGTGAAAACATTACTGTACAATATTATTAGTCACCATGAAAACATAAAATGCTACTGTTTCAAGATACGTCTTATGAATTGGTTTAAAAGTTATAAAAATGGGAAGAAATAAAGACCACTGAGGGAAACATAGATCAACTTTCTTCCCGTAATCAGTAAAACAAGTAAGAAAAAAATATTCAGTAAACACCAAATTGTAAAAAAGTATATTTTTTATTATGATAGTATAATGAAAATCAATTTTGTGAAGTATGAAAAAAGTTGATGAAAAGTGGTAGCAGACTTGCAGCTTGTTAAATCGAGAGAATAAAAAATATATGCATTAAACAAAACAATCATCGCAAACTAAAATAATGACTCATGAGCTTTCTTTGAAAAAAAAATCGCTTCAGTTTTTAGGAAGAATGCGATGAAAATAGCTAAGCAAATTATAATTTTATTTTGTAAATTATTATTATATTATTATTATTATTATTGTTAATATAGTCTAATTATAATGTAATACCCATGGATTTAAATTTTTTGAATTATCAAATTTAATGATCAACATGGAGCCTTAAGGCTACTCTTTACAGTTCAAGGGTGAAACCAACTGAGATGGCTCAAAGCATTTTATCGGGTCATGTGATGTCACTGCAGTGCCTCTGATGGGAGATCCTAGGGTTCGAGTCCTCAGGGTGGCAGGATTTTTGACACTAGCTAGATCAACTTCAGCCGATGTCTGAGGTAGTCCGGACCGACGGTAGCTCTGGCAGATAGTTGTCCGCGGTTTCTTCCAAGTAAATGCCGGAACGCTAGGTGAATGCAGTGGCAAGGAGGCCATGGATAGCACGCGATCTTTCCTTCCACTTCCTTGTTCTAACCTCATCCCTTAGTTACATGCACTAAATTACTTCACATGTGGGGGACTAGTCGGAGCTTAGAGATGGTCCCTTCTGAGGCGGTCCCCCCGCTGGTAGGAGGTACTTGGATGGGAAACACCGCAAACCGTAATGTAAGTCGCCGCCGGATCTCTCTGTCTGACGGGGAAAGAACACCGCCACCTTCCAGAATAAAACATTCACTACACACAATGGGACAAATATCCATTGTAGTTGACGTGCCCGGAAACATTAATCAATAATTGAATCCTGCATTCATTCAAAGTGCACTGAAATTTGTTGGAGTGAGGGCCTCACAATGTTAACACGCTCACTGTCCTGTGATCCACATGTGTTTCACAAGGCATAACATTCAGCGGATTTACTACATCTGTGAACCATGTGTGGGTCTGTGAACCACATGTGGTTCACAGACGTTTACGATTGCCACTGCAAATATTTCAACTGAACTCCCCGTAATTGCAGAGTGTTTGGCATGGACAAGCTAGGACGGTCATAGAATTTAGAAATGCACCGAGACGTGCAGGGGAATATTTTTATTTTTGAGAATATTACAGAAAACAGTTTTCTTACAGTCAGGAAGGTTTGGACGTGGGGTGATATGTTTTAATGTTCTCATAGGGACAGGGAACGTGTTCGGCCGAGGCTCTGAAGGGGGCGTGGTCGCCCGCAGCCTGGCAGCTTGCTTCCGGCGCTTCACAACCGCGGCGGAGGGCCAAGTGCCTGCTCGGGCTTTGTCCGAGCGCTCGCTAGGTAGAATCCCGAGCAGCAGTCGTCTGTTTTCCTCAAATGCAGAGACGTACAGCACAATTCGGTGGCCTTTTAAGCCACGAGGAGGAGTCCGCGTCTTCTACTGGAGGTTTCTCCCTTCGTGATCTTTTCATGACTTCGTCGCTTTTCTGGCACGCTGTTGGAACTCAGATAAAGGCATTTTAAGGTGAAGTAGTAAAAAATGAACTTTTTATGTGGAATAAAACTATTCTAATTTCCGCTGGGTAGCACTTATGTAATAGTTTCATTGACTGAGATCGGCATTTTTTTTAAGGATCAATATTGTGACTACAAAGTTATCAGCAAATCGGATGAAATAAGTTGCTTTTATCCGTAGTATTATTGTTAAATATATAAAGAGTGTTGCTCAGTATCAAATATTTATTTAATTTATATTTATTTAATTATTAGAAGGTATATATCTCACCCGCGATCTTATGAAAGTTCTATTTGTATTTTTGCTTTACATTTTTTAATGTTTTAAGGAACACCGATGTATTTCGAGTGAAGTTCCTCAATTAACCACCACTCTTACACCTAAATTAGTAGAATAGTTTGTAGAAAGTGCTGCAATTAAAATTATCTTTATACTTCCCAGAACAAACCAAAATTTAAGAGTTCAAAATCATTTTTAATAAATTAAACAACAAAAGAAAATAAGTAATTTTTGTTGTGGTAATGTTTGTAAAAAGACAAACTCAATGTCAAGTTGTTGGAAAATTAAATTACGCTCTCTTGAACAAAAGAAGATTTATGCATTGCAACAGTATTCAGGAAAAGCGACGACTAGATCTTGCATCTCTGCTCTCAACCACCAGTTGGCCGGCCCGGTGGGCAAAGTCGTTACGGCATGAGCGCAGTAGCGAACTCGCTTCGGCGGGGCGTGGGTTTGAGCGCCGAGTAGGCTTGGTTGAATACCTGTGTGTTGTGGCATGTTGGGCTGTCCCACTCACAGTCAATCGCTCTCCCTACGACGTACTTGCTGCTATTGCGAGCGTGCGTTAGAGGCAAGAGCGCGTTACTCCTGGGCGGCGCAATTAGCGTGTGCGCACCCCCCTCCCCCGGGTACGATGTGGGACTGGCCACACCAGATGGGGTTCTGTCCAGTGGGTCATAGTCCCTTCACCGTGTGCTCACCGGCGGCCAGAACCATAGGTGCTCGCAGATTTACTAAGAACTAGGGAGACTCAGCTCTGGTGGTTGTATGCGTGAAAAATGTCGGCCATTCGCACACCATTTCGGACTCGACCAAGATATCCTGCTAGTGTCGAAAGTACTACCAACGTCATGACACGAACCTAGCACCTCTCGGTCAGGGACATTACAAAATTACTTGATGCCCTGAGCCACCTCTTCCGGTTAGCCGTAAAGGATATATAAGTCGGTCACATGGATAGTGTACATATTCAATTTAAATTTCATGTTGATAGATTGATTAGTTTACTTAAATTGGTTCATACAGATGAACAAAAAGACAACAATTGATTTGATGTGGCATACATTTTACAAATCGAAAAAGAGAGTTAAAATCTTTTAAAAAAGTTCAAAGCAGGAAAATCGCGTACAACCACTTTCAGCTTATTTATCTAAAGTTTCTGGAATTGTCAATAGTTTTCTACGGCAACAGAGAATAGTAATAAATAAGTAAATTTTGCAATTTTTTAAAAGCCAAAACGATAGAGGAAAATGGTGTTTATGTCATCTCATAAGATACATTTAGCACTATTCCTAACAATACTTTAAGGAAAATTTTGGAGCTGTTTTTCAGGAAATCTTGTTTTTGTAATTTTTTGAAATTGCACATATTGCACATACTATTGCATGAAAATTACTTAAATTTTCAAAAAGATATTTATAATCTAAATGAAAGAACAAAATGAGTACAAAAAAATTCATTTAAAGGAAAAATCTCTCTTTAATTTCATAGTTGTGAGAAATCGGACTTATGCCACTTTTATAAGTTCATGTGGGGGATCATGTCAAATACACTCTAATTTTACAGAATGGTTCACAAAATTTCAAAGTTTTAACTAGTCAGATGGACAGGAGTTTCTTCAATTTGGAAAAGATCGCTCGCATGGTTTAGGCGCTAGTGGTGTTTACAGAAGGACGGAAGAACGGATAGACGGACGTTTTGGAAAAAAACAATTCTGTATCAGGGGACTCAAAACCGAGTTTTTCCTTTAAAATTTAAAAATCAATTATTGACATCATTACATTACTTTCTCTACGTATTCGTATAAACACATTCGTATAAACGAATGTACACGAGAATGTAATTAGTGGTATTATAGAATGGCACAGACTTCGCGTAGTAAAGTTTTCTAATTTTCTTGGTTTGGACTGGCTGTACGGGCTTGCCCAATTCATTCGTCAGCTACCAGCTATCGTCCCCCAAGTAATTTTTTTGACATTTTCTCAACTTTTTGCTTTTCTAACACTACAACCTAAATATTTCTTTAAGGTTATTAAAGAAGAGAAACCATCGTCCTAAATAAAAAAATTGATTGAAAAATTTTAAATCGTTTTTAATTAAATGGCGATTAAGAACTACTGTAAAAGCCAAACTCGATGATCTTTTTCGCAGGAATCTATTGAGTTTTCAAAACACTAATTGATATCATTCGAAGTACTTCTATTGCCAAAATGAAAGTTTGTATACAAATCTATGGTAAGTGCATTTTAACGGCGTGAAAGATATTTAAAAAATACCTTTGTTTAATTTGTGAAAAGACAAAAGAGTACACCAAAATGAACTTCGAATTAAACAGTGCAATTTACACAATCCACGGGGAAAATTTGATAAAAAAAAGTCCGAGCCATTTTTGAGAAAATGGCATTTGAGAGTTTCTGAAACTACTGGAATTTGAGCTCATTTTCACAGAAAACTGATGTATTTTCGAGAACCTTTATTTGATATTATTTCAAGCACATGTACTTATAAGTACAATAACGTGAAGAAATAGCCTCTATTGTAAATATTACCGACGTGGGAGACAAGTCCAAAAATTACAGTTTTGTAATTTTTTAAAAACAACAGAATAGAGTAATATGGCGTTTATGACATCGTATAGAGTTCATTTGGCACTAACTTTACCAAAAATTTAAAGAAAAAATTTGGAGCTGTTTTCGAGAAAGTATTATTTTTCTAATTTTTTAAAATTGGGGTTTGAAGGGTTTGCTTCAATTTGGAAAAAACCTAGGCATGGTTTAGGCGCTAGTGGTGTTCACAGACGGACGAACAGACGAACGTACGGACGGACGACGGATGTTTTGGCGTCAATTGATTTTTTGGTATCAAGGACCCGCAAACAGGGATTCTGTCCGCGCAGCAGAACATAACTTTCTCTATACTACGTATATACGTATGCATACGAGAAAGTAAAAAAGACTACTAATACGTCACTTTTATTCTGTTGTTTTTAAGGGTTAGTGGCCTATTGAATTCATGACGAACACTGTTAAGAGAGACTTTCCGTTCTGTTTAGTTGCGTTAAGTCTATATATTAGTTTAGTATTACAAATCCGTCTTAAAATTCCCCAAACATTTCTCAAAAGCAAGACGCCATACAGGGGGAAGCGGATCAACGATCCTCTAAGCCAACAACTCGCTCTGCCCTTTTCGCGGCCAATGAAAGTGGAAATAAATCGGCATGTCAAACCCCCAGACGTTTGAAGTGGGGCGTCCATTTGGGGCGGAGGTGAACTTCCTGCGCTGGCTCGGGGAACGTCGACTTCCACGAAGTGTCGAGTCAACGACGAGAGCGGGCTCGGATGATCGATCATGGCTTTGACAAGGAAGAGTGCGCAGGCGGAGGTGCCTCCCCCCCGTCCCCCCCCCCTCGCGGGCGATATCTCAGAAGCTCCGTCGAACAGATCTTGATCGCAGCAAAAGGGATGCCGACGATATAGGACACACATTTTTCTTTTAAGGAGAGTCACCTCTCGCATCTCAATTTTGCTTTCAGGGTGACCCATTATCTCCGAAACGTTTTTAACTCAGTGCTGTCAAATTTCAGAAGAAGCGTGGTGCAATAGATTTTATTAATTGTTAAATTATAAATATATTGTGGGGTGTATTTATAGAAAACTTCAGGGAAAAGTCAAACTAATACGCCCTTTTTGTATTATTTTATTCAAAAATTACTAAAATAGGAAAAACACTACTAATTTTCCTACCGTGTGTTTACTACAATTAAGTTTAGCTCCTATTAAGAACTGACAGTTATATCTTGAAACGTTTTAAAAGATAACGAGACGAAGTAGTTACAAAATGCCACTTTTCGGAAATCAGCATCAGAAATCAGTGTCGTCATCTATGAAATTAGTCACCTGGTCATTGTAACAATTAAAAATAACACTTTCGACGCATAAATAACCACGTGGAGTAAAATGTAATACGGAAATGCACTGTCGGTTCTGTCGGCCTGTCTCTCTTTCCTTTCTTTCCTTTCTTTCTTTCTATCTCTCTGTTTATCTCTCTCTCAGCACTAATTTACCAAACTCATTTCTCTTGTTGTGAGGATGGTTCATGTAATAACGTTATTAAAATTACATAAACGCCCTTGAAATGCAGAAATGCCAAACAAGAAGTAAAAAAATTTAAAACAAAAGGTTCTGTGACAATCCATCGGACACAACAACAATATAATCTTAGTATGTAAATATTTAATCCCAAAATTGGCAACATGGCCAATAAACAGTTGAGGGAGTATACCGGGTGTCCCACCAACTATGGTCCACCCCCAACACTTCTAAACGGTTCAGGATATCGAAATGTACTTTTTACTGAACAATGCGGAATCATAGGGCAAGTAACACGCCGTAGAGAACTTGTCTATAATACATTTAGTTTTCGATAAATTTAATCATCTTTGAATTTTTAAATAAAACTATATATTTTTGTCACCACCTATGGATAGATCATGAAAATAGGAATAAAATGATTCATTATTTGTTACTATTTTGATCGTAACTTGAGGATAAAATAAGACATTCTGACTTGTGATTTTGAATTAAACGGGCAACCATGTAGCAGCCCTTGCTACTCACGCCTTCGGGGAAGGTAGTCTTCACGGCGTCAGGACAGTTGCGGGGCGAGGAGAGACTGAGTGGTGGCAGTGAGGATAAGAGGCATAACTACAGCAATTCTTGGTATCCTGCGTATGGTTCCTTGGTATCCTGCGTATGGCAAAAAATCCTGCGTGATTCATGCGCTAGTAGTGTTCGCAGGCGGATGGGCACACGAATAGACGGACGGACGTTTTGCTTTCAATTAGTTTTTTGGTGTCTAGGACACCAAAACTATAATTCTGACTACACCACGTGTTAGATGATTTATTCTCTTAATATAGCAACTGGATTTATTCACTTTATCGTTATCAGGGCTCGGCAATTAATTTTTTTCCGCCGAAAATCCGCCGTTTTTTTAGCGCATTACATAACTTTCTCTATATTACGTATAATATTACTCCGTATATACATACGTATACGAGAAAGTAAAAATAGAAGAATGATATTAGACCGGAAAGATAATGGTAGTGATCGGTAAAGTGAATCGCATCACGAGATATTGTTTTTGTTTCTCTAAATTTTGATTTACATTGAAAGTTTTATTCGGTGAGTGCATGGTTCTGGAATGAAGGGGGAGATATGGAAGTTTGGACAGCAAAGAAGATTTCTGAGTGGCGATGGTACGAGGAATGTTGAAACATATGCTTACCATCGCTGCAGTACAGGAAAATGAATAATTTTGAACTCTATTTTCACTTTCGATTGGAAATTAATATGACAAGTTCTAGATAGATAGTACATAATATGTTTGTCTGTGTATTGTTTTTGTTGTTCATTATATTGTTATGATCTAGATGAGACGCGAAGGGAAAAGGCCGTGAAAAGGAACAAAATATTGTTTCGAGGAAAATAAATCACAGTTTCGCCTATTATAGCGGTCACAACGTTAAAATAGAAGCATTATGATTTGTTATTGAGGTACGAGACAATGATTGCTATCAAAATAAGCCATGAATTATATTCCTATCCTAATGGATTAGACCATACCGACTAGGAGCAGTGACTCACTGCATCACGAACTTTTCAGCTACGTCGAATTCAGTTGCTGTCTGGAGAGATAATTCTAGCGGCCAGCTGTCTAATCGGTAGTTTTCCGTGGTTTCTTCGATCAATACCAGGCGAATGTCGGTGAAGTACCCTAACAAATGGGCTACAGACCGCATGCAATCTTTCCTTCCTTTTCCTTGGCCTATCCTAACTCCTCACACATATACTTACACTAACATGCACTACACTATTACATATATCGGGAGACCGGTCGGGGACTTAGAACTTGTCCCGGCTGGGGCCGTACCCGCTGGTGGGAGATACATGGTTGGGGAAAACCCTGCTAGTCGACGGTTGGTCGACACCGAATCTCGCCATCCAATGGGGGAAGATTACCACCACCTCCAGATGAAAAACATGCACTACGCCTACGGGGCTAATGGCCTCAGTAGTTAGCGCGCCCGGAATCACTAATCAATCAGTCAATCAATTGAGACCATCTCGCATTGCGTAAGAAAGGGCTGTGTGGTCCACGCTCCGAATATAAATTTTCTGAACCGGTGGATTAATTGACAAATTAATAGCAGATACTAGTGGTGCTACAGACTAGTGGAACATTCTTTCTCGTAGTTAAGTTTTCTAATTTCCTTGTTGTGGACCGGGTTTAAGGTCTTGCCTCATCCTCTTGCCAGCTGCCTTCTATCACCGTCCAAAATACTTTTTTTGATATTGTCTTAACTTTTGTTTCTAAATAGAAGAAAAATATTATTTTTAGAATACTAAAGAAGGATGACACCTTGTCCTAAATAGCAATTTTCATTCAGAAATTAGGAAACCGTTTTGAAAAAGTGGCCTTAAATTTTACTGTAAATGCGAAATTTGAAGCTCCTATTCAAATTAACCTATTGAGCTTTCGAAAAACTTCATTTAAACTCATTTGAAGTACTTTCACTCACAAACGTAATAATGTATACAAATCGATAGAAATGTCCATATTAACGGCATGAGAGATATTGAAAAACTTACATTTGTGTAACATTAAATAACATAAAAATATTAGATTTTTGTAATTTTTGAAAAAGCAAAAGAATAGAGCAATATGGCGTTCATATTATCGTATAGGGTTTGTTTGGCACTAACCGTACAAAAAATTTAAAGACAAAATTTAGAGCCGTTCTTGAGAAAATATTGTTTTTGTAAGTTTTAAAAATTGCCAATATTGCTCGCACTATTGCACAAAAAATAGTAAAAATTTTAAAAAAATGACATAACCATTATGAAAGAACTATTTATGGAAAACAAATTTCATTTGAAGGAAATATCTCTTTCTTCAATTTCGTAGTTGTAGACTCCGAAAAAAAATTTCGAAACATTTTTTGGCAATTTTCGAAAACTCGGAGCTAACCATGAAAATCGGACCAATCCCATGTTTCCAAATGTATTTTACTCTATTTTTACACGAAATTTAAAGAAAAAAATTAGAAGCAGTTTTTGAGAAAACTCTGGAAATGTTTCTAGGGCTTCACATAAATTACCCCCAAATTTTAAAGAATTTTCTTCAAAACATCGAAGCTTCAACTAGAGCCGGATGGATAGGGCTTCTTCAATTTTGAAAAGATAGTACGTGTGGTTTGGGCGCTAGTAGTGCTCACGGACGGACGGATGGATACACAGACGGACAGACAGACACACGG
This sequence comes from Teleogryllus occipitalis, assembly GCA_011170035.1. Classification (NCBI taxonomy): domain Eukaryota; kingdom Metazoa; phylum Arthropoda; class Insecta; order Orthoptera; family Gryllidae; genus Teleogryllus; species Teleogryllus occipitalis. The sequence goes on along the minus strand of BLKR01000832.1, from coordinate 232,634 downwards.
ACGGACGTTTTGAAAAACATCACTTTTTCGATATCAGGGGACCCCAAAGCGTGTATTTCCGTTGAAATATTTCCGTCGAAATCTATTTTCCGCAGCATTACATAACTTTCTCTATACTACGTATATTATTCCGTATATATGTATATATACGAGAAAGTAACTAGAGGTGCTACAGAATGCTACAGACTTTCTCGTACCATTTTTTTCTAATTTCCTTGGTGTGGTCTGGCTTTATGGTCGTGCTCCAGAAAATTAAAGATAAGAAATTTGTAAGATCGAATACAATGGAGTGAATCGTTGGGCGAATATTTTTAATTTGTTTTGTTAATTTTATTTCAGAAATGTTATTTGATTTGCAATATCATTCATACGTGTGGCAAAAGGAAAATTATTCAAATTACATTAACAAATAGGAAATTAATCCAACAGAGTAAAGTTACAGTGACGCCGAGTTTGGGGCAGAGATATGCATGATGATAAATTATAAGCTACAAGAGACAAGTTACAGTTTCTTGAACAAAAATTCATCTTGGCAGGTTTCCGTTTTATAGAAGGTTTGCCAAAAATTAACCATAAAATTTAAGTACAGTATTTTTGATATAATTTTGTTCCTTTTAACCATTTGTTTTCAATTTTGTGCTTACTTACAGTATGATATCACCTAATTTGAGTTTTACTCACTTTTAATTTACAACTAGTGTTTTTCTTTTTGTGTTTCTCACATTTTCTTCTGTATCGTATGTGTTTTGTACGTACGCTTCAAAATATTTTTGATACACTAGCACACAGCTTTCTTACACAGTCAACTGTGGGCTTGCTATACGCCTCTTCAACCCTACGACTGGTAATTTTCATGATGAGAATAACGGCATTCCGGAATTCTATTGTCGACTGATCAAAACATGGTGATTCTTTGGGATATTGAATGGGGTGCGGACGATACGTTAAAGTTTCTGAATGACAACGACGAAGTCTGGCTTGTTGAGTTTTTGAAAATCACACCAAAGCATGAGGAAGTCACAGCAAGACAGTCTCTGTGTTCACCAAGAATCCCTGACAGCAGCCATAATAGGAATACACGTCACTCGTTGTTCACTCTATTTTCTCAGCATGAGATCCTTCGCTCAATGCTATTCTAGAGATAGAGCCAGAAATTTAAAAATTAATTTTCTTCTTAGCAAAGTAACAATTTATTTATCTGCGACCATTTAACGTATTCCTCCTGTATCGACGAATGACATCGATTACTCCCGCTGCGGTTCCCAACCAATCCTGTCTGTAGGAGCAGACCGGATGAGTTAGGGCAGAACGGAGTGGAGTGGAGTGGAGTGGAGTGGAGTGGAGTGGAGTGGAGTGGAGTGGAGTGGAGTGGAGTGGAGTGGAGTGGAGTGGAGTGGAGTGGAGTGGGGTGGAGTGGAGTGGAGTGGAGTGGAGTGGAGTGGAGTGGAGTGGAGTGGAGTGGAGTGGAGTGGAGTGGAGTGGAGTGGAGTGGAGTGGAGTGGAGTGGAGTGGAGTGGAGTGGAGTGGAGTGGAGTGGAGTGGAGGGGAGTGGAGTGGAGTGGAGTGGAGGGGAGTGGAGTGGAGTGGAGTGGAGTGGAGTGGAGTGGAGTGGAGTGGAGTGGAGTGGAGTGGAGTGGAGTGGAGTGGAGTGCGAGGTGTTGGGGTGAGAGTAGTAGGCAAGGCGCTGCAGCGAGGCGGGGCGGAGCGGGGCAGGGTGGTGAGGAAAGCGGGGACGGGGGTTGTCCGGGCGGGAGGCGCGGAGGCAGGCTGATGGATGGGGCTTCTTCGCGCGAGGGGCGAAGAGGGGCGCCTGCCAGAGGCACTCCCCAGACCAGGCCGGGGCAGAGCACGGCAGGCGCCGCGCCACCGCGTGATCGAAAGCCAAACAAGCGACGATTTGTCAACGCCCTTTTTCCCTTTCGCCCTTTCGTCCCGCTCGGCTGCTAATGACGCTGACGCCCGCAGGGCGATGCTCGCGACATATGTTAAAAAGTGGCATTGGCTAGGAACAGAAACCGGAACTGTTTCAGAAGCTATTTTCCATGATGAGTGCGAACATATTTTTATGTATTATATAGGTATTCAGCAACTTAATTATTATCTTCATTAGGGTAATCATAATGTAGTCTTTCGTCCATAATAGAAGACGTTTCATGGAATAGGTTGCCCGTCGAAACTTTTGGTGTTTTAATAAAGCCTTCCCTGGTTCTTGGGAACGCGTAATTCAAATCCTCTGCGCTAAACTGAAAGAGGCACTGCAGTGTTTCCCAAGAGCTATCTTCCCATTTGTAGGCAACACTACCGCTTAAATCGTTCACAGGTGTCCTTCTATGTGAATATTAGGAGTTTCACCTTGTCTAACTGAAAAACGAACGAATTTTAAAAGGATATGTTAATTTTTTGGGATATTGGTCGTACAAAATCAGTTCCAAAATTTACGCCTTAATTGTCGGTGTTTTGTGTAAGGATAGAGCACTCAGAATACACTGTATTTTCTTCGTTCTCATTTTCAATATAACCTTTAAATTTTCAAATACGAAACATTATTTCATTCAAAATCTCTTACAATTTGTGTAATATAATATTTTGAAAGATGACGGAAGCCTTAGTGCGGTACAGTTTGCAATGTCCTCAAATGTAACATATGCAATTGATTCGAGAAAGTATACTGTATTGTTGTAACATCAATAAGATCCCTTCAACGAGGTGTCGCGCAGGAATCCCGCTCAGCGCCCCTTCCGCTGGGCCAATAGCAGTGATCGATTCTGCCGCCACGACGCCGTCTTTCCAAATGCGCGACACCCTATCGCAGCGAGGGACAGGTGACGGGTGTCGGCGAAGCGTTGGCAGCTGCAGGATTCCAGCGAAGTGCAGTGCCAGCGCACCGATGTCGCGGGTGCAGGAGGTCGGAATTTCGCAGTTACCGCACTTTGCCTGCCGCTGCAAACTCTCTTCCCAGGTGTCTGCGTGGTGAAGTTCTCGTGCAACCATGATCTCTATTGAAGCATCATTTCATTCACAATAATTTGCCTCGGCATTCACAGAGGGTAGATTAATGCTTAAGCAGACTAAGCAAGTAATTAGCGCTCCCGGATACCGAACTTAAATCTTTTTTAAATCAAGATTCATATTAGTAGTTCATAATTGCGTAAACAATTTAAAAAAATATTATAATGGTCATGTGTTCCTTTTTATTACACACCTCTAACAGATGATTGTCAAAATTCAAAATCTATTGTTAACTTTTTTGATGTGTCAATCTTAAAAAATACCAAAAACAAGAATTTCTGGAAAACGGCTCCAATTGTTTTCTTAAACCTTTTGTATGGTTAGTGATAAGCATACTGTAACAAATGACATTTTGATTTATTCCTTTGTTTTTACAATAATTTCACAATTCTAATTTTTTGACACCTCTCTCACGTCCTTAATAATTACATTAACAGCGATTTAAATACATTATTGGATTTGTTAAAACAAGTTCTTCAAATGATGCCCTGTAAAGTTTCTCGAAAACTCAAAATTTTCTGTGAAAATGGGCTTAAAATTTGGCATTTACTGTAACGCTTCAATGACATTCTTTTATAAACGGCTTCAAATTTTTCATTGAAAATTTTCTTATAGAACGAGGTTCTTCTGTACAAGTCTTAAAGGCACATTTCGTTTCTATCTTTACGAAATCGAAAAACTTAAAAAAATAAAATTAAAAAAAAGTAGCTTGGACGGCGAGCGATGGAAAATAGTACGGCGATGGGGCAAGACCGAAAAGTTGTCCAGATCAAAGAAATTAGAAAACTGTCTAGTACGAGAAAGTCTGTGCTGTTCTGTAGCACCACTACTTCTTTTATAATAAATGATCTAATTAAAATTAGAGGGGATGCGCGTTGTCGTACCGAAACTTCCTTTGAAGACCGTATTGTTGAGGTGATACCAATAGTTTTCCTCCCTCTACTAAGTTACTGTATAGAGAGAGAAAAAATGGAGTTTGTGAATAGCGTTTAGAAGTCACGTTTGAAAACGTGTGGTAACGTGGGTCCTTCATTTAAATTTCTGTGTAGTTAATGATTTTTTTCACTTTTGCACATTTCAGAGCGACCCTGAGGTCCACTTTCGTATCTTTCCAACAGTGTATCAATATTTACTGACTTTATGAACAGTAGATACGAGGATAAAACCAGCGATTGCGGCGCTGTCTTCTCTCAACATCCAAAATCGTTGGTCCTATGACCCGCTACTTCTACAGATGCCAGGAAGTGGGTCAGAACTGCCGGCAAAGGCTAAAATAGAGGAAACCTATCCCCAAGAAGGTTACTACTTCACTTGAGCAAATCTTTATTTGGGTAAAAAAATAAATATTTTGTCACGCTAATTAGCAAACGTCGAAACTTTATTTTAACTCCTCTATTTTTCTACATTTCTTGATAATATATAATTACGAAAAATAAAATGAATAAAAATAAAGAACCTATCAAACGTCTTAGATAATTCTGTTTCCTAAAATGCACGAGTTCAACAAGAAAGGAATCTAACTTTAGTAAAATGGCGGGAAATGTTTTTTCTTTCCTGAGCCAAATTAACCACAATTAAGTTACGTGATATGCTAATTAGATGACTATTTTTTACGATGAATTCCTGGGCAGCATATATTTTTCGGAATTAACAGGTATTTAAATAATTTATTGATTATTTCATACTTCCGGGTGCGTCAACTCCTATAGTCATTAGCCCCGTAAGAGTAGTGCACGTTTTTGTCACACGAGATGTTCTTCCTTAGCTGGATAACGAGATCCAGTGCCTTCCTGCACGTCGGCTTGCAGGGTTTTCCCCAACCAGGTATCTCCCACAAATAGGGAATCGCCTCAGCTTGGATAAGCTCTGACCTCAGGACTGGTTTTGTATTGGAGTGTGTGAGCTAGTAAGGATTGAGTCTTGGACAGGGATGAGGAAGACAAGATTGCGCGTGGTCCGTGGCCCGTTTGTTAGGGTATTGCTCCGGCATTCGCCTGGTGATGATCGGAGAAACCAAGAAATATACCGATCAGAGCAACCGTTTGCTAGAAACAGCCTCTAGACACAGGCTGAACTCGACATAGCAATCGAGCGAGACGAAAAATCCTACCACAGTCAGACCTCGAACCCTACGCGAAGAGTACTCAAATATTCGAAAGAATTATACATGACCTTATGTCAAAATCTATCTTTAAGGAACAGATTTAATTAAAGGAAATAATCTATATATTTAATATTATAGTTGTAGGAAGATTGAAAAAATGTTGAATTTTTACAATTTTCGAAAAATCAGTTTTCAACTAACATGAGACCTGCACCATTTCTTACACGTTCTTCACATTATCTAACAAAATAATTTAATCAAAAACGATGAAGCCATTTTTTTAATTTTGAAAGTTTCCCAGAAGCTTCATGTAAAGTACTCTCCAAAATAAAAACATCAGTTTAAAATTAAGGAGCCGCAACTTCCGCCCGATCCATTGGAGAATCGGCTGAACGGTTTAGCCGCTATCGTTGTTCACAGACGGACGGACAGACGGACGTTTTGCCTTCATTCGATTTTTCGGTATCAAGAACCCACAAAATATGGATACTGACTACACTATGTGTTAGAGGATATTGGTTTCTAAATTTAACAACTATATTTATCCACATTTTCGTTACCAGGACCCTCTAATATTTTTTTTTGCAGGAAATTCGCGGTCTTTTCGCGCAGCATTACATAACTTTCTCTCTTTTTTGCCGTAGCGAAAAAGTAAAAGTCGTTACCTTTGGTTGCGCAAATGCGCCGGTGTGGTTGGTGGCGGGAGCAGGGCTGCTGGAGTAGCGCGGAGTGCCGCTGAGCTGCACTGCGCTGTGGAATGCCAATATCGAGTACGGCCGCCCCGCGCCGCTCCGTCGCCAGCGCTGCATTCCAGTCTTGCCCTCTCATCGCCTCCGTACGATGCATTCGAATGCGCCCACCCGACAAATTCACACCCACCTCGGATGACTGAAGTGCTTATGCCTTTTCTCTCTCTTTCCATTTCTTCCCTTTTTTATTTTCCCGTACTCTACCATTTAGAAAAAAGAAAGTAGTGTCATCCTATAGCTAAACGTGGCGATTTTTCTACCAAAAAACTCGTGCTATGGGTCCCTGATAACAAAAAGATTCAATACTTCTTGCTGCTATGTGTTGTAAATTACTTTTGGTTTACAGAAAAATTGTTTACTCAAAAATTGGTTTACAGAAAAATTGTTTACTCAAAAATTGGTTTACAGAAAATGTCAGTCTGTGGACAGGGACTTTTCATAAAAGGACCTGACAAGGAATTTTCATAAAATATTTTATTTCCTGATTGATTTGGCTATTGCCGATACCCTTAAAGGATACATAACGTTTTGAAAGTAATTTATATGAATTCTAATCATACTTTTGAATTAATGTCACAAACAACTACAATTTGTTAATTCTTTTTTTGTGCCAATACCATATGTTTTCTTAATAGAATGTCATTGATCCGGTTTTTATTAAAACTTCAATTTTTAAAACTTGCATTCAATTTTTTTTATTGAAGCGTTGGGAATGTTACAACAACTTTGCTTCATAGTGTATTGGTTAATTTCATTGCTTGCGGAACCTAACTACCTGAGTTCGAATACCAGCGAGATGAAACAATTTTGCAGTTTGTAAACGCTTTTGTGTGTTCAAGCATTGTTGTAATATTACGTAACCGTTACAAATGTCATAAAATGAGTATTGTGTAGCACCACTAGTGTCTACCTTTTCATCTTCTTCGTTTTCTTTGCTGTGTCGGAATCTGCATACAACAGTTAGGTCGTGTTTCTTAATAGTAAGAAGGACTTAATGTATGATTCGTACAATACCATTACGAACAGCCATTACAACATCGTGAGGCGGGGAGTGGAGCGGCGTGGTAGGCGGTGCAAGGCGTGGCGAGGTGGAATGCAGTCGCTGGGCCGTTTTCTAGTCACGCACAGCTCTTAGCGCCCTCAGCGGCCCTGCGGCTCTGCTGCTGAGATCCGACGCTCGCCCCAAGCGGCGACGCGTGACAACGCACAGACCACTTGGCAGCCAGGCGGAACGACCAGGCCCCGAAGAAGTGCACTGGCAGTGACGTGTATTCTGGGGTAGCTACTGTAGCTGCGAAACTCAAAGGAAAGAAGAAGAAAAACGTATATAAAAATCTCACAATTTTTGAAAATATTGCTTGAATATTATTCACGATATATCTTCTTCTTCACTCCAAGGATTAAGCTCTAATGAACCTGTTCCGGTGCCCGTTTTGCTCTTGGTCTTCCGATGTCTCTTCTTCCCACTGCTCTATAATCCCTTGCAATTGCCGGTAGATTGGTTCGTCCCTTGTTCTTTTGTATTTTCTGACCCCGACGCTATTAGGTCTCGAGGGCTAGAGAGTCGTTCACATTCTTCTCTTCCATTTTCTAGTACTATTTCCTTCGTTAACGCCTCTTACTCTATTTGATTTTCGTCGTCATTTTCCTCTAAATAAAAGGGCAGGGGAGGCTCTACAGACTTGAAGTCCACTTCTCTAGGGGAGAAAACCCCGAAATAAAATCTTGGTCCTCCAGATTAGAGGGTTGTACGGAGAGGGCTGGTAACTCTCCCACGTAAAAAATCTCAATTACATTTAGTGCCCAAAGTAGCCTCGGAATTCACTATATATATATATATATATATATATATATATATATATATATATATATAACTTAATTTACTTTAATGTACTCTCGCACAACCTCAGTCAACTACGCCCACGCTATGGCGTTCCACCCTCAGCAATGGCCATTGGCTCGGGAGGCTGGCGGTAAGCAGGTGGCCACCCTATACGCCGTTTATTGGCATTGTCCAGCTGAGAGAAGCGTTCACATTATCAACCAATTCTGTGAACTGGGATATGACAGTGAAAATCAATAGATTGATTTTTGATCCATCCGGGAATAGAACTCGGAGTTGTGGCATAAAAATTAGATCACTAACCATTAAACCACGGGGGGTCCATACATATTTATTATAATATAGAATTTTGAACAAACAGAGAAAGTCCCTCGCTTTGAAAATATTACATTTGGAATTACATAGCTCAAATATTAAAACTTGCCAAGGAGGCACAGATCATCAATTGATGTTACTGTAGGGCCTCTGACCGGCAGGGTTTAGAGTTCGATTCTCGAAATGGCTATCTGGAGCTGAATTCTTGCTATCTGGAGCTGAATTCAGCTGCTATCTGGAGTAGAATTCCAGCCGCCGGCTGCTCTGAATGTGTTTTCGTGGTTTCTCCGACCAACACTTGGCTAATGGTGGTGCAATACCCTAACAAATGGGTCATGGACCGCCCATATCTTTCCTTCCTCTTCCTTGTCCTATCTTCACCTCTTACACACGCTTGCATGCACTTCTCTGACACACACGAGCAGAAAGGAGCCGAGCTTGGCGCTTGCACCGGCAATGCTGGTGCCCCGGTTGTGGGATATGCTTGGATAAAGAAAATCGCGACCGATGCGTAGGTAAGCCGTAAGCCGACATGTAGGTCGGCACCGTATCTCAGTATCCGGAAAGGAGGAATGCAGCCACCTCTCGAGTTAAAAGCATGCGTTACACTTACGGGAATAATGATCAGCGCTGTTGACGCATTCGGAAACCCGAAATAATAAGATAACCGAAATCAAACTTCGCACTGGGCACCAATGACTGTCTTGAGCACATTCTGATTCCATGTTCCTCTTATTTTTTCTCTCCTGCCCTCTTCTTATTTTTCCTTTATGTCTCTCGTTTTTTTCTGTTTCTTTCCAACGTCTTTCAAGTCGATGAGAAACGATTTCTTTGTCTCAAGTCTAACATGTATAGCATTGTGAGGTATCATCATTTAATGCTGCTGATTATATGAAGAATTGTTTTTGTCATCTTGAGAAAATTGTTTTAACGTTACAGAAATAAATCGACATGCACGTGCGTTTTACTGTATTTTTCCGGAGATTCTCTCATTCTTTTTATTCATGAACTTAATTAAAATAACGTATTGCAAAAATGTTGAGGTTTTGATAGTGAATGTCCCTTACGTGTTCACCGGCTGAGTAGAGCTCAGAGTCTGCAATGCCGGTGCTTCTACAGAGAGTCTGAGCGGGAGGTTCAAGGGTTCGAGTCTTCACGGTGACGGATTTTCGACACTAGCTGGATAGCGTGATCGCTTTCGGCCGCTGTCTGAACGGGATATCTAGCGACCGGCTGCTCTGATAACTGTTTTTTCCGTGGTTTCTCGGATCAATACTAGGCAAATGCCGGGTGAGTAACCTAGTAGACATGCCATATACCGCGTGCGATCTTCCCTTCTTCCTCTTTGCCCTAAACTCTCCCCTTACACGTACTTATACTTATAAGTTCTATACGCATTACCATAGATGCCGAAAGACGAGTCGCGAGCTTAGAGTTTGTCTCGATTGGGGCGGTGTCGCACTGAGGGAGCATGAGGAGGAAATTCCCTCGTTGGTCGCCATCCATCGGGGGAGGAACCCCACAACTCTCTGCGGGAAAACACTCACTATTCTAATGGGACTCATGGCAATAGCGGTTGAAGTGTCTGAACATGAACAGCATGTGGGATTCCACTTTGTTTACAACCTTTCTAGGTGATAATTCTCTCTTTCAAATTCTCACTGATCTCGTATAAATTTTTCGTTCTTAAAAATATCGTCTTAGATATATCCTTTTTTATAAACATTTTAGGTATTTCTTTAATTCTCAAAGAAAATTTTTGTAAACAAGAACTTTAATAGTAATAGTAGCAATAAAACAATTCTAGTTCTTTCTAACCCCAAACAACGAATTAGATTTAGGCATATCTCTGTCTGTGCCAGTGCCTCTTAACTTAGCGTTTACTTTCTCGGTTCAATCTGGTGATTAATCGATTCCATTACCGAGGGATCTCTTTCGAAGGGCGTTGGATCAACCTTTTCTCCAATACGCACGGAGTCTCTTTTCCGACACCGAAGGCACTTCTCCGGCGATGCGGAAAATTGCGTTTCTCCTATTTTCTTTCAGAGGATGAGATATTTAACTCGCATTGGATAGTACCATGTGCTTTGTAGAAGAGACTTCACAAGAATATTAAGCATTTCAGGATTTCTACTAGTGGAGACTTAGAAGGATCTCCTAATACTTCACGCCTTGATAAATGGTAAAATATTTTAACTTCGTAATAGTTGCTGGAGCTTGAAAGTCACAAACAACAGAATATATTCACCCACGTTTAAAATACTGATTTAACAAAAATGTTGACTGTTATGTATCACTTTATTCTGAAATCATTCCCCATAGTTTTAGTACATTTTCCCAAAGCTTTGCGCTAATCAGTTCGGGAGATGAATTAAAATTTAAATATGATTTCAGCATAGCATAAATACCTAAACTTGATAAAGGTCCGTGAAATGAAGATAGACAAGAGACTGCTGGCAGTGTTTGTAGAATAATAGTCTTACAAATCATTTTTGAAGCTACTAGAGATCATATTGTTCGTGTGTAAAGAATTGTAAATCAACTTTATGTTTAGGGAACAATGGTAGAAGGATAAAATAAAAGTGGTTATGATGGTAACGTTCCAAAAAGGATACTTCACGGTAGACAAATCATTTCCCCTAACTTAAGTTTTAAATGATAATTGTTCCTCAGTAAAATTAAACATAACTAAATTCAAAATTGTATGAAGTAAACAATTTCAACACAAAGTTTTTTTAAATTATTAACACTTTTGGATACAAACTTCTTCAGAATACAAAATTGCTTTGTTGTAGATCAGATCCGTGCTTCTTTAAAAATATCACACTACATTATGTAAATCTGCCTACATCTCCCTTTAAATCGTTTAATTAATTGAGGACGGAAGCGTTTGCTGTATTGGATTTCAAATAACGTCTTATATGTTAATATCCTAGAAAAATAATAACCTGTTCAGCGATTCGTCATAAAGTGTTCAGTAATAATAAAGTGTGGAATAAAAAAATATCAAATACACATACCCCGAATAGAAAATCCACTTTTTTTCTTTTGACATACAATGAGATAATATTATGTGGAAGTAGACTAGAAGTAGACAGAAGCTTTTAATTCTTTTATAAATTTATATTATTTTTCCACGTATTTTTCGATCACTCGCAAATGTTTACACCAACAAACACTCAGAGATATTTCTTTTCTTCAGCTATGTTATAAATATATTCAAGATTTTTACGTCATCATTTTACTTGAATCTGTGTTGATAGAGAGCAACAAGCGACAAGTACAACATGAGATTTTATGAGAACTTCAAATGAGAAGAATGAAACATCAAGCCTGACGTTGAAAGCACCACCTACAAAAGAAATGTTTTAAGGTTTCATATAAAAAATATGCCTCCGAGTAACATTTTTAAGAGGTTTAAGTTGTCACTGTTGCCTGTACTCTTAATGGAGATGTTGAGGAAAAAAGTAATAAAGGGGATTAGCTGTGGCGGTTAAGCGAAGCTCTTAAAAAATGAACACCGCTGCTCTCTTGTATCCGGATGTCAAGCTCGACCATTATTTCAGTTTATGTATGAAAGACAATTTGTATTGTGTCCTTTGTAGTCGACATAGTATTGTGATATTTATTACCAACTTACCAACGTGAAATGTTTATAAGTCACCTTAATCCATGTAACTCATCTAACCAGGTAGTCGTCTCGTTTTTTGTATTTATTGTTACCCTTTTTTAATGAAATCTAATTCCATCGACTTTCAAAAACATGTTCTCTTTTACTTTGAAAGCTTTATCTATTACGTACTGTGACAAAAAGACAATAGTGATATTCTTGGCTCCACAGAATATGATGGGAGTTGTACACACATTTCATGAAGGGCTGCGTATCCAAAAATGAATTCATATTAATAAGTTGAGGTACCTATATATCAGTTCAAAATAACTGTTTTTATAAGCTCGTGTGGTTGCTTACTCGTTATAAAAAACAATTCACTTGTTTTGACAAATATGTTTATTGTTCAGGCTAACGTATAGACCAGCTAAACCTATTTAGAGATGCTTTTTATTGAAAAGGAAAGAATTTTACCGAAATAATTTCGCCTTTCTTAGAGAATTATTTTTAGTGTAAAGAAGAAATATTTTAAAAAAATCTTTTGATTTATTATAATGTAAATGAAATTTGAACATTTGACCTCTGAAACAAGATAAAAGAATTTGACTGAATATGATTTCTTAGAAATTCACTCTCATTCCACTTTCTTACCCATGGCAACAATTTGAAAACCCATTCTTATGTTGCTGTTTTTTTTGGACAGTATCTCGAAAACGGTGAGAAAATCCACTGTTAAGGATCATACATTGCTGAAAGCCTCCACATATTCCTGAAAAATGATTTTTGACTTATTCTGGCTGCACAATAAGTCTCTGAATAATTAATTATCAGAATTGAAAATAAGTAAAAATAAAAGAAGAAAAGGATTGAAAATATGGATTCCCGAAATCGCTCAAGTCATGAATGTTAAAAGAATAATCTTAAAATAAAATGTTACATAATAATAGAGGGCAAACCAGATGAGCTTACAAACAAGAAATACGCTGAAGCGCTTATAAGAAAAGCCCATCAAAAACCATAGGAACGATTTGTTAGTACTCGTAATATCACGAACGATGTGCACGGCCGACAAACCTTAGCTCACAAAGTAAAGAGGCATGTAAATAGAGACACATAGGATATTGCAGAACTAAATAAAATGGAGGGGAAAAATTGGCTGGATCACTATAAACGACTCGAATGTGGAAGGGGCAGAAAAAAGCAACTACGAAATATATCACGTAGATCCAATGAATGAATTAGTTGACTCGCTTAAGAAGCTAAAAAACAGAAAAGCGCAATGCTCTTGATGATATTAATCTGGAGTGAATTAAATACGCCGATACCTCATTAAAAATGGGTTTTCTTAATTTATTGAATGCATGTAGGGAGACTTGTACGATTCCGAAAGACAAAAGCAAAGGTAATATCATTCCTCTCAAAGAACGAAGTGTAAGGAAACCAGAGAACTATAGAGGAATTACTTTGCTAAATTCATCTTTATAAATACATACTAAAATTATTAACAGAACATTAATAACCCTTCTAGACAATATATTGTTAGAAGAACAAAGTGTAATTATGTAAGGAAGCTCATGTATCGATGATATATTTTCCATTAACATAATATTCTTTATAACTCCGTTATACAGAAGTGGGTATAATTTAATCAGGAAATACATATTACTTACATATACTATGAGAAAGTATTCGACTTGATGTATCGACATACGATCTGGAAGATAATGAATAAAAGAGGCATTCCACTTCGTTTAATTGAAGTAATGAAATTCTCATATCACAGAACTATTAATGGATTTTTACGTTTAGTTAACTAAATATGCTTATTAATTCCATGAAAAATCGTTGATTATCTCTATGTTATTAGCATGCGTGCAATTAAAATTCAAACGCGATATTAAAACGACACACCTACCAATCAGAATTCAGAAACAAGCAAAATCGCGTAATTCTGAAAATATAACCAAGGTATTTGCAGTCAGCCATGAAACATGAAAAAAATCTTCGTCACATATTACGTACCTACAACAACTACATACACACAACAAATGAATAAAACTAAATTGGGGATAAAACATTAAGCTAGCTGACTTATGGAACGGCATAAAATATTTAGCGTGAATAAATTCAACGTTTTACATGTAAAACATTTGTTCTTAGGATTACGAATGTAAAAAAATGTTAACCTCAGTTGTGTTTACCAGGTCTGAAAAAAACGCTAAAACAAAACTGTATCAGAGGTGACTCGTTTTAGGTAATGTTTATACATGTTGTATTCTCTCTCATACCTGTCTTTACTTTTCGTGGGAAGTAATGTTTTTTTGCCTTGATCAGCTTTTAATATTTTATCCGCATTATGTTTTGTACCTTCCATTTGCAAATATTTCGTAGAAACAAAAACAATGGAAGGCCCACTAAAATATGTCGTTTTCAAAAGCAATACTACGTCATAAAATGCATGTCTCGGGTGGAAAAGATGCGCTTAAATTTGAATTATTCGTAAATGGAAACGAAAAAATATTAAACGTAACATGTGTATAAAGGAGTATAATTGCACTAATGGTGTATAAGATAACTTGCTCCTATCGTCGCTCGTTTTCTTGCTAACTGAATAAAATTCAAGCAATTATGCACCTCTTTATACACTCATTTCGTTAATTACTATAAATGGACAATTGGCGAAGAATATAAAATAAATCCAGGTGTTAGACAAGGCTGTAGCCAGGTTTATTGAATATTCATATAGACGATGTTCTGAGGGAATGGAAAGAGTGTATTACAGATGCCATCGAGATAAACTCTAAAACCACTCTAAATACACTATTATTTGCAGAAGTCTAGATAATTATCCAAAAAATTGAGGATCAGTTACAGAGGGCTCTCTATAAACTAAATAACATGTTAATAGTATAACGTGTGAATCTCATCTCAGAAAACCATCGTAAAGGCGTTTAGTGGCAAACATTCTATACGAAGTAAAAGAATAATAATAAATAACAAAATTATATAACAAATAAGCCTTTTTAGATATCTCTGCTGTGATACTGCTTTTGAATAGAATAAAGATAAATCAATAAAAACACAAAGATACCAAAACAACTATGGTACAGTAATAAAATACCCGAGAAAGGCAACACGAACGGAAAAACCACTTAATTGTTTTAAAAGTGACAATCCCCATGCTTCTTTACGAATGACGTACCATAAAAAAGAAAGACTTTAACAGATGATTAACAGGTTCTTGAGAAAAATCAAAGTCTACACTGCATTATACAAAATAGAATGTGAGATATTCAGAGATTTAAATGTATTTCTAATAATAAATAAAGTACAAGAATACAGGACCCAATGGTCACAATATCTACATAGAATAAGTAATGATCGCATCCCAAAACAAATATATCACCACAGACCTCGTGGTAAAAGAGATGTCCCTTCAACACTAAGATGGCATGCTGAAGACGGAACGGGAGGCTCCCTTAATCCCTAAAGAGATGATGACGTTAATGATGATGATGATGATGATGATGAATTGAAAATTAGTTCCGATGAAGAGGCAGGCAGGCGTGAGAGTGAGAATCGGGACGGAACAGTCAGGGCAATACCAGGGTATGAATAAAGATTACTTCCATTTTATCCTGTAGGTAGAATTCATTGTTTCTTACCTAATAGATTATTTTGATAAATAAATGCCCGGACTGATCTGGGTTATTTCAGATAGTTTTCAATAATCATTATTACGTAGATTATATATGAAGGCAGCCTGATTTATGTGTAAAGTTTCCTCTACTTTTCTGCCACTGGTCTGGTATGTTTCAACGAAGTAATTGTATTGCATGTTGATTGATTGAAACGTTGTATTGCATGTTGATACGTATGTATGAACTTCCAATGTAATTCAAATGATGCGGTCGAAGGATAAGCATATCAAAGTGTTCAAAAATGTAGAAGAAAGAAAAACACCTACAAGACTGTTGCCAAATTTGCTATGAAAATATTTGTCTTTAACAAAAAACACCACAAAACGCGACTCTTACAATGTAGAGTAGTCTGTTGGCAAAAATGACAAAGTTCACAAAAATAAGAGACAAAAAAAGGAAATGGTGTTTCACAAAACAAAATATGCAATATACTTTTTAATGAATAAAAAATAAATAAAAATTGACGGACAGAAGGACGGTTAGAAAAACGGACAGAAGGCCGGATAGGCCGACGGACAGACGCGCAGCCAGTCGGACGCAGATAGACGTACGGACGGACGGACAGACGCACGGACAAGTAAACAAATGGACTTATAGATGGGCGGGCAGGTGGTGAGACAGATGGCCGTTTTACCATCAATGGATTTTTTGGTCTCAGGGACCCTCAAACAATCAATTCTGACTTCACAACGTGGTAGCGAGTTCGCCCCGGTGGTCGAGATTGCTAAGGCAGTAATGTTGTAGTGATCTCGGGCCGAAGGGTCGCGGGTTCGAGTCCCACCTGGGGCATGATTATATTTGTGTTCGTTCTTTCGCCACTTATCATCACCATTTAGTTTCATCTTCATAGTTACCATTATATATATGATACAGGATTTATCCACTTTTCCGTTTCCGAGATCCAGCAATGGGAGTTTTTCTGTCGAAAATTTTGTTTTTCGGCACATGGATAATTTTTTTTCCTTTCACGGAGTAAGATGGGAAAAGAAAATATTATGCACCTAATTCCTATTAAAAGTACTAATTCCTAGCCGATTCCTAAATTGGGTCGACTGTAGGTATTTCCCATCGAGAACCTGACGATAAGCAATGATCACTTTTTTACGACGTGTTCATAAAAGACCGAAATTACTTCGATAACGATTGGCACTTTTATGAAGAAAGGAGCTCAATTAGTGGGTTAGTGTCGTTTGCAAGGAACAAACAAAATTAATTCCACTTTTATATATTAGGAGACGCGAATTATAATCAAGCATTTAATTTGTGGGGAGAAATCGAGGGGGGGAATAAGTAGAGGTAGAGTTTTCATTAAGTTTTTCCACAATTTGTACCAAAAAGAGTAAGAAAGGAAAATTGAAGGTACGTGTATCATTCATTATTCATTTTCTGTTTATACTGTCTATAAGCTATATGCTGCACTGCTAAGCACAAAGGTCGAGATCGGAACTGAGTTCTAAATAAAAAATAGAGATTTGCGTTTAACAACCTTTCTTTGTTGATCGTCAACTTATGGGAATATTCTTATCATTGCCATCGTTATACTACAAAAATAAAGAGCAGATGTTTTTTTTATTCAAAATGTTCTTTTTCGTTCGTGGCACGACTATATAACTTTAACATTTGATTCGTCAAATTACAGAGATGGACCCATAGACTCATGACAAAATTACAATAATATGGACTTAAAGGCAACATATTTCAATTCATCAAGAATTTCACCAAAGAAAGAACTTTTGATGTGAGAGTTAATGGTAGCGTATCATCAGTACATCTGGAGAATGGACTATCACAAGGTGCAGTACTTAGTGTTACCCTATTCCTATTGGCCATTAATGATGCAGGCTCCGAAATCAACCATCCGGTAATCATAAGGAAGTATGCAGATGACATTACTATTCTTTGCATTACTATTCTTGCATTCTTTGCATCTATTACAACCAATCAAGAGATTATACAATCTGCCCCAAACAATCTACATGGATGGTCTCTCAAATCAGGATTTAAATTTTCAGCTTCCAAAATTCAATGTATAATATTCTCCAGACAAAATATTGTGAATCAGCCCATATTAAAAATGGACCTACATAAACGAAAGTTTGATCAAAATATTAAAATTTTAGGCATGATTTTTTACTCAAAAATGAGCTGGAAAAGACATATACAAATTTTGTCTGAGGAATGTAAGAAAAGACTAAAAATACTCAAGTGCATTTCCCATAATAACTGGGGAGCAGATAAACATCTCCTGCTAATGACCTACAAAGCAATAGTACGATCCAAGATCGACTGTGGATCCATATTATATGTTTCAGCTAGCAAAAAAGATCTAAAAAAAACTTGATGTTATACACAATAAAGCTCTACGAATAAGCACTGGCTGCTTTCATACTAGCCCCATTGGCAGCTTTCTAATAGAAGCCAAAGAACCAACTCTAGCTCATCGTAGACAAATGCTTACTCTCAAATAGGCCATCAAAACAGCTGAGTCAAATAATCCTATAATCTACCACGATATGTACCCAAAACTTCAAAATTACTACAAAGAACAAAATGCTTTTCACCAGTATATACCAAAGTGAAAAACCTACTAAGACAGCTAAACTTTCAGGAACAGATATTAATGGAAAAAAGAAATAACAGTATACCACCATGAACAATTCCTGATATAGTAGCAGATATAACACTGGGCACTCTCCAAATAAACAAAATGGCTAAAAAAGATAAGGAAATAAAATTTCAAGAAATAAAAATAAATACAAGGAATCCATTAAAATCTATACTAAACTTATCAATAATAGTGGTGGAAAATATGCAACTACATTTAACAAAGATGTTAAAATTATAAACAGACTGCATTCCTACGCTAGTACTACTACAGCTGAAACATATGCTTATAATGACAGCCTTCAAAATGTCACAAAAACTCAGACATAACAAGTTTGTCATTTTCTCTACTTCTCTTGAAGCAATAAATAATATTCACAATAACTACCCAGGTATACCAATGATAAACAGTATTCATGAAAGATAACAAGACATTATACAATCTAAAAAGACTCTCATCATTGCCTGGATACCAGATTACAAAACAATGCCTGAACACAACACAATGAGCCTTGAAGAGGAAAATGTAAGCCCTGAAACTGAAAGTATTTTAACAATATCACACACATACAAGGATTTATGAACACATATCAAGAAAGTAATGGATTAAAAATGGAGCAACTTCTGAAAAACCATGAAATCCAGCTCTCTACACAAACAAAAATGTTTACTCCCTAAAAACTTCCAAAAAATTCTTAAGAAAAGAGCAAGTAACAATAACACACTTGCTAACTGTAAATCCCCACCCACCTGCCAGCACTGTGATACCCTTCTTAACTTTCAACATATCTCAACTCAATGGTGCTACCACAACCGGTGAAGTTAATGTAGGAAGAGTAGACCACAGACAAACAATTTTATGCTGACTGATTAAGCTTTAGCAATTGGGAGTTTGCGTTTTTCTTAGAATGTGGGAGAAAGTGGTTACGAAGATTCATCTCAGTTGTTTTCATTGTAAATGAGAGTTTTTAGTTGTTTAGTGTTACCTGTGTTAGATGAACAGTGAACGTTAATTTTTGTTAAATTGGTTGTCTTCACTTCTCAGAGGTATGAAAGGTTATTTCTACAAGTCAGAGCCTTTTGTTAATCATTATCAAGCTTCCACTATATTGTGAAACTAATTTTGGGGTATCACACATTTTGTATGTATCACACTTGACCCATGGGTTATTTTCTGTCATCCGCTACTGTGACCCACAGTGGCCTTGGGACATCCCTTCTTAGGACCCAGCAACGATCCCTCCGATCGCCAGTCGGCATAACTGAACCCTACGAGATTTTCGTTGAC
The DNA here is from genome assembly GCA_011170035.1 of Teleogryllus occipitalis. Taxonomy (NCBI): domain Eukaryota; kingdom Metazoa; phylum Arthropoda; class Insecta; order Orthoptera; family Gryllidae; genus Teleogryllus; species Teleogryllus occipitalis. The sequence continues at coordinate 213,411 of BLKR01000832.1, read as the reverse complement.
TGCCGAAGATAGTCTCATTCGCTGGCTAATGCAAGGTTGCATGTTCCTCTCTAATCAGTGGCCTGGTGTGCCAACCCAGTTTCTCTCCTGTACCCTCCACAGACGTCCAAAGGTCCATGACCCTTCCCTCTCTCCTCACTTCCCGAAGTGGATGCACTTACTAGGATAGAGACGTCCAAAGGTCCATGACCCTTCCCTCTCTCCTCACTTCCCAAAGTGGATGTACTTATTAGGATAGAGACGCTGTTTGCAACCGCCCACTGCGGATCAGACGCCGTGGAGATGTGTTTGAAGTGCCTCTTCCGCCATCTTTATCAGACCTCCTCCTCCTCCTCCTCCTCCTCCTTCTTCTTCTTCTTCTTCTTCTTCGATGTAGCCCTAGAGGCTGTTTCCTGGAGTACTTCGTCCGACCCTTCACCCTCAAACAATTCAGCATGGGCGACCCCACCAGTAGGTAGGCTACCACCGACATAGCTCTCAGGATCATAGGGATACTCAAGCTCCACCACCAACTACGCGACCTTATAGTTTGTATTAATAATAATAATAACAATAATAATAATCATAATAATTAGTAAGTAGTAAGAGATAACGTAGTAAGAGAAAGTTGTATGATGCCGCAGCGACAAACGACGTTTATTCGTTTAAAAATTATTCTTGTAGATTGTCAATAATGAAAAAGTTTATAATTGTTTCTGTAGGTAGTAAATGACTTTCTTTAACACATTCTGTAGTCAGAACCCACGTTAGATGTATTATTGATACCGAAAAATTGGTTAACGGCAAAATATATCCTTCAATCCTTCTGTCAGCAAAGAACGGCTAGCGGCTAAAACCATAGGCAATTGTATTATACAAAATTATATTCCCCGATTTATTTAGCTGATGTAGTTTCCCATTGAATTTAAATCGGATATTTTAATTTTGAGGGGTACTTCACATAAATTTGAAAGGACATTTCCAAAATTTTCTGTAAAAGTCACCGAATTTTTTCAAAAAATTCTCGTATGGAGCAAAGTGTGCCTACAAATGGGCGCAAGTTATATTTTCAGTCAATTCTCTAAATTTTCGAAAATTACAAGTTTAATTTTTCTCGGCGACTTCCTACAACTACAAAATTGAAGAGATATGTTTCATATGAATGAAATCTGTTCTTCAAAGTTATTTCTTTAAATAAGGTCATGCACAGGTTATTTTGAAGAGGATTCTATTGTACGGCTGCTCTGATCGGTAATTTTACGTTGTTTCTACGGTCAATACTGGGCAAATTCCGGAGCAATACTCAAACAGATGGTGTACGATTCGCGCGCTATCTTCGTTGTCTCTTCCTCTCCCCTACTTGCCTACTCTTAAACGCCCTACCACACATCTGGAGCTTCCAATTTTTTACAGCTGGGACACTACCCATCTGGGGGAGATACCTAAAAAGAGACATTGCCTGCAAACCAAGGTGCATGTCGGGGCCGGACCTCACCATCAAGCGGAGAGGATCCCCGCCAGCTCCCTGATTAAAGCATTAATTAGATGGACGGGATTAATCACCGTAGCAATTGACGTCCCAAGGAGCGTGAAGCAAGCAACCGGCTGGCGATGCTTCGGGGAATTCCTCCGGCGCCGGGGCGCGTGCAGCAGGCGCGGGGTCGAGCGGGAATGCTTTGGCGAGGGGACACGAGGGTGGGCGGACGCCTTTGCTCACCGCGACCCGAGTCTCTTTGCAGAAGACGCCACTTCGCATTTTCTAGGTACTGCCGCGGATGCGGCCTTCGTTCCTGAGTTGCCCGTCGACAGCACATTCCGCGCTACTTGCTGCAATAATGGCGGTGCCCCTTCCATGAGCTCCGGCTCGTCGGGAAGCGTCTTCGGACAAACAGGAATTCGATGGCGCCGCATTCGCTGGGGATTTGTCGCAACAGCTTCTTTTCAGTGTTATGGTTTGCTACCAGCGAATTCGTAATTGATTATATTAAAAATGAATAATGATAATACTCGATATATAATATTTAATTTTAATGAATTATTTAATTAATATTGTGAACCATTCTACAATCTACTTGATATCACTGAAAATGTATGGATATAGTAGAAATTTGACTTTTATATCTTAAATTGTAATTATGAATAATTATGAAAAGGAAGAAAATTTCTTGTGTATTTAACTTTGCATGTGTTATCTATATATTTAAAAAAATAAGGTATTCTGCCATGGCTTCGTTTAGTGCTTCTACTGAATCGATTGTAGTATTTTTTCCTTTAAATGAAAGAACGTGATCTCTAGGTGTGTTATCAGATACTATTAGTGTTGATTCACCAACATTTACGGTGTAAATTAATTAATTAAATCATTCTTTAATAGTACGCTTATCAATAATCAATTGTTTTCTTCCAAAGCTGCTTCATGGTGGCCCTGCTTGATGTTTTGTTTCGATTGTTGAGATTTGTGTACAATTCGTCAAGGTTTTGTTTCAGTGTAATAATTGCATTGTGGTGTTGATAGTTGGCATGTATTTGCTTTTGTGGTGTATTTTGTAGAGAACATTCGGACAGTGAGTTTTGCTCGGTTGTACTTAAGTAGTGAAGTTGTACCCAGGTTATGTCGATCGTTGCCCACGCGCTCCTAAAGACGCAAACGTACTTTAAGTGGACGCAGGGAAAGAGAAAGTGAGCGTAGAAGTCGTGTTAGTGAGGTCATTTCGTTATCTGTTGGGTCGTTGTCTATGAAATGTCAGTTTTGTTCTGCTTTGCACTTCCCATGTGAGAGGAATTCTGCAAACGAGTTCACTCTTTGTTGCTTAAATGGGAAAATAAGTTTACCTCCGAGCAATATGGCAGAAGAAATCAAAGTTGTTTATAGATGATGACACATCAAAAAACTTTAAAAATAATATTCGTCAGTATAATAGTGCTCTTTCGTGTCATTTGGTGCCGATATTGCATTGCCACCTGGTCATGGGCCATACATGTTCAAATTTTTAGAAACTCATCACAAAATATCTTCGTTATACCCTGAAGATCCAAAGAACGCAACATATTGTGAACATTAGTCTGGGCACAGTATTTTACATTTATCTCAGATCTCACCGTCAAATTTTGACGGGTTCTGACTAGTTACTTTTTTAAATTATTTGTATTTGAGAGTTAGTTAAAATAATTAGTAATTTATAATGCTTTTCACTGATATAATGAAACATTTCATTTTTCCGTTACATGAATCGAATCTAGAAAGTATGTTTCCCTGAGGTCTAACAAAAAAACATAATGTAATTGAAATAGGTTGTAGTATCAGGTGTGGCTTCCGAGTGAAATACGAACTATAGGATGAACAATCAAACACCTTTCAGAGGATCTGCTACAAGACAATGTGAGTGGAGCCGTGTGAGTTCACAAGCCTATTTTTTAATGACATTTTGCTTTCTTCTTGTTGATGACGTAGAAAATCTTTCTATACGTGCCTCGTTGTTTATTTCTTTTCCAGGGTTCATGTCGCTTTGCCTTCCTGTTTGCCACTTTCACCCCCTGCACCTTCCTTCTCCGCGGTAGTAGAAACCTTCCTCATCTGCCTTGCTGGGTTTAGTAGCGACATCCTCGCCCTCATCGACGGTCTGCGAAACCCCGTAGACTCATCTCTATGAGATGTTTATTTGTTCATTGCGCTGAGAAACTCCGTAAGCCAACTCCACTCCCTTAAGCAGAGTAAAGTGAAGAAAGTTTGAACGAAATGGTTCTCCATCTCTACCTCAAACACTTCACGTCCTCGGAATGTCCAAAGAAAAGGTTCCTAACCTTAAAATAACTTATTCTTATTGGTGGAGTGGAAACCAGAAAACTAATGTTGAGGATGGAATACTTATATCTCTTACTTGTATGACTTCCATACTAAACTAGCAGTGTTAAACAGCACTTACTTTCTCGCCCTATTTTCGCGCAAAGTTACGCAAAAAGTACTCAAATTTTCGAAATATTGTGCGTGGCCTTATTTAAAAACCTATCTTTAAGAAACATATATCATTAAAGGGAAAATCTCTATCTTCAATACTTTAGTTGTAGGATTGAACTTTTGCTATTTTAGAAAAAATACGGTATTCAATGAACTTGAGACCAGAACCATTCTCTTAAACGTTCTTATACTATCCAACAACAAAATTTAATACAAAACAATGGAACTATTTTCTTTAAAAAATTGGAAAATGTCCCAGAGGTTTTATTGGTCAAGTTCCCTCCAAGATTAAAATATAGGTTTCAAATTCAAAGGGTCGAGACATTAGGCAGATCGACTGGGGAATATCGATGTTGAAGAAAATCGGCTGAACGGTTGGCCGTTCACAGACGGACTGCCGCTGGCGCGGTTCACAGACGGACTGACAGACAGACGGACGGACGGACGGACGATAGACGTTTTACCGTCATTAGATACCAAAAAGACCACCCATACCAAAAAGATTTGGTATCAAGGATTCTGACAAGACCACGTGATAGAGGATTTTTTTCTAAAAGAGTTTTTCTGCCAAAAATTTGCAGTGTTTTTCGCAGCATTACATAACCTTCTTTCTACTCTGTAGCGAGAATGTAAAACATATGATGTGGTGACAAAATCCATCCTTTATGAGGTATTAATTCCATCATACTTGAGATGTAACTTTGTCTCAGTGCCTCAAGATTCTGCGCTAGCGTTTTGAAAACTTTCACATACAGCATTATATAAATATATGATTTGTTGAATCTTTGCAAATTATGCCAAAGTAAAATTTAGTAATGCTCTTATATGAACTCCATTTGCATTATTTGAATTATAATATAACTCAAATTCATGAATTACACTTCAAAAAATACTTTATAGCCTAAATTACATACTAAGACAGAACGAGAAATACATAATTATAACGTTTTTTAAAAGTCAGGCGAAACAAAATGATGTATGCCATTTAATTTAACTCATATCAATTCAGGTGTAATTAATCTGGTACTTTCTTGACAATTGGTAAATTAAAATAAAATATTTTCAAAACCCAAATTTTCAATGTGTATTTCACTTTCATCAGGGCTAGAGAAATTTATAGTACTATAAATTAATATTTTAAAAAATTCACTATTTAACAATCAATCTTTTACAATGACAGAATCTAGAAACCAAGTCGTCCATGAAGCTATTTTTCCTTTTAGAAAAATATGTCAAAAGTACTCTTTTTTATTGTAGTTTTTTCAAAATATCTTTTAGACCCTTCCATTACATTTCTTTTGAGAAATTCGCACTGCTGAGTACTCGAGCCATTAAGAACTTTCCCTTGCATTCCCCAGCGTGGTCATTGCACTCTCCACCACCCTCGCGTTCAAAAAAGTATTTCGTAATAAAATCATTTTCAAATTAAATTTTTAAATTTCTTGATTATCAAGTGAAGAATTATGTGAGTAATATGAAGGAGATCGTGCAAAGAAGTTTGCGGTGAACATGTGAGGGAATACGAAGGGAATCATGCCTGAAACGCGTAGTGTTGATGTGTATGTTAATGAGGTACATGTGGTGGTACATATTGCAAACAAGTGTCGAACGCATGGGAAACGTGAAAATCTTGTAAAGGACACACGCAATGGAACGTGTGAGGAACAAACCATGCGGGGCAACATGTGGAGAACGAGCAGGCGATATGAGAGGGAACGTGCAGGAAAATATGCGGAGGGCAGGTGAAGCTGGAGTTAGTATGTTTCTTAAGTAGTATACTACAAAGCGAGACCCCTTTGTATCTTCCGTCACATTTCTGAAAATTTACTCTCTATTATTCCATATACTCTCACTTCATAGATTGTATAAGTGGTCGGAAACGAGCAGAAAGTGGAAATTACGTAACATATAATTGCTACGTGTACAGGCCAGTCATGTCTCTAATGTTCTGTGGTGCAGTTCCAGAACTGGCTCCACGAAGCTGGGATGAAGATTAAAAAAATATTATTATGTGCGAAATGATCACAGGAGTCCAGCTAATTGTGTATCGAAGTCAATATGATAAATATTAGCTTATTTCAAGGGTCTCTAACGCTTAACAATGCCTGATGTGTTGATTACAATTGTATTAAACGGCATAAGTTGATGTACTTAAACGCTTAACAAAATTGTGTTCTTAGTTAGAAGTTTTACTCATTATCTACAACTCTCCTTGTTTTGTAACTAACAATCTGACGTTCCGCCAAATTTCAATGGAGAACGATCCCCACACAGGCCTTACCTCCTGAACTTTCTGTTAAGGAAGAAAGTTTCGTTGCTTGTTTGGCGAAAGTTGGGAAGTACAAATAATTAATGGATACAAAACGTGCTCCCAAAAGCATTGAATTAACGAGAATATTTTAAAATATTCTACACTGCAAAATCTACTCACCGTGAAATACAGAAAACAACGCTTTAGGAAGTTCCATCATGTATTTTATTTTTTTTCTTTATTTTACTTCAAAAAAGTTAAGAATTGTTAATGACGTTCTATGTCACGGAGTGCAGCCTATGCACGTTTTCGTGAACTCTAGGATCCCTACCTGAACTCATATGTATATGAAGTTATATTATGAATATGGAAAATAAAAGAAACCCAAAATATTGTTGTATGTCATTTTGTAATTATTATACAAGACTAATGGGCTGAGGCAGATATAAAAATTCTGCAACATGAATGTCTCCTGAGAAAACAGTTAAACATGTTTCAGAAAATGTAATTGAAATATTTTATATTTATCAAGATCTGACCATGTGCATTTCAGTGGATGAAAATAAAAATACTGCTTTCCACTGTAATGGATCAGAAATGTTTATAATTACTAGTCATGTTTGGGACTTCGACTTGACTTGGACTTTGACAAATTAAAAGGACATCTGTAACAGGCAATTGGTAAATAGTATTTCATTTATATGCACTTGTTAATCTTTGCAATTAAAAACACTCAATCTTCAAACTTACAAAATTGTTCGCTAAATATGACACATGTTTGCTCGCGATACGCAAAGCCAACTCCTTTTTATAAATCGATTGCAAATTACACAACGAAACAATCAAGACCAACTTCATGTAGACTGTCTTGAAAAAGAAGTAATGAGCAAATGTTCACTAACAAGCAACCATTGTATTAATTGTAAGGCATTATTAAAATTTAGATTTTTTCTTTAATGATAATAATAATAATAATAATAATAATAATAATAATAATAATCTATATATTTAAAAAAATAAGGTATTCTGCCATGGCTTCATTTAGAGCTTCTACTGAACCGATTGTAGTATTTTTTCCTTTAAATGAAAGAATGTGATCCCTAGATGTGTTATCAGACATTGTTTATGTTGATTCATCAACATTTACGGTGTAAATTAATTAATTTAATCATTCTTTAATAGTACGCTTATCAATAGTCAATTGTTTTCCCCCAAAGAGTGGCTGTTTTAAAATTGATATACACGAATCGATAGATGAGTCCCCGCCGCTTCATGGTGGCGCTGCTTGATTTGTTTTGATTGTTGAGATTTGTTCAAGATTCGTCAAGGTTTTGTTTCAGTGTAATAATTGCATTGTGGTGATGACAGTTTGCATGTATTTCCTTTTGTAGTGTATTTTGTAGAGAACATTCGGACAGTAGTGGGTTTTGTTCGGTGGTACTGAAGTAGTGAAGTTGTTCACAGTTTATGTCGAATTCCGAATCGTTGCCCACGCGCCCCAAAAGACGCAAGCGTAGTACATTGACTGGGAGCAGGGAAAGAGAAAGTCAGCGTATGTGTCGTGATAGTGAGGTCATTTCGTTTTCTGTTGGGTCATTGTCTATGAAATGTCAGTTTTGTTCTACTTTGTACTTCCCATGTGAGAGAAATTCTGTAAACGAGTTTATTCTGTGTTGCTAAAATGGGAAAATAAGTTTACCTTCCAGCAATATGCCATAAGAAATAAAACAGTTGTTTATAAGAGATTATGACACATCAAAAAACTTTAGAAATAATATCCGTCAGTACAATAGTGCTCTCTCTTTTGTGTCATTTGGTGCCGATATTGCATTGCCAAACGTGGGCCATCGTGGGCCATACGTGTTCAAAATTTTCGGAACTCCAAATCACAGAATATTTTTGTTACAACCTGAAGATTTAAACAATACAACATAATTGTTTTATTACATTAATCTGGGAACAGTATTTTACATTTACCTCAGATCTCACCGTCAAATTTTGACGGGTTATCACTAGTAATAATAATAATAATATTAATAATAAGAAGAAGACGAAGAGATGAAATAATTAATCTATGTTAATAAAAAGAAGTAATAACACATCTGGAACTCGGCATCTTTTATTTTTTTTAAATCAAGAAATTTAATTGAGCAGAAAACTGAAATGTCTTCCTAAATAAAACCCCTTTGCTTCCTTCCCCTTCCCTTCCTAAATAAAAGTATATATATATATATATATATATATATATATATATATATATATATATATATATATAGATATATATAGAAGACCAAAATATATTTATCCAAAATATATCATGGTTATTTTATTTTGATTTTAAATTATATGGAAAAGATATACGGCAGTAAAGAGAAGAAACCCCAAATTTACGACAATAAAGAATTAACAGTTCTTTGGCATAGCTTCTTCGTTGATTGCGAGGTTTTACACTTGAGTATAAAAATAATCTTCGTCATGATATGTAATATTTTATTTCATTCCATTTGCATTAATAAAGTACAAAATAAAATAATTGTCAGGTTAGGTTACATCAAGTTAAAAAGTTTCCTGCATCGCCGTTGGGATCTTAGTGATCGGATATTTACAAGTAGGTTGCATTTTCTGCTCAGACGCCGAGTGTGCTCAAGAAAGTAGTGGAAACAGATTTTAGGTCCTAGACGATAAAGTTGTGCTGTAAGAAGACATTAACTATTCTGAAGCATCTTCAACCTTCAAAATGAAATAAAATTGTGTTGATTCTGAACAGCGCTGAAAGCAGCGACAGCATAGTAATACAAATGCTGAAAAATTGTTCTGTTTGGCACATGTGGAAGCCCTGGCAGGACTTACAACTCTGGCTAGATACCTGGGTCGATTTCAGCTGCTGTCTGAAGGAGAATTCTAGCTGTCTGGGGCTTTCTTCGGTAGTTTTCCATAGTTTTTCCGATCAATAAAAGGCGAAGGAAGATGAAATGCCGTAACAAACGGTCCATGGACTACGCACTATCTTTCCTTCCTCGTCTTTGTTCTATCATCTTACATACACATACATATTCTTACACGCACTTCACTACCCCACAAATCGGGAGACCAGTCGGGGCTTAGAGCTTGCTCCGTCTGAGGCGGTGCCTCGCTGGTGGGAGGAAGCTCACGTGTAGGTTGGCGCCGGATCTCACCATCCAACAGGGGAAGAGCACCGCAACCTCCCACGAGAAAATGCATGCACTGCACTTTGAAGCCTAATGGCCATAGCAGTTGACGCGAAGTAATCACTAATGGGAACTTTTTCTATTACCTAAAGCGTGACAAGCGTTTTTTGCAAGCATTAAAAAACCTTCTTTTGAAATTTATATAAAATGGTGTTAAGAATTTAGTATATAAATTATTTATTTAACATGCCAAAAAGGTTTAAGTTTAAACCTAACGGTAAGTGCATTTAAGATAATAAAATGAAGGGTAAAGAGTTGTTAGGGTGCAGAGTGAAGGTTGAAGGGGATTCTCGTGAAGTGTTTTAAAGAAACAGTGTCAAGTTGTCACTGTTATAATGGCTTAACGGGCGTGCGAGATTCTAATGTGACTGTACACACATGGCGAAGGGGAATGGCAATGCGATGGGAAGTCTTCTCCTTCGCAGTCGCAGGGCCCTCCGTCCACGCCAGCCTCTGTGCTTCGATCTCCATCTGCAGCGGCGATAGGCTGCGAAGCCCCTTGTGGCCGTTTCCATGTCGGCCTGGCAAATATCGCGCCCGGCGGAGGGGCGTGGGTTTCCGGGGGTGGGGGAGGCTCCGTCCTCAATGGGAACTTGAGAGGAAGCGGCGCGGAAGTTAGACGGCGCCCTCGGAGGACTAGGAGCAGGCGCAGGGCAGCCCCTGCCCAGGACGGGCACGGGGCGTGACTGGCGGGGCGGCCGATTCGGTGCAAGGAAGGGCAACAGCGATATTATAAAGGGGAAGCAAGAGCCATGATCGGAAACTCTAAACCTAAACTCTCATTCACCGGCACTGTGGGCTTAGTGAAACAACTGCCCCCACTGCAGCAGTTCCGATCGAGAGGTGTTAGGGTTCAAGTACCGCCAGTGGTAAATGTTCGATACCAGGTAGGCGGCGAGGTTGAATTCAGCTGCTCTCTGGAGGAGAATTCTAGGAGCCGGCTACTCTCGTCACTAGTTTACCGACACCGATCAATATCAGCAGAATGCCAGACAAATTATTTAATAGATTTGATTCGTTATATGATTTAAAATGTTTTGGATTGAATAGTGGGGCACGATGAACGGAGCTTGAGCTCCAAATTGAGCATTTTCAGAAACGGTTTAACGCCATTTCCTCGAAAACAGCTCCAAGCGTTTTCGTTAATTTTTTTCTGTGAAAAGTGCTAAATTTACTGTATATGATGACATAAAATCCATTACTGTATTCTTTTGTTGTTGTTTGTTTCAAAAATTACACAAATCCTTTTTTTAAATCTCTCACGTCGCTGTTAAATCTCAATATTCGTTGAATCTCTTGCGATGTTTTTAACTCAGTTGCGTTTTATTTGCACGTAAGTAGTACTGTATCTCTGAAGAAACGTTCAGAAATAATAAGCTGTATGGCAAATTAAAATGCGAAAACATTAACAATTTAATGTTTGAATTACATATAGTTAATGTAATGAATTTATTTATTTGTTATCTTTTATAAACTATTTGTGTATTATCCAGTTCATTTTTTACCATCAAAATGACCACATTTTCCATTACAAACGATGTCTAGATGTGAGTTTGTTTTTAAAGTAAAGTAGTATTCATAATATATTAGGCAACTTTAATGTTCAATAATAATATAATATAATTAATTATTTTCAATAAAAATAGATTTTAATTCAAAATAGCTTCAAAATAATATGATTACTACTTGTCACAACGTATCCTCAATATGGAAATGAAGCCTTTTTTGCAAACGTTTACAATTTTTTTAAAATACTTGGAGTTATATCTAAAAGTTGAACTTTTTAATGCAGTTTGGTATCATAGCGATCTAATATGTGCACAATGTTGATATTTTTATCTAGTCTCCCAACAGAGATATTCCAGTTGAAAGATTCAAAAAAATCCAAAATTCCAACTTTCAAAAGGGTGTAATTTGCAAAAGGTACGTTACTTATCTATGATGTTTTACCAAAAGCAAATACACTGTTATGTGTAAAAATACAGAAAAAAATTAAGGCTGTTTCTATTTTTTCTTTAAGAAATTTCTCTCAGAAAATCGAACTTGGTTCATTTTCGTTCTGTAGATTTTGTTGCAAATATTTCTCATATAAAAACATATAAGATAGATAAACTATACTTAGAGTTGTAGGTCAGAGTATACTGAATCCAATGCCTTTTATTTTAGAATAATAGAACCACCCAGAGCTGAGTAATTTAGAAAATAATAAATGTCTACAAAAGCAAAGATGGCGCACGGCCTAAAACAAAAATGGCTGCTATTTGCAAACTAGATACAATAAAAATAAATTAAAGATGTTTTTCAACAGCCAAAACATAAATAAATTTATGTACAAAATATGAATTTTTTTAGAGATGGTCGAGCCACCAATTTATGGTCTGGACCACTTAAAATGGACTGACCCTTGAAATAAAATTCCACTGTGATTTAACTAGCATTTGAATCATTTTCTTTGATGCTTTCCTCAAATTTTATGATTGATGATTTGATGCAGTGCAAACGCTTTACAAATCATAACATTCAGCAGCTCTTTTCCTTGACAAAGAAAAACGGTTCGATTCCGTCCGGAGGGGGGGCGGCTGTTGACGATGATCTCATAGACGGAAGAGGGCCGTAGGCAGCCTGTGAGGGCTGCCTACGTAATATACTGCTGCGTCCCCAATATTAATAATGTTGGTCAGGTTTATGCGAAATGTTTCGCGTGCCCAATCGAAAACAGAAACAGACAACTTTCCTCGAGAACGTAACTAATGCAGAAAGTCTTTAACGTACGAAAGAAATGTTTCTGTCAAGGCGACGGCTCTTAAACGGCTGATTGAAAAGTAAGTATTGCTCCAATCTGTGCAATCGTCGAGAGATTCCCGTCTCAAACAGACAACAATTCAACGACTCCGGATCCCTTTTGCTCACTTCTACACTGAACATTAAACCGGTGGAAATTTTCAAGAAAGTTTCACACTGTACTTTATCTCTGAACTTGTGGTAGTTCTCTTTTTCATGTGTTGAGTTGCAAGTTCAAGTTATATGATCAATAACAGTGGTTTTAGATGCACCAATGAAGATGTACCCTGAAACGAAATTAGATTCAATAAGAACACAATCTTTAAAATAATATATTAATACTTTAGAACGTTTCATGTTTTAGAAATATTATAAACACTGTTGTAATATAAAGAAATGTTGTAATATTATAAAGCAATAAAACAATGTAAAGCATCAAGAAAAATATAATTTTGTGAATAAATGCGTTGTGCCCCGTCTTCTTGCTAGAATTTCTTCCAAAATATACCTAGAGGGCTTGATATTTGGTGATGGTGCACTTGAAATCCAAAAGAAATTTTGTAGAATGCTTCTGGTGAAGCGTAAAGCTCAAGATCCACATGTAATGTGAGGCGCTGCATAAAAAAGCGATCAATTCTCACGCAGATTTGCATTTGCGGCCCAGCTCCAGCGAACGCCCCGAGGTCCGAGAGCAAATAAAGGATTCTGCGGTGGTGTTCTTGCCGAAAGGCATTTGCCAATCGAAGCCAGTTACTTTGTTTCCAAAGCTCTTGCAAGCAATTTCATTTTAATTTTCTTCAGTCAGCTATCAAGGTCTTCCCAGTCCTCTTTGCTCAAATTCCTCTTTTTCATAATTTGATTAAATTTCTTTCATCTGCTCAACCAGCTTTATTTCGTCCTTCCTCTTCACTTCCTGCCCAAGGGAGAATGTAACTAAACTTATTTCTAAAACCGTACTTTTCAACTTCCTTTCTAGATGTACAAACTACTTTAAAGATTTATATTAAATATACTATGATATTTACTTTTTCTCTCTTATAATTTCATTTCCTATTTTATTTAATTTTTATACCTTGGATGACCATAAAATCATATGAAAAATTATACAATTTTGATCCATTTTTCAAATTTGTGAATGAATTTTTTTATTTTCTCGCCTAGAACATATTTACGTTTCAAAAGTATTGTAATGTTGCACAGGAAAGTATCATTTTTTTCAGGAAAACTCATTTGATGACGCCCTGAAAAAAGAGTGAATACGTCATATTGTTCCAATATGTAGTAAATTACATCCTCTAACGCGTTGAGTAGTCAGAACCCAATTTTTGTGGAGTATTACCGAAATAAAAGTCATGCAAGAGGACATACTCTCTCGCATTTTCGGAAATGGTTACGTAATACTATAGTGTTGCGATTTTAATCATCTCTAAGCTGAACATCACACACTGAAATAAATTCAAACGAAGCGCCTTGATTATATGGATATTTGCCATTATTTTGCTAGCCCGGAACAATAGCCCTTTCTTATTATTACAAAAGGAACAAACACAAATATATCTAAATTGTTTCAATATTTGCAGCACTTTATGTACAAAATCTAGGATAATTTTAGGCATTAAGTAATCATCCCGATCTGGACATCCAAGAGATCGCCTTAAGAATGCATTACATACATACCACAATTCAACGGTGTCATTACGAACTCTAGAAGTAAAGTGAATTTGTTAGTCCTATGTTAAATTTATTCCCTTCCTTCAATCTGTTTCCTTTCGGAAGAATATTATCAACATCATACAGTCATCACTATCGACAACAATGGAATGAATTCAAGAATTTTGAAACCACTCTGTTGACATTTTGCGAACAGACAACGCGTCAAATGAAGCGCGCATAATTAGAATTTACGATTTCAATTTTTTTTTCCAATTTTCAAAAATACGCCTAAAATGGGGCAATCAAGTGCGCCGAAAATAAGACAATCACCAACGTATTTACAGTTATTTACTACGTACGAGGAAAAAATTGAAGAAAAGAATTTGTAGACGTTTCTAAGAAAATAACTGTTTGAATTTTCAAAATTTCCTATGTTTAACGCAAAATTACGCAAATATACTTACATTTTCAAATTTCTTTAGGAAAAAAATGGTATTCATAATTACAGTTATAGAAAGGCGCCAAAAAATTTTGAATATTTGAAATATTCGAAAAATCAGGGTTTTTAACAAAAGTGAGCCCCCATTCTTTGAAGGGTCCTTCACGCTATGAGAGGTCAAAATTAAATGAAAAACGGTGGAGCCACTTTTTTGAACAGTTTGGAAATATGAAGTAGTTCACATACAGACGGACGGTCGAATGGCCGTCAATCGATTTTTCGGTATCAAGGAATCTCACGGCATGAATTCTGGCTACTCCAAGTATTAGAGGATGTTTTCTTCATTTAGCAACTAAATTTATTCAGTTTTTTGTTACTATGGTCCAGCAATTAGTTTTTGATTCGAAAATTCGCCATTTACAACAAAATTACATCACTATACTACGTAAGCAATAGCGAGAAAGTGAAAACTGGTTTACGATAAAACGTCTGTAGTCAACACTAGTGCCTAAGCCGTTAAAAAGAACTCCAAAATTGATACATCCAATCCATCTAGCGGACCTCACTGCACTTTGAATTTGAAATGAACATTTTGATATTTTGTGCTCCATTAGAATCATCAATATATTCAAACGTCTTTCAAGCATCAAGTTTCCCTCCAAAAAGGTTTCAATTTTTGTACTGAATCTGTTTTGTTAAAATCTCGTTAAACTTTGTTAAACTCTCGTCTATATCGAAAACTGAACAGATTCAAAATCTTTATAGGGTCTCCTAAAACTATGACATTGAAGATATATTTTTTTAAATATACAATCGGTTCTTGGAATTTTGTTATTGAAATAAAGTCATGTACATTTTTTTTAATTCGTATAGTTTGCGAGTAATTTTTCTTTTCATGTAAGGCACATTGAAAAATATTTTCTCAAAAACCGGCTGAATTATTTTCTTAATTTTTTTTCTTTCGGTTTTCCAATTACGTTTATAAAAATGGCAGAGGTGGATTCTTCGTTGACCTTTCGGAATTTTCGATTGATTGATCGATGATTCCAGGTACAACAACTAAAGTCATATGTCCTGTAAGTGTAGTGTATGTTTTTTCCTTTGGATGTGGCGGTGATCTGATGCCCACTGATAGTGAGCCCGATCTACACATCGAATAGCGGGTTTCCCCAACCAGGTATCTCCTACCACCGAGTCATGGACCCAGCCGCGACAAGATCTGAGCTCCTTACTAGTACCCCAGCGTGGTGATAATGAAGTGCATATAAGTGTGTGTGAAAGTAAGGGCGAGGACAAGACAGGACAGGAAAGGGAAAGAAATATCCTTCCTGTCGTAAGAGCTGCAGTGACAGTTGATACCCAGAGTCACCCAAGTCGGTCTGAATTTACTAAAATATCAGAAGTTTCAAATAATGTGAGAAAGCGTGAGCTTTCGTGTAGTGTGTAAAACGTTCGTAAATGTTGCAACCTGAGCTCTTTGCTCCCCCTGTGAACGGTCTGGAGAGCCCGTTGTGAGGGAAGGCGTCATGTAAAAGAGCAGCCGAGAGGGAGGTTGATAGAACTGAGATTGAGTAGTGCACGTAAGTGTAAGTGCGTGTAAGCAAGATGAAGGTAAGGGAAAGAAGCAGAAGGAAAGAACGCACTGGTATGTGGCACGTTTGTTAGGGTATTGCTCCGACATTTGCCTCTTTACCTTAGAAACCACGGAAAGTACCGATCAGAGTAGACAGGCGCAAGGGGAAAGAGGGAAAATAGAAGCTTGTGAACACATATTTTTAAGATGGTGCTTGGTATTAGAGTCACGCCAATTAATTAGAAAAGGAACAGAGAGAACTAATTACGGTGAAAATTCAAAAGGAATAGAAATACCGTATGAGAACATTTTAGAAAATGGAGTAAAAAAATATAAATTTAGATAAACAACTAAAAGATAGATTTTTTCGGACCGGTAAAGGTGACTCAGGGCTCTCATGTCACCCAATCAACTGATGTCACCTCAGTACCTCTGACTGGGAGGTCCTAGGGTTTGAGTCCCGACGGTGACAGAATTTTCGACACTAGCTGAATTGTTTCACCACGTTTAGCCGCTATCTGGTGGAGAATTCTAACAGTCGGCTATTGCGACTGTAGTTTTCAGTGTTTTTTTCCGACCAACAACAGGCGAATGCCGGAGCCGTACCCTGAAAAACGGATCGCGCACGATCATTCCTTGCTCTTTCTTGTCCTATCCTCACCCCTTACACTCACACTTACATGCACTACACTACCATGTATGTACCTAGAGACCAGTCAGGAGATTAAAGCTCGCACGTTAGTGTAGGTCGGCGCCGCATGGTGCGATCTAGCGGGCGAAGATCACCGCCACTTCCCGCAAGAAAAAACGTGCACTATCCTTACAGTATAGAGCAGATAACGTGCCTAATCAATCAATAGATGTTCTTGGACGCCATCAGAAGAGGCTGTCCGGGTTTTACTACGACCATTTCCAATCCGGCACTTCGACGAAAACGTTCGACGTTAACCGACCGAAATTTCGCCCCAAATTGACTCCATTGTGACCACCCGTCTAAATCTTTGCCCCCATTCTATCGAGCGGGTGTTGCGAGAATGGCGGAGGTTTTCGAAATAACTCTCAAACAGCAGAAAAAAAAACTCAGTATAAAGAAATTTGTTAACTGTGTATCTTTGGCTTAAGTTGAGCATGCGGTATATTTCACACATTTAGTATAATAACTCATTTTTATTATGCTGATGTCTATATTAACAAAAAAAAACAACTAAAAACTTATAATTCAGTTTTACAGTGTCATTGGTCTTCATACGAATATGCACAATGTTCCATGGGAATAAAAAATCATTATCTTTGTATCATAAACCCAATAATAATATATTCATCACAGATGAAATCGCAGCAGTACATTTGACAGAACGTTTTAAATTTTTTGAAACACAATATATTGAAAGTATGCCAGTTTAAAAAATATTAATGAAATAATTTCTTCCTTTTCCACACTTAAGGATTTCACTTGTGAATTTCTTTCAATTTAATTCATTGTCAAGGTTTACTTTCCAGTGTCAAAATACACAGATGAGAATTCGACCATTGAACATTTGCCGGTCTTCCTACATGGCGTCTCTACATCTTCTGTCATATCCTAACTCTTCCCCCCATGAAAAATAGTTTTTCTACCTGTTATCTGATTTGTCTAAAATTTTAAAGGCAACATAGAATGCAGTGACAGCTAAATTTATTTAAAGGTCCCGAAATCCATCCGAAATATCGACTCTTGCGTGTATGAACTCTGTAGGGCTTACCGTATCTATGTCCCTGCAATGTGAGCATTCGCACCGCGCGTACTTCACAATTCGTTCCAGTCGTCATTACTCTTCATTCGAACGGATAAGAGCTATTGAAGACCAATGTTTTCACAACAATGCATGAAGCCATCAGCTGAAGTTATTCAAAGACGAGTATTGTGAAGACAGTGGAGTCGGAGCAGATTCGTCATTGGCAGCCCAGCAACGCCTTCATTCCTACCACGCCCCATCGCCACGAGAGCTCGTATCGCAAGTACGAACTTCAACCCTACGATTTCAGCCCCTGCATGGCTACGTTTGTTGTCACTGAGTCATCTCATCCAATGTATTTGGTTGATTGTTAGAAATTCCGGACGCTTCAACTGCTAAGGTCATAATTCCCGTGTGTGTAGCCGTATTTTTTCCTCGGGTGTCTTCCTCCACTGAATGGCGATATCCGGCACCGACCACCCATCGGCTAGTGGGATTTTCCCCAACTAGATGTCTCCCACCAGCGAGGCACCACAGGCGGGACGATGTTTAGGCTTCTAACTGGTTGATTCATTAATTGATTGATTTTTTCGTATTTCCAAGCGCGTCAACTGCTTTGGTCATTAGTCCCGTTAGTGAAGGGCATGTTTTTTCTCGGGAGTTGGCGGTGATCTTCCCCCGCTGGATGGCGAGATCCGGCACCGACCTACCATCGGCTAGTGGTGTTTTCCCCTAACCAGGACTCTCCCACCAGCGGGGCATCGCCCTAGCTGGGACAAGCTCTAAACTGCCGACCGGTCTTCCGAAGTATGTGGTAGTGTAGTGCATGTGTAAGGGGAGAGGATAAAACATGGAAGAGCAAGGACAGATCGCGCGCGGTCCGTGGCCCGTTTGGTAGGGTACTGCTCCGGCATTCGTCTGGTGTTGATCGGAGAAACCATGGAAAACTACCGATCAGAGCAGACGGCCGCTAGAATTATCTTCCAGACAGCGACTGAATTCGACCTAGCTGAAAAGCTAGTGTCAAAAATACTATCGCCGTCAGGACTCGAACCCAAGACCTCCCGGTCAGAGGCGCTGCAGTGACATCAGTTAATGCACTGAGCTACCGCTCCCGGTTTCTAACTAGTCTCTCGACATGTGTTGTTTTGTGGTGTAAGTTACTGTGTGTGTAAGTAAGAATTGAATATAAAACAAGGAAGAGGAAGGAAAGATCACGCGCTTTCCGTGGCTCGTTTGTTATGGTACTGCTCCGGTATTCGCCTGGTATTGATCGGAGGAACCACCGGAAACTACCGATCAGAGCATCCGGCCGCAAGAATTTTCCTCCAGAGAGCAACTAAATCCGAAGAAGCTATCTAACGCGTGTCGAAAATTTTAAGACCGTCGGTAAGATTAAGACCCAGGGACCTCCCGGTCAGAAGCACTGCAGTGACATCAGTTGATATTTGATTGGTTTTCATTGCTTCTAATGGAAACCGCTTTGAACTTTTCACCGATTGGGTAGTTCTGCAGAGACGAGGGCTGTGACGACAGTCGAGACGGTGCAATTGCGTCATTAGCGGCTCCTAGCACTCCCCCCACCATCCTTCCCCCCACCTCCCGGCCCGCGCCGCGGTGGCTGCCTTGGCCGGCGAAGGTCCCCGGGTGGAGGTGCGGGCGAAGCGTCGCAAGCTCGTCTCCGACGGAGCTCCACCCCCACAGCAGCAGAGACGCTGCAGCGGCGACGATTGTGGTCATGAGCCATCTCAATTGGTTGTTTTTAATTTCATGTAATGAAATGCACGTTTAAATTTTTGACCGTAGTTCTGCTAGGGCGAGCGTCGTTTCGACGATCAACACAGAGCAAGTGCTTCATTACGACGCCTAGCGCTTGTAGTCTTGCCTTCGCCGCTACCTCCCCCAGCGTCATGCTCGCTGTTCTTTTGACCCGTGAAGGGCCTCTGGGAGGGAACGACAGCCGTAAACCACAAGGGCTCAGGCGAAAGCAGAGCGACTCCGCAGCGAGACCCCTTGAGCTGGCGTTTTCCACCTGACAGGGCAGCGGTTCCCAACTTTCTGAGCTATGCCTCTCGTGCTAAAAATATTTTCAGGCGCACTAAACATACGAATAAACACAAACACTCAAAAAGTGAACGTAGAAGTACTAAAAAATCAAATTTAAAAATAGAAAAACTAATACGATTTTTTTTCATTGTTTGTCCCCAACGAGAGACTCAATATGTGAATTAAAACTTGACAGTTTCAGCCCCAAGTAACTTTAAAGTTCAGAAAGCGAGTTAACAAAGATAAATGCTCCATAATACATGTGTTGCTAGTATTGAATATCGTTTCCAAACATTTTTCCACAAGACCAATCCATTTATAATGAGTTTAGATTCATCTGTTTCAATTAATGAATATTCATTTTATGGTACTTTCACTTTCTTTGTGTAGTATTCTCACTTCGACTCTTGACTAACGTTCTGCGTGGTCCACATGCGAACCACATCCCACAGGTTGGGATCCGTTTTGCTACATTCTCGCGAATCCAGATTCCCAAGTAAGAGCAATTTCCTAATAGAACACTTTTTACTATAAAGACAATTGCAAATTACAATAAGTAATAATTGTTCATTGATCAACAAAATATTTATTAATATTAATTACGAAGGTACAATATTACGAATTCATTTATTGGAACTTGGGGCTACCGCCAGGACTGTGCTCTTTCAAATGCGGTCAGTTTTATCTTTGATGGTATTAAAAAAAAACAATATTTTCTCATTAACACTAAAAATGTTACACTCTTTAGATTTTGAATGTGGACTTGATACAAACTTCTTGGAAGAGCTCAGTTTACATCTGCCTCTCCCAGGTGAGAATATAGGCCTTTGTGTCTCTGTGTTTTGGAAACGATTGTCTTTTGTGGCAGAAAATTAAGACTTCCTTCCCTTTGAAAGTTGGAGGTGGACTTTCTACAGTCTTAGGTCTTTCTCATTATTTAAGTATGAGTAGCCCTCGGACTACTTTTCTTTCATACTCTATAAATGGTCTAAAAATTGTCATATTCTGCAAAAGACTAATAAATAATGAAAACAATGATCCGTTTTGCTCTCAGAAATAGAACGAGGCCGTTATAAATAGTTCCACACCACCATTAGACCAACTACATCGCTCTGAGAAACGTCTGTAAACTAAATCTCACGAGGCGACCACCCGTAGCTGATATCTCGTGATGAAAGAACAAACTATTCTAATCGGGACTGAACGGTCCCCATAGTTTTCCAATGCATTTCAGAATACAAACAGCTCATCAAAACTGGCGGGACGTAGACGTCCTGGCAGTAAATAAAGAGTTAAATGTCTTGTAAGAATAGAGTAAAATTCACTTATGGAGGTAGCTTTGGTCCGATTTTCACGGGTAACTCTGAACTTCTTTAAATAGAAAACGTTTGAATTTTTTCGGCATCTCCTTACAACTACGAAATTGAAGTTGGACATTTTTCCTACCAATAAAATTTGTTCCGCATACTTAGTTCCTTCAATCAGATCATGTACTTTTTTTTAACTTTTAGTTGTTTTTGCGCAATACTGCGTGCAATATTTGCAATTTTTAAACAGTACAAAAACAAGGTTTTCTCAAAAACGGCTCAAAACTATTTCGTTAAACTTTTGGTAGGGATAGTACAATATAAGTTAACATAAACTTCATGTTGCTTTAATCTGTTGTTTTTTCAATAATTAAAAAAATTTAACTTTTTTGACTAGCCTCTCACGATGTTAATATTTACTTTAAGGGCAATTTCTTCACATTATTTCATTAACGAGTACATGTGATTTAAATGATGTCATATAAAGTTTCTCTAAAATACAAAAGTTTTGTGTGAAAATGAGCTCAAATTCGCATTTTCACTAACGCTCAATCGACTCTCAATATTTTCTAAAAAACGCCTTATATATTTTTATCAAACGTTTCATACCGATAGAGCTATTCGCACTGTTTAAGATGACATAAATGTAATTATGCAATATTCTTTTGTTTTTTTTAAATACACAAATGCATTTTTTAATCTCTCACGCCGATTTATATACATTATCACATTTGTAAGTAGATGTGCTTTAAATGACATCAAACGTAGTTTCTCGAAAACTCGAGTGGTTCCTGTGAAAAAGTGCTTCAACTTTCGCATTTACAGTAATGTTTACACGCCATTTTCTGAAAACTGGCTTTAAATTTACCAATGAAACTTTCCATCAAGAATGAGGTAAAGAAAAATTCATTGCCGGCCTCTTGTGACGAAAAAGTGCATAAAACCAGTTGCTAAATTAAGAAAATCCTCTAACACATGGTGCAGACAGAATCCCTGTTTTGTGGGTCCTTGATAACGAAAAACCAATTAGAAGCAAAACCTCCGTCCGTCCGTGAACACTCCTAGCGCCTAAACCAGTCATACGATCTTCTCCAAATTCAATAATCTCTTTTTTATCTGAATCTAATTGAAGTTTTGAAATTTTAAAAATCATTCTTTTAAATTTAGAGGTACTTTACATGACGTCCTCCGGACATTTTCAAATTTTTCTCAAAAACGGCTCAAATTTTTTTCTTTAAATTTCTTGTAAGATTAGAATAAAATACACTTATAAAGGTGACATAGGTCCCATTTTCACAGTTAACTCTGAGTTTTCGAAAATTGCAAAAGTTTGATAATTTTTCGGCGTCTTCCTACAACTATAACATTGAAGACAGATTTTTCTTTCAAATGAAATTTGTTTACATAAATAGTTCTTTTATTAAAGTCATGTAGATTTTTTGAAAATTTTAGTAGTTTTCGCGCAATATTGGATGCAAAATTTGCAATTTGTTTAAAAAAATAACAAAAACAAGATTTTATCAAAAACGGCTCCAAAAATTTTCCTTTACATTTTTGGTATGGTTAGTGACAAACAAACTATATACGATGACATAAACGTCAAATCGCTCTATGGTTTTGTTTTTTCAAAAATTACAAAAATTTAATTTTTTGACTTGTCTCTCACGTGGGTAATACATACATTGAGGCAATTTCTTCACATTATTTTATTATGAGTTTATGTTATTATATATGAGTACATGTGCTTTAAATGATGTCAAATAAATTTTCTGGAAAACTCAGCAGTTTTTGGTGGAAACGTGCTCAAAATTCCACATTTTCAGAAACATTAAAACGCCATTTTCTCAAATATTATCTTCAAACTTTTCCAATGAACAGAGCTAATTGCATTGTTTAATGAGACGTTAATTTTGGTGTATTCATTTGTTGTTCCAAAAATTATACAAATGTAATTTCTTTTAAATATCTCTCACTCCGTTTATATACACATTTCCATTTGTATACATTATATTTGTTAGTGAAAGTGCTTTAAATGACTTCAAATAAAGTTTTTCGAAAACTCAATAAATTACTGTGAAAAAGAGCTTTCAATTTCGCATTTACAGTAACGCTTAAACATCATTTTCTTAAAAACGGCATCAATTGTTACAATGAAACTTTCTATTTAGGCCGACGTTTTACTCTTCTTTAATATTCTTGAAAGATTATTTCGATTGTGGTATTAGGAAAGCAAAAAGTTGAGAAAATGTCAAAAAAAAATTGTTCTGAGCGACGATAGATGGCAGCTGGGTAAAGAATGGAGCAAGACTTTAAAGCCAGACCACGCCAAGGAAATTAGAAATTATTTTCTATGAGCAAGTCTGTGCCATTCTGTAAAACCTCTAGTTACGTTTTAATATCTCAATATTTGAACAAATATAAATAGTGAACAACATTATTTATATTTAACAAATATTGTATTCTTTAATGAATGCGCTCTTTATTAGAGATATATTCTAATTTGATTCTGACCATATGTTCCAGTTATTCATTGAACTGTTTTCAATTCAATCAATTTTTCATTTTCAATTCATATTCAAAATCTATTGAATTATTTAATTTTGATGTAACTTTTGATTTTATTAAAAAATATA
Organism: Teleogryllus occipitalis; assembly: GCA_011170035.1. NCBI lineage: Eukaryota > Metazoa > Arthropoda > Insecta > Orthoptera > Gryllidae > Teleogryllus > Teleogryllus occipitalis. The sequence goes on along the minus strand of BLKR01000832.1, from coordinate 189,870 downwards.
ATTTACAATAATATAATTTTTGGAACATATATGATGTATAATTCCGGACGCTTCAACTGCCAATGTCACTAGTCTAATGAGTGTAGTGTATGCTTTTATCGCGGGAGTGAATGCTTTTATCGCTACACTTCGGCGTTTATCCCTACCCAGATCAGTGGCGGCTAGACCTTAAGGGTTATAGGGCGGTGCCCTCTCCAGGAAAACCACGTTCAGGAAAAGATGCAAGAAGTATTAAACTTTCAAGAAATCGATTTATTTTATTTGTGCAAACCACCTACGCAATTTTTGAGGACGAATTGAGTTTTATGTGTTTGCTTTAGCAAAAAAGTTTTAGAATGGGTCGAATCGTGGACTATCGCGAGTGCGTCCGTAGCTGGTGCGTGCGAGGCAATGGAAGTTTGAGGTTGAGTGGGGGGTACTGAGAATTGGGAGGGTACAGCTTGCTGCTATTAGGATTTTGTACGGCAGTGTCCACACCTACCATTACCATTTGATTTCATAAACTATGGTTTTCTTTGCTGGAAATATTTTTTTAAAAGTTGTCTTATTTTCGCGAGAGCATCAACATAAACGTTGTCTTAGGCAAGATTAAAATCCCGATGCGCGCAAGTCGGTTGTACTGCAAGCTGTAGTTTTCCTCGTTCAAGAAATATTTTGAAGAGGTAAAATGTGTGTGATATAAGCCGACCCTCTTAATTTGCAACCCACCTGTCGCCACTGAACCAGATATCTTGCACCTGCAGGGCACCATCCCAATCGGGACAAGCTCTAGTCTACCGATAGGTGTCCCGCTATGCGTAGTTGTGTAGTGCATATAAGTGATTGGGTAAGAAAGGGATAGGGTGCAGGTCCCGCAGGATCCGTGGCTCGATTGATAGGGTATTTGCTCCGGAATTTGCCTATTATTGATCGATGAAAACGCGAAAAGCTACCGATCAGAGCAGTTGCCGCCAGAATTATTCAGGCAGTAGCTGAATTCAACCTAGTTATGAAGCTAGTGTCGAAAATCCGGCCACTGTCGAGACTCGAAGTCTAGAATCTTCAGAAAAGAAGCACTGTAATGACATCAATCGGTTCCTTGAGCCATCTCAACTGGTATAAGATATACAATAAAATGCAGGTCTATTTTGCAGGCTCCCACATGTTCTGTATCTGTGATTGCATTTCGTTCTTGAAGGGTCCCGTGAGATTCTCAGAAAGGAACCTGAAAGTTCGGTAGATTCGCCTATAAGGAACTGTGAGTCCTGAAAGTTTGAGAAACATTAGCGCAAACGTATCAAGACTGTATTTTGAGTTGCCCCTCCAGACATGTCGCAACATCTGAATAAAGCAATGAGGAAGCATCGCGTCGCAAAGAAATGACGTTCGTTAACGCTTTTCAGAAAGCACGCGGAGAAAAAATTTCCGAGCCGCCGCGCCGTTCCGCTTGAAAAGAAGTCACTGGCCCGTGCGGCGTTTTCCGTGCCCGGGAGACCCATCTGCGCATGCGCATAACTGCGCGCCGGCGCGCGCCCTGCCGCGCGCTCTAAGGAAGAAATAACGAAGTGCGTCGTCACCGCGGGAGTCGCGTAACGAGCCGAGAGGCGGGCGACTCCAGCGCCCCTACCGAGCGAGTGCGCAAGCTGCCACTCATTGGCTTGTTTATTCGGAGCATTGGGACTGCTATTCAACGCGATAGCTCCGAACACCGGAAGAGACACTAAACGCAGAAAACACAGTACTTTTTCCAGTTGGAAAAAGTCAGTACAGTTTCCAGAATATCATTGTTTGATTTTTTGCACAAAACTACAGGTTTTTTTTTTTTGGGTTTTGGGCATGGTGTCTTACTCAAACACATTATTATGAAGTATATAGAACAGCTGATTCGGTTTAGGAAGAACATACCTTGCTGCTGCAGCATGTGTGATGTTGTAGGTTTCGAGCTCAAGCGGAGGCGAATTTTCGACACTAGCTAGATAGCTAGGTCGAATTCAATTTCTCTCTGGAAAAGAATTCTAGTGATCAGCCATTGTTTGGTAGTTTTCCGCGGTTTCTCTTATCAATGAGACCGGAGCAGTACCCTAACAAGCGGGCCACGGACAGCGCGCAACCTTGTCTTCCTCATCCTTCTCTCGCCCACACACACACACACACACACACACACACACACACACACACACACACACACACACACACACACACACACACACACACACACACACACACTTACTTGCCATACATACTACCACACATGATGGAAGGCAAGTCGGAAGGTTAGAGCTTGTCCTGGCTGGGGCAATTCCGACTGAAGATGGAGACACACCTTCACCGCCCGGCTATAACATGAACCGCACAAGACGTGTCACAATGTGCCCGCATGAACATGAAGGAATATTTGGCCGCCTGGTAAGTCTGGACTGCAGGGGGTACAGTTCGCGCGATACGCGATCGAAATATCTCAAGGAATGGTTGAAACATATGAAAACATTTTTGACGAATGTGAACTTTAATACTAATACTTTTTTCCATGTTTAGTTTCTTTCTAAATTACGCCTCATATAATCATTTTTGTCTTGGAACGGAATATGTTTGAATGGCAAATTAATTGCCTGTTTTTAATTTGACTTATTAATTTGTTTTTTATTTGTAGTACTATGTAGCAATACTGTGATATCTATTTATTTATTTATTTATTTTACGTCAAAAAAACAGTTAAAAACTGCGTATGACGTGCTATGGGGAAAAGTGAATTGTGTGCACATTTTCAAAATTCTGTGATCCCTACACTAAGTCATATACTACTTAAATTTTGAATTTTGAAAGGGAGAAAAAAACTCCCATGTAATAAAATCTATTTTCAAGGATAAATAAGCAATAAATTTTGAATTTTGAAAGGGAGAAAAAAAAACAAAAAAACTCCCATGTAATAAAATCTATTTTCAAGGATAAATAAGCAATAAATTTTGGCTCTTATTACTTCCTGCCGCGACAACGTGGAAACGATAATTTGAATAATTGTATTTCCCACTGAATTCTAGAAGACGTGCACAGAAAATGAAGTTACATTTATGTCCAGAAGCAAAACAAGGGGCCATCTCAGCATTTGCTCAATGGATCAGGGAAACTGGACGAAAAACCTGATCGAGATGGGGGTCATTGACCCGGAAGCTGTAGTACAATAGTTGTTACAGGTTGTTTATACTCATTTATACAGTCCAAATGGTAAATTAATGCATTATGTATCATTGTTAAAATTAATGTTACTTTTCTTGTGATGCTCAGTATAGTCTCTAATTGTATAGAAACAGTTATGCAGCAGAAACGATTTCACTTGGGATTTAAACTTTTCTATTGAATTTAATCGTTTAATGTCATCTGGCAAAGTGTTGTAAAATAATGTACATGTATTGTATGTGAATTTTTTGTAATGAGCTGTTGATACTGTCACCTGATGAATATGATTTCTACGTCGAGTGTTATAGTAATAGACTTCGGCATTTTCTGAAAATATATTCCCGCCCTTGAGCAAGTCATTTTTTACAAAAACCACTGATTCGTAAATAAAAAGACACGGTAATGGTAGAATTCCTAGATTAATGAAGAGAGGCTTACATGAATCACGTGGGTGGGATTTGGTTATTATTCGTACAATTCGTTTTTGTAATCTAAACGTCTGGGAGCTATAAGATGTATTTCCCCAGAATATTATGCCATATCTCAGGCGGGAATGAACATTCGCGAAGTATACACAACGAGCAGTATGAAGGCTGACTGAATTTGCAAGAATTCTGAACGCGTAGCATAATGAACTTAATTTTGTGTTCAATTCATTTAAATGGACGTTCCATTTAAGGTTTGACTGAATTGAGAGACCTAAAAATTTTGTTGCCTTAACATCAGTCAATGGTACACTGTTCATTTTCAATGGAGCACAGAATTGTTTATTTGAAATGGAAAACTGCATTAAAACCGTTTTATTTTCGTTTACTATTAATTTGTTATTTCGGAACCAATTTGAAACATCTGATATTGTACTATTTACGGTTTCTTTATTGCAAAGGATGTTCGTATCATCCGCAAAGAGAACCGTTCTTCCGTTTCGAATCGTCGAGGGCATATCGTTTACGTAAAGTAGGAACAGAATAGGGCCTAAAATCGATCCTTGAGGAACTCCACATGCAATGGGCAAAGAGTCGGAAAGGTGCGTACGTAATGTTCCATCATTCCAGTAAGGTATTTCAACTCTCTGAGATCGTTGTTTAAGGTACGAACATAACCAATCTAGAGCAATACCACGAATTCCATATGAAGGTAATTTGGAAAGTAAAATGTCATGATCAATGACGTCAAAAGCTTTTGAGAGATCTAAAAATAATCCAATAGGTGCCTCGTTTTGATCCAATGATGAGGCGACATCTTTAAGAAAAGAAAATATAGCTGTTTCCGTTGATTTTGATTTTCTAAATCCATGTTGGCAATCTGAAAGCGCGTCGTGTTTAGTGAGAAAGGTTTCCATTCGTACGTAAAAAAGTCTCTCTAATATTTTTGAAAAACTGATAGAAGAGAAATGGGCCGATAATTTTGAATTTCATTTTTGTTGCCTTTTTTGAAAAGCGGCTTAATTTTAGCTGTTTTGAAAATATCTGGAAACGTTCCAGTGCATAAAGATGCATTAAATATGTGAGTTAACGGGTGTATAATGGCATACGCACAAGTCTTTAACAAAGAATCTGGGAATTCATCTAAAGCGGACGAATATTTATTTTTTAGTTTACCGATTATTTTGAGAATTTCATAGGAAGAAGTTTCGGAAACGAACATTGTGTCTAAAATTTTGGGTGAACTGTCTGTTTTTGAATTTTGTGGCTGAAGACGCTTAGTGAGATCGGCAGCAATTCTCGAAAAGTATTGGTTAAAGAGATTAGCCACTGTTGCCGGATCGTTCACATTTATATCGTTATATTTTAAAACAACATTCTCTACGGGTTTTCTAGTTGATTTGGTAGTATTTTTTATTATATTCCAGATTGCTTTTGTTTTATTATTTGAGTTCAAAATATCCTGATCGTTTTTCATGATTTTAGCCTGCCTTATGACTTTTCGTAACAATGTTTTGTATTTTTTAAAGTAGATAAGGAAATCTTGAGATACGTCATGACGTTTAGAAATAAAGTAGAGAGTACGTTTATTTTTACACGATGTTCTAATTCCTTTTTTGATCCAAGTATTACTTTTTCGTGAAATGTTTAATTTTCTCTTTTTAATAGGAAAGCATGCGTTAAAGAGAAATGAAAGCTTTGAGAAAAATAAATTATATTTTTCATTTGTGTCAATAACGTTATAAACTGCCTCCCATGATTCTTTCAGCAAGTAGTCCGTAAATAACTTTATGTTAACTGTAGTAAATGCTCTGCACATGCGTGTTTTATTTATTGTGTCAGTATTCATGTTATTAGTAATTGTAAGAATTTGTGCATCGTGGTCACTGTAACCTAGATTATTCGTTATTATTTCACATCTAGTTGTGGTTTTGTTAATTATAATTTGATCTATTGCTGTTTGTGATTTAAGAGTATTCCGTGTAGGTACGTTCACTGTAATATCTAAATTAAAAGAATGAATTAAATTGAGAAACTGCTCTTTTTCGTGGGATTCGCTCAGAAAATCAATATTGAAATCTCCACATACAACAATGGATTTAAAAGAGAGATTACTAATTTTGTTCAGAGTTATCTCTAGATTTTCTACGAAATTGAAATAATCTAAAGCTTGCTTTGTTGGAGGTCTGTAGATGCAAAGTAAAATAATTTTGAGCGTAGTAAGATGTACAACTGTTATTTCAAAAACTTTTTCAACTGCATATAAATTGAATTCTGACAAGAAGGTAGAATCAATATTATTTCTTACATAAATACACGAACCTCCGTAAGCAGGGCCTTTATTTGATTCCCTTGCTCTACAATAAGATCCTGCAAGGTAAAAACTAGGAATTTGGAGTGTGTTTAGATCATTATGAGATAACCAATGTTCTGTAAAGCAAAGAACATCTATTTGACTGAGATCACACTCTAATGCTGCCTCGATAAATTCAATTTTATTTGAAAGAGATTGCACATTATGATGCATTATTTGAATCTTTTGAATGTACCTACACGGATGCTTTTCTGCTGCATCTGACTGTAATTGCTATTTATTTATCTCATTTTTACCTCGAGTGCGTGGTCGAAGGAAGTATCGTGTCCCAGCAGTGTTAGGAGGTGAGGAAGGAGGGGTTACAGATGTAGGGGAATGAATAATGGGAGAGGTAGTACAAGGATTAGGTTCAGGGGATAAGGTAATTGGGTCCAAAGGGGTTCCGGAGGATGGAAGAGAACTAGGAGATGTAGGTGGGGATGAATCTTGGATAGGATACTGCTGAGGTGTAAGGATGTGTTTGGCAAGTTCGCTACCGAGTGCATGTTTTCCGACAAGGTTCAAGTGAAGACCATGCTGGGTGAAGTGTTTTTCTGAGAGAAAGTTAAGCTCAAATAATTTAACATGTGTGCCTCTCAGATGCAGTTTTAATTTGTTGTTTGCGTGTCTAATTTCTTAGCAGTGTTGGTTTGTTGTACCAGAAGGGCAGAGTCGAGATTACAATGTTCGTGTTTTGGGCGGCACGCATATCAATTAATAAGTCTATTTAGTATCACTTATCCAGTAATAACAACCTCTTAAATTATATCTGTCTTATGGGAAGAACATACAAATATTCTTTCCTCTAACTTGAACTTACATACATTTATTGCACTTTTTAAGTAAACAAAATTACGAAATTATGATTCAAAATCATTCCCAAGCAAAAGTCTACAACACTACTTTAGAGAGTTTAACGTATTTCAAATTCGTGAATTACATAATTTAGCATTTTTATGCTATATTCATAAAAAATAACAAATTTCTAAGTAGAGATTCATGAACAATATGCAAGTCGAAATAACTGCATCATTTTACATAAAATAATAAGTTACACCACTTCAGGTTATAAACATTTCAAGAGATGGGGTCTTATGGTATATAAAATGATAATTGCACATTGACCTAAAGTTTATAAACCAAACAAGGAATTCAAGAAGTGTATTAAAAGAGACATTAGTAGTCATGAAAACAATTACAGTTCTTATTTACCGCATTTAATTGAAATAAGATTTCTGTCTTTTACCTTGTGCTGAAAAAATGGCACAGGTCTAATTTTCGTTGAGCTCTCTGAATTTTCGAAAATCGCAAATGAAGAAATAATGCGAAAAATGTGTGATATTTTAATACCACTAGTTTACTTCCCTGTTACTTAGATTACACGTCCGTGCATATGAAGTGATATACGTAGTATAGAAAAAACTAGGTATTGCTGCAGCGAAAAGTTTGGATTTTTTGGTAGAAAAGCTACTTTTGTGGCTCCTTGATATTGTGAGAGAGGAATTTTGTTATTTCAATTCGTAGTAAATTACAATTTTGTATTCAGCATTACAAAACGCCTTTTTTGTTACAAAAAATTGTTCATAACATGACATCGTATAGCTCAGATGATGACGTATTTGTAGTTTGTGACACTAACAATTACTACGTCATCAACATTCAGACATCTTCAAATAAAATTTGTTTCCCATATTAGCTTTTTAAAACCATCGTACACTGTTTTTTTTTTTTTTTGCAAATTTTAGCATTTTTGGGTCAAAACTGAGTGAAATATCAGCACTATTACAAATATTAAAAAGTTTTTCTAAAAATGGTGTTATAATTATTTCTTCACGTTTCCGTACGGATAGTGCTAAATGTACTGTATAAGATGCCATGACTGCCTTATTGTCGTATTCTTTTGTGTGTGTGTTTCAAAATTATACAAACTTATTTCTTTATCTCTTACGTCGTATATTTACATTATCGTAGATTTGTGTACATTATTGTCTTTGTAAGTACAAGTGGTTGAGTTGTTAAGATTCTCGAAAACTCAAAACTTTTCTGTGAAAATGTTCTCAAAATTCCTAAGAACTCTTCAGAAAAGCTGGAACGACATACTCTCAATAAATACTTCATTTTTAAAAAAGAATGTATGGATATTTGTTAAATCACTGAATAATATGACATTAATGTTCTTTTTAAATTTATTCCTTTAATTTTGTGCAATTGTTTTAAGTATTTCACAAATTTTCACATTTTCACAGATTTTGGAACCCATAATAGTAAAATTGAAATAAGTCTTTTAGAAAATTACAGAAGAATAAAAGAGTTCTACTAACACATTTTCATTGAAAAAAATATATATATTCGTTCTCTAACCCCAATGATGCACCCCGCCTCCCTTGACAGCCTCGATGGCTGCAGATGCGCTTGCAGAATCGTCTTGTCTTTCAATGACATTTATTCCCTATCAGGGGCTACTGAGTTCTTTCATCTAAAGACGTCTCTGTAATTCACTCCTCCAATTCCTAAGAAGTATCTCAATTATTAACCACCAATTTCGACTCAAATAGTGGAATTTTTGATAATCAACCAGAACATTTCAGGTCGACTATCGATGGTAATCACCTCCGAATTATTCGGATTTTACGTTCTAATAATTTTATCTAATGGTAATCAACATCCTAAAACTTTCACACTATATCTCCACCTTACTTAAAAATACAAACTGCTTCAACACGAGTTTTCTGAATAATTTTTCATTATTATTCAAAGGACATATACCTTGTTTTAACACCGCCCCAGCTTCCACCATGTCTTCTCTAACGAACTCTGTGAGAACAAAGTGACATATTCTACGGCTATCATATCGTTACATTATGAACATTTCACAAATATTTATATTACTCGGCAGTTCGTAACGTTAAATATATCGCGAGAAAAGTATATTATTCAACAAGCATATAAAGATGACTATTATTCACGAGTTGATGTTTATGATATTACGTCGCTCGTGTCATAATTTCTATGAGTGAATAATGGTCATTATGCGTGAGCAGAAGACTGTACTTTCTCTACGACTTTGGAATATTCAACTCGAGTTTTATTTTTGAAATAAAGAGGAAGCTTCTAATTTTATTTCATTGTGTATGCACAATATACTTCTTAACATTGAGCGAATCTTCGATAAACTCGAGTGTTTGTGATGAGAAAGTTTTGTAAAATAACGTTCTCGCTAAAAGAATTTACGCTACTAGTCCTTGTCCATTCCATAATTGGAGAATATATGATAACGCTTTCTCCATTTTTCTAAGAATAATCGTCGATTCGTCGAATTTACTACTTCCAAAATTGCAGGCGGAGTGCATTTTATTCTTACTGTCACTGGTTTCATGATTCATTTTCCGTTGATGAAACTGCAAAATAAACAGTGAAGAAACAGTGTACCCAAATAAGAGTTGCAATAATATGTAGGTATCGTACGTGCAACTGGAAAGTCTTTCGCTTATACCGCGATTCAAAAGAAGTGCGTTTTGTAAAGAGAATGCAACTCTGCTCGTGGATTCCGAAAAATTCTAGAAACAACATTGGTCGATGTCATTCCATCGTCATTCCAAACTGGAGTCCTCGAAGTGCGTAATCGATACCATTGGAGGACTAATTATACCGCAGAAATACATGATTAAATAGTGGTAGTGGAAGGAAGTTTCACTTCCAAATCGACATATTTCCTTGGCTCCCCGCTTCGCCGCGGCAACTTCATTCGGAGGCAGCCTGTGAAGCCGGCGGCGCAGGAGATGATTCCGCAAAGGGCGGGCGTTTGCGCTCAGGCGGTGCGCTTCTAATTAACCGGCGCTGAGGGGAGCGAGCGCGTCTAATTAAGGAGATCAGAGGGTCACCAACTGCAGCCCTGGTGCCGCTGCTCATGGCCGCCGCGCCTGCCCGGCTTCCCACGCGGCAGCCTCGGCGCAGCAGCGCTCGCGGCGCTCGCCAGGGGAAACGCCGTTTATTGTTTATCGCTATTCGTTGACTGTCGCATATCAATAGAAGAGGGGAAGTCACCGACGGATTCGAATATACTTTTTCTCTTTGTTGAGATGAGAAGTTGCTCTTTCATCGTTTAGGACTATTATTATTGAAACCATTGTAAACCCTATGTGATAGTTTCGTCTTTTACAGCTTACGGGACGTGTATAAAACACTTCAAAACCATCGCCATGCGTATTTGCTTTGTGAAAACTCCAGCGTTCTCTTATAGCTTGTTCTTTCCACAAACAAGATCAAATAATTTTTTAATATTTGTCAATGTAAAGAACAGTTGAGCACTCGGAACAACATGTTTTTCCACGCAAAGGAACGCAGGTGTAAAATATGTTCAAAATAGTATATATGTTCACGCCGCACCTCAAAACCAACAATTGTTTCACACAATGGGCAGAACATGTTAGTAATATATTCTTAAATACTTGTAGCGTTACTTTTTAACCTTCCGTGTAACAACCACTCCCCGATGGACACCATTGCTAGACGATGACCACTGCGCTCGTCGTGATCTTCAGTAAATTGACACCTTGGTTATTACTTTCTCGCATACTACATACGTAGTATAGACCAAAATATTCAATGTCAGGGCGAAAAAAAAAACAATTTTTCGACAGAGAAATTCATATTGTAGGCCGCTTATAACAAAAAAGTGGATAATTCCTGTTCCTATAAGTAGAAAATTACTTCCTAACACGTTCTCTACCCAGAATTCAAGTTTTTTGGGTCATACTCATAGATATCGAAAAGTTGGTGGACGGTAAAACGTCTGTCTGTGAACAACACTAGCAGCTAAAATAAATGCAGAATATTAACAAAAATTGGTATTCTTCAATCGATTTGACTGTTCTGGAATTTGGCTGATCTGGAATTCGGTTCTTCCGGTTTCTGGAATTTGAAACCGATGTTTTAATGTTTTTGGGGTACTTTACATTACGTCTCAAGGACATTTTCAATTTTTCCTCGGGCGGGTTAAAGGATGGTTAAAAAATGGGTTATAGTTTCCTTGAAATATCAGAATTTACGAAAATTGCAAATGTCCAAATTTTTTCAGCCTCTTCCTTCAACTACAGAATTAACATAAATAATTTCCTCTAAATGAAATCTATTTTTCAAAATTAGATCTTTGAATTAGGACATATACTTTGTTTTTAATATGAAAGGTTTTTTGAATAATTTTGCATGAAATAAAGGCAAATTTAAAAAACAAATTTTCTCAAAACCGACTTCAATTTTTTTCTTTCAAATGTTTGTAGATGTCGTGGCATCGAAATGCTTGTGTTACAATGGCAGGAAGGGAGAGCTCTAAATTTTTGTCGTCGCCGAGTTTCGAAAACTTTTTGTAAAAAAAGAGCTCAAAATTGCGCACATCGAAATACGCTTCCAAATTTTCTCAAGAACTGCTCCAAATTTATCAATGAAAATTTGCAAGAACTGTTTTACTCTTTTGTAACATTCTAAAAGACATATTTCAATTTTTCATTGTGATAGTGTTAAATGCACTGTTTAAGATATAAAAATTATATTGCTGTATTGTTTTGTTTTTAAAATATTACAATGTTTACAATTACATGTTTTTCAGCAATGTAATTTTTTAAATATCTCCCACACCATTAATATGCATATTTCCAGCAATTTATATCCACTATTGCATTTGTAAGCAAAAGTGCTTCAAATGACTTGCAATGACGTTTTTGAAAACTGAACGGTTTTCTATGAAAAGAGATTCAAATTTCGTATTTACGCTAACGCATAAACGACGACAATTCTTAAAAACTGCTCCAAGTTTTTCAACGAATATTTCAGTATAATATGGGGTTTTCTCTTCTTTACTATTCTTCAAGTAATATTTCGGTTAGGATAACGAAAAATTGACGGCAACTGACAAGAGGCTGGGGCTAGACGGAAAAAAGCCCAGGCCAATGAAATAAGAACAAATATACTTTTATGAGAAGATCTGTGCCATTCTGTAGCACCACTATTCTTTATTTTATCGTTCTCATGAATGTAAGAAGAGAACGTTTTGTAATTGTGCGCCGAAAAATATTGAAATTTCGACAGAAAAAGTCTTATTGTCGTGTGGTAACACATAAATGGATAACTCCTGTTCCTAAATGTAGTAAATTACTTTCTCTAATACGTGGCTTGGCCAGAATCTACATTTTATGGGTTCTTCATCCCGAAAAATCGATTTACGCAACACATCTGTGCGCCAGCCTGTCTATGGTCAACGCTAGTGTCTAAACCGTTCAGCCGATTTTCGCCAAAACTGATATTCCCCGATCGATCTGAACGACCTCAAGGCTTTGGGAGTTTCAAAAAAATATTTTGATTTTTGATCTATTTTACATGAAGCCTCAAAAACATTTTCAAAATTATTTAAAAAATGGCTGCAATTTTTTTATTATACTTTGTTCTTGGATATCCTAAAGGACGTTTAAGAGAATGTTGCAGGCCACATGTTCGTTGAAATCTCTGAATATTCCTCAAGAAACGCTCCGAATTTTTTCTTCAATTTTTTTCCGGATAGAAGAAGGGACGTCTAAAATAACGGCGCGGGTCTCATTTGCTTTGAACGTTCTGAATTTCTGGAAATTGTAAATTTATTAACAGTGTGAGAAAGTATATGCTATTGTGTACCCCCTTGTATTTACCCTTCAAAAAATTCTGGTGTTTTTCTCGCGTCTTTTGTCACGCCTACGCTCGGGGAATTCCCTGCTTCGTGCATGTGATTTCTATTACCTCATATTTCCTATTAATGCATCTTTGATATTTCTCCTCGAAGGTGGACACGCATTACTTTTCAAATCTCTATCACTCACAGTTTTCTCTTCCTCTCCTTCACCTCTCTCTCTCCCTTTCTTTCATGGCACGTGTATTATTTGACCTCGGTCTCACAGACATCTATAAATGCATCGTTTGTAAACCTCAAGGATTTGCCGTCTTCGTGCCGGTGTTTTTTTTTTTTTTTTTTTTTGACATATTTGTCCTAGTGGTTCTCCTGAATTGTTAGTCACATATACAGCCTTCGTTTCTTTTTATTGCAAATGAAGCATACAAAATACAGATGGGTCACCTAAGTTCACAATTTTTTTATAGTTCCTTTCCGAGTATTACAATGATTATACCGTTGAATTCGTCTCTTCGAGTGGTTTCTCCGAGCAATAACAGGCTAATGCCGGATCAGTATCTCAACAAAAGAGCCACAGGCTGCACCTGATCTTCCCTTTCTTATCAGTGTTCCCAACTCTTTTCTTTAACAAATACCCTTAAAGTCCCTTTTTTGCTCCTTACATGATAACATTCTAGTTCTTAATAGTTCTTTCAAAACCTCTCTATTGCTGTACTGTATTCTCAAACTTAAAAATGCCATTTTAAGTCATTTGCCATTAAGTCAAAATGCCAATTATTTTTGTTTTCATCTGATAGTACATGGCATTGCATTTTGCTACCTGAATATTTAAAATTTTGTATATTTTCTCACAAAACTCCAGGAACACAATAGAGTGGGTGACGATATTTCGATAATGCAGTGTTAAAGGGGAGCAACAGAACCCAAATGTTAGGAACGTGCTTGCGGTTTTCATGAAGGTTTCTCGATCTAAAAGCGAGTGGGTGCATGAGAAAAACATAAGCTTGTGTTCCTCAGACAGCCACCGCAAATCCCAAAGGAAAACGGACGCAGGGTGGACGATCCCTGGGGACTGCGAGGAAGACGGTAGAAAGTGCACTCTTGAGAACAATAAAACGCAAAGTTCAAAATAGGTACCTCAGAGAGAAGCAAATAAAAGTAGCGAGGAAAGGGTATAAAATAAATTATATTATATTTCAGCCCTCTCGAATAGTATCCGGTTCCTCCGTTTACCGTTTATTGATTGTATAGTGTCTCTTTGCCGGATGTGAAACGCAAAGTATATAAAACGCTGGGCTCTGCCAACTAAACAAAACACAAGGGAGCATCAAAATCGCTGCCGTCTTGAATATGAAGAATTATCCAAAGACTTTATACTTTTAAGATTTCATAAATTTGTAATAAACATTCTTGGGTTTATAATAACAATGTATGTATATAAGTGGCATTTTACGGTTGGATTCATTAGACTTTTGCCAGCTAGCGGTGTTCCCACGTCTGGGCCGTTTTTATTCTCCATGCCTGGGGGTGAGGGAGACATGTGACTTGCATGACGTATTCTCAACGCCATAATTAGCTGACTTGGCTCTCCTGAGATTTTTCTTTCGTCACACAGCTAAATAAACTGAGACGATTTATAGCAGAAAGCTACAACTTCATTTTTGTTGCAGCCGGGAATCGAACTCGGAAGCGCTTCATCACCCGAGGGGTTAGAGTCACAATAATGTGATGAGCCAGAAAACCCCGGTGTTATTTCAATAGGAAAAACGGAATCAAACAGAGATACGACGTGAATGTATGCACGTAGAACGCTAGAGCCAAGAAATGCATGTTGTTAGGACGATCGTTAAACAAGTTACTATATTCCATATAAGACGTCATAAGCTATTCGTTTGGGGAAGAAAGAGGATACACGTCCTCGACCATTACATAAAGATGTATAGAGGAGGCAGCGGAAGTAGTGGTTCTGTCGAAATGTTTAAGTAATCACACTTTCGCTAATCGTCGAATAGAACGGATGCAGCGATCAAACGGCACGAGTATTCTTTCAGTTAAGATTAGGGTAGTATTTCAACTATAGGGAAGCGGGTGATGTATAAATAGTTTCGACATGTTAAGTGTTGCATGAATTAAGAGGTTAAAGATATATTAATACGGGTTATAGGTTGAAATTTTAATTAAAATAAATTCCGTGTCTGAATGAGACTTATGTTAGGATAAACCCGCAGAAGGGAATGATATTTTAGCTATTTGGGTTGAAGGCAGACAGTCGTGTGTAGATGTTCATCCGAAGCACTGCTAGGGCAAGTCGCGCTCGCGAAATAATTTATTTGCAATTATTGATTGCTATGAAATTACTAAATAATTTATAATACTCCGGGATCTTTTGCAAACCGCTACGGACGTTAGGTAATATTACGATAGGAGGGATATCGGATCTTTTCCGTTATACGTATACCAGTTCACTAGGCGAGATATTCAGTTCCTTTGACACGAGAAATTTCGTTCACCCAAAAGGAATCGGTTTTTTACAATGTAAACGTTGAACAGATGAACGTTGTGATACATGTCAACATTTACACGGTACATTTAAACATTAGTTTCACATAACATTTCACATTGAAGAGAATTTATTTTGAAGGGAACACTCATTATTCAATTGTTTCGTAAAAAAATCAAACGTTCCGTGATACATTTTTCTCATTGTGTCGGCGAGAAATTGCGTTTTTTTGGAGAGTGGAATTTGTGTGTTTTTTCGCCCTGTAAGTCTTTTAAGTTTGTTTGTATTGTCTACCGAGATGAACAATCCCTACAATACATCGCAAAAATATATAATGCGAATCAATAGGTGAGTTACTATTTGTCTATCTATTTACTACACCCTTTAAAAGAAATTCTCTTAAAAGTGAGTGTTCCCTTCAAAGTAAATTCTTTTAAAAGTGAGAGAAGTTTATCAAACAGCGCGAGAGCGGAGGCGCGAACCAGATCTCGAGAGCGAAGGCCGGTAGGCTCTCGCAAACGTAGCACTTTGGATCCGTCGGGTAGCGACGTCGCGGACCACTTGGTGTTAAAATGAGTTGTTTGTAAAATTGCGTTTGCAATAAAATAAGATCTCAAGCGTGAAAAATACGAATAATCACTTCACTAGATCAAAGGAAGTGTGTCCACCATAAACTTGCGATTTACCAACTAGTAATATAAAATTGGTCGAATTGTAGGTTTGCGGGGGTGTTTCAGAGCAGCGGTAGCCAATAGAGCAAAAATAAATTAGTAATATAGTAATAGAATTACTATTAAATTGTAATAATTCTATGTGTTTTATGTAAAACTAACGTTTAAATGTACCGTGTAAATGTTCATTGATTGGTATCGCAATGTTCATCTGTTCACATTGCAGAAAATCGATTCCAAAATGTCTCGTGTCAAAGGAACTGAATCTCTCGCCTATTGAATTGATATACGTATAACGGAAAAGGTCTGGGACAACTCACAGACGGTATCAAGCCCGAAGATTTGGAAGTCATCCGAGAAGCCATCATACCTCAGTAAGCCCATGCACTTTAAATCTGAACCGTACGGAGCTATAATCATGTACATAGGAAAGATCAGATCATATCAATGAGCTCAGCAGAAAGTGTAACAATGTCAGAAAAAATGTTAAATTAGTATTTTGAAAAGGAACAGGTTGATAATTTCTACTTAGTTGCCATCATTTCAATAATTGGTTTCAATCAACAGAACTTCCAGGAATCGTAATTTTGTACACAGAATAAAAGATCCCATAAATCGCAACAAGGTGTCAATAGTTACACAAAACCTTCCTATGTGAAACGGAAACCTTGTTGCTTCACTCCTTTTCCTGGTTACGACAGCATCTAAGATAAAAATCAACCTTGCTGAACCGACCTGTGATTTCTGAGAGGGTGACGTTACTTCATAAAAGACCTCCAGCCTCGTCAAGCCTAATCATGTTGCAGAACAATTGCTGGCCACAGCAGCCACGTACCTTGTTAGATTAACTACATATTGAAAATATACTTTCAAAATCATTCAGAATCTGTTCAAAAAGTAATGCTTTATAATATATATATATATATATATATATATATATATATATATATATATATATATATATATTATTTTTTATTTATTACATTATATATAAATGTAGATATTGTGACATATCAAAAATGACGGACATTTTATTTTGGCAAATAAAGTTCAAAAGGTTGTAGATATTGCAAAAGACGTGGGTTTCTATGGTGCAGATACGCAGAGGACACTAGAAACCGGGAGAGCTGTAAAGTAAACACTCTAGGTTTGTGAAGTGGTTGGAGGTTGTTTCGACTTGGTCGCTGATCATCGTGGACTTCGACAAGAAGGAAGATTGGTCTACTCTACGTGGCAACATTGAGCCACGTGCGCGCGAAGAGGCAAGAAAGGATAAAAAGTTCTATAACACTGTTATTGCAATAACGAGAAAAAATGGTCCTGGCCTAACGATAAATTGTAATAATCAATGATAGTCTGATAACTTTTGGCATGTATATTAAATTCTAATTCATAGTTTGAAAGAAAGCTGATTCTCATTTGCCATTACGTGCAATCCTATAGTAGATTTTAGAATTACTTTCAGATTCCTCGCCACTCCGTATGGATGGCAGATTGAGTAATTGGTTGCAGAGTAAGTAGCAACAATTATTTCATAAGGACACGTCGACCGAGATAGGGGGATTTTCATTTATTTGTAATATATCTGTAGACAGTAATAGATAATCAGGAATTCAAGTATGTGTGTGTGTACACATACACACACACACAGTTGTTACATGATTGATGGGCAAGGAAATGTCATTACTGTTATAATAGTGTTGTTCTTCTTGATATTTACAGAAACATTTCCCTAGTTCAGTGAACAAAATACTTCCTCTTGAAATAAAACTCGTTATAACTGGACAGAATTTTCGTACACTTTAAAATGCTAAAACCTGAATAATATGCCGGTTAAAATTTGATAAAACATGCAGAATCAAATTGTAACCTGGTATTTTTCATTGCCTTAATTTTCTTAAAAACGGCTACAAAATTTTCAATGAAAATTTCAATTTTGGACGTGGTTTTAGTCTTCTTTAATATTATTGGAGTCATATTTTCTTTCAACCATTAAGAAACCTTAAAGTTGAGAAAATGTCAAGAAAATGTACTTTCGGTGACGATAGATGGCAGCTGGATAGCAGATAGATGGCGGGCCAGTGAAGGGAGCAAAACCTTCAAGCCAGTCAACACCACGGAAATTAGAAAAACTTTTACGATAAAATCTGTGCCATTCTGTAGCACCTTTAATTATTGTTGCATTCAGGTGATAATTACAATAGTCCAGTCATGACAATAACGTGTTGGGAGTGTAGGAGTTGTATATACAGGTCATCTTGCTTACAAAGCTCTTCTTGCTTCTTAATCTAATTGCTTTCAAACCTTTTTGTCCATTTGACAATGTATAAGCTCATTATTGAGCTTATACATTGTGAAATGGACAGAAAGGTTTGTAAGCAATTAGATTGATTCAAATTGCAGACCTAGCAGGTAAATCAACGCTGGGCAGAATTATATATATTAATTTCAATTTTTAAAGTAATTTAACTAATTTGATCTGTTTTTATTGAATGTTTGTACATTTAGATAACAGAAATTGAAATAACATAAATAAGAAATATAAATATTATGTTGGTGATATCTTCCATACATTTTTTTGATTTTAATAGTATGTAAACCATTCATGAATCCATTGGAATAGAAAACTAAGTGTTAATTTTATATAGATGAATTTTGTACTAGTGAATGCAAGAACCCTAAGTATAATGAAGGGACTAATGGAATTGAACCTTTTGTAACCAAAATTAATATAAACATTAAATAAGAATATTAAGTAAGAAGTAGTTTTTTTAAATAATTACTGTAGCGGCACAGACCACCACGAGATATTTCGGCCATAACCCCTTTCAGCCACAGGAAGTCGAACAAAGGGACGGAAATGCACAACGGCTTGTCAAACCCACGTCAAGGAAAAACCCCTGACGTCATGGGAAGGGCGCGTCTCGTCTTGTGAAAGGGCGCGAAGGCCTACGTCACAGGGCGGTTAATAGAATAGACAGATGGCGCTACTTAACGGTTCGTACACCAAGATGAGACAAGTCACGTGACGCACAACCCGATGCGTGATTGGCGGAGAGCCACCGCGTCATCGTGACGGGAGAGGGAATGGCGCGTGCCATAAATAGGGACATAGGAGCTTCCACAGTCTTCTTATTTGAAAATTCTTCGGTGAGTGAGCTTCTGCTTTTCTGAGTCGGAACTGGTTCGGCTCCTCTTGAGTATCGCGTCGCTGTATGGCTGCCGAGTGTCTCGCGCTGAGGCGTTAGCCGCCGAACGTGAACTGGTACAAGCGTGGACGTTACCGCGTGTACGCACGCAAGCGTGTCCGCCCCACATGTGCGGGAACTGAAGCAACGGAAGCAACGGAAGCGCCCGAAGCAACGGAAGACGGAAGGCGCCCTCCCTGAGGCATCGTTCTCGCCACGCCGCCACTTCAGCGAGTTGCGAGGGAGACCCGGCGTCGACTGGAGCTGACTGAGCCTCGCTGCCACCGGAGATCAACACCTACCAGCGCCGAGCACGGAGCATTCGGGTGAGATCGCCAAATGGGGCAACCGCCCACGAACATTTAAATCAAAAGGTGGAGAGGAAGACGGTTAAGAGAGAGAGAGGAATAGATAGTCAGAGCGCAGTAGGCGTCAATTGTAATTTAGTACTGATATGATGTATGGGGCATAAGTGTTTATCTTGGGTGGGTATTAGTATAATTAAAGCAATATTTATTATATAATCAGCTCGTTCAATGATAGAAAACCAGAATCCAGTCATGCATGTCTCCCGAATCCTCGGCCAGATTCTATAAATGGCTACGCAGGTGAGTTCTCACTACCACTGGCAGCCGGGCAAGCAGCCAGCCCACGTTGGACAGGGCAGAAGCTCACATTACTGATGTCCCTAAACACGTGCTTAATACCCTTGTATATTTAATCCACCCCATCACATTAATGATTAAGTGTGTACATCAATGTTACATATCATTTCTTTGCAGTTAGTTTGTGTCAATATATGCCATTCCATGAAATAGTTTACACATTTTACATTACTAAATAAATATTTTAATGTTAATTCTAATATTATATTTGTAGGTACACGCTGTTTTCGAATATTCATTATATATAATGTTCATTACATTATATTATGCATAAAACGTAATGTATATGTAATGAACCTATAATTTAACTTCTTTTATTCAACAATGCAGGCATTATTGATGTATGTATATCAACCGCAATAACAATCAAACTGCAAAATTTAAAGGCTTTTGAGGCTTTTTGTGAAATTTATTATGAAATTAAATTATCGCCAGATGCGTAGTTTTTATGCACGTATTTCCATTTTTTCGAAGTCTGGTCATGTAGGTAAATATACAGATCTGTAGTTGGATCAAAAATAAATCATGAATATTCTATTAATAGCAAGTACTACCCACAACCCATCCTATACCCGTCAACGATCAGTAACTTCTAACACCAATAGGAAATGCTTAAAAAAGGCAACACGTACGGTTGACTCATTCAACCCGTACAGCGGACTCGGAAGGCCGGCTGCTTCTATCAGTGCCGTCCGGATACGTCATGACGGTAGGCTGGCTTCTCCAACCAGTGTTGCTCGTTTACGCCGAGTAGATAGTCAGCTTCCCCGATAAGGTTGCTTGGGCTTGGCAGCTCCTATCCGTGCACTTCTGACAAGGTGAATTCAGAGCGGTGCAATAAGGTACTCTTCACGATGCAACGTTTCGTTCCAACCATCTGCGCCACGAAACAGGAACAAGATCCTGGTTTGGCCTAAATTATCATGCATTCCCTTAGTACAGTACAACGGATCAGGTATTCTGCAACTGTTCTTTGTTCTCCGTGTACAGAATTGCGTGTCCACATACGACAGGTAAGAAGGTAACATCATGAATGTCGAGCAAAGATAAAAATAGGATTAAGATAATAACAGTTTAAGAAAATTTATGAGCATATGAGGGCAAATAAAATAAATAATTACATTGATAAAAGTAGAGGTATTCATTCTTTCATGATAGTTTACAGAATTAGTGAGAAATATTTATCAAGATTTATTAGTACTTTTCGCGCAACAAAAGTAATTAAATATCAGTAGTAAGTAAACTTCACAATACGATATATGATTACTGACAATGTTTGTGCTATATTGAACCATTTTGAGAGCTACAAATTACATGATGCTATTTAGAATTTGATGCACACAGTTTTCAAAATCAAATTAATATACAAATAGAAATTGTATAATAAGTACTCGTAAACATTGTCTAATAATATTACGTAAACAAACCAATAGAAAAAATTATATATGTAATGTTCCTGTGGGTGTTTTTATTTTTACATTATGGATCCTAAAGGTCTTGGTAGCAATGGCTAATAGTTTAGTAAGTATCGTCCTCAAATTGAAAAAAAAATGACAAATTGGAGTTTAGAATACAATTCTAGCGGCATGCTCTGACAACGACATCCCCCCCCCCCACCCGACACACACCCTGCAGGAGCTTTACTGCTCACTGCACGTGCGCAATCTCAGAGCCAGCGCGTCCCTCGAGGAGGCGCGAGACGAGGAGTCACTTCAGTTTTCTCCTCTCCCCAAAGAACACTTTCCTAATGCAACGGTACTGTCTTCCTTTCCGTCTGCGAGGATATCAAGCAATGGGTAAAATACAATACTTGTAATCAGGACGCGCGAGGCAGCTGCTATCTGCATTGCTGTTGGCTTGCCTTCGTTTACACGGCATGTATTATTCCGCACTTTTATCGGTGTAGCGTCTAACACAGTGGTTTGTGACATGAGTATTTATTTATGTTATATCCTTAAAAAGTGCATATGTTGCATGTAAGAGAGTAGAAGCTCCTCGGGTCTTGGTTGGGGTACTTATTCCCTTTCAAATATTCGTACTTGCATAATATTCCATTTCAGGCGCTGATTGGTTGAAAATTGAAGCTGATGCCTGCTCTGATAGTTTTGTATGGTTTATCCTCTTAATACCAAATACACACTGAAACAGTATTTATTTGGTATTAAGAGGACAGTAAACAAGCGTGTCACGAACCTAGCGCAGTCTTTCCTTCCTCATTCTGGTCGCCTCACTTCCTCTTCCAAACATACTCTTCAACGTACTACATTACCACACATCTTGCGAGATAAGTCGGTTGTTTAGAACTTGTCCTGGGTGTGGCGGCATCCTGCTGGCGGAGTTACACGGAGAATGAAAACCCCCCAAACTGGCATATAGGTCGGCACCGGATCTCGATTTCCAGCAGAAAAAGAACATGGCCACTCTCAGAAATACAAGGAACATGTCGTCCTACACTACCTGTATGAGGGCGCAAGTAGATGGAAGAACGAAATACTCAGGTTGCTCATCCCCCACCTGTGTTCTTTAGAAGAGGCTTGTCGCAGCTTGTCCCTTCTCGCCCATTGCCAGCGGAAATCCCCCGATGCGGTCTATCACTGAGGCTTTCAACTCCCTACCTCCACTCCGTTTTTGATTACTTCCAAGAAAATCCTTTCGGAGCTTCATTCCCAGAACCCTGATGATTAAGCATCTGCAAATACTAATCCCCACAATGTTCGAAATGCTAAAACATTGGCTGCATGCGAAGCAGGCGGGCAGAAGGAAAAACATGTGCGCGAGTAGTCTGCGGACTAGAATGCAGCAAGGCGTTATATTTCCTCGCTTGTACGCGTTCGAGAGTTTCATTATCAAGCGCCGGAATTTCTAGCGTCCTCCGTGGCTTTGCCTCTTGAAGGATATGAGACATGTCGTGTGCAATGGCTTAGAAGTGTTACATAACATCCTGTGGGTTGTAACACAATTTTTATTTCTAAGTAATCAATAAAATTGTATAATTAGTTCTCAATTAAAAACATGAACACCTCACATTTCTGCAAAAACATTGCTTTTAGATAGAAGTTATAATTGGGCAGATGTTGGCCGGTGGCAGAATGCAGAAATATGAAAATATAGTTACAATTACAAATAATAGAATTATGTATTAAAAATGAATATAAAAGCAAATTACTTTTGCCATTACCTAGACCTCAGATGGCACTTACATTCCTATACT
The DNA here is from genome assembly GCA_011170035.1 of Teleogryllus occipitalis. NCBI lineage: Eukaryota > Metazoa > Arthropoda > Insecta > Orthoptera > Gryllidae > Teleogryllus > Teleogryllus occipitalis. The sequence goes on along the minus strand of BLKR01000832.1, from coordinate 167,049 downwards.
ACAAATGAAAAAAAACATATTTACATATAGATAAATAAACTTACATATTGCACATATATACATACATACAAACATACACGCGTACATACATACACACACAGACCAAGGAACCCTCGCATACACACCAACCTGCATCGATTCATTCATATTCAGACAACATGGATAATCACTTTTACCTAACACCACAGTGTAATAATATAAAATGCTTATAATAATTATTACATTCCGAATACGTAAAACGCTCGTTACTAAAAATAAATAAATAAATACCAACCTTTGTCAGAATAACCTGTAGGAAGACATTTTCGACTAGCGAAACAAACAGAAAGAAATGAAATTACTTCCCTTCACTTCACTGTACCTTTACCTAAAATTTACTGCTCAATACTTTTAACTCTAGACTACACACAATCGCACATTTCACTTTACTTCACTATATGTTTTCACCCTATTGACTAATTTTCCAGGGCCAGGAGAACGAAAAAGTTGATATTTGCGTACTGGAATCAAGGAAACGTACAAATTTCCGAGTGTACCTTTGTTTAAAGAATAAAGGAACATTATATTTCAAATCAAAAGTATATTTTAACTACATATCCGCAAATTGATGACAAGAAAGCTATAAATAGAAGTTTAAGCCAGATTTGCGAGAGTACGTCATATCACTTCCACGAATAAGTCTCAAATGAAGTCCCCCTTCATGTGTTCATTGTAGGTTCCGTGAGGGCGACGTTCAAAATGTTGCATGTCCGGATGAAGCGAAGATAAAAAATTTATCATTTTCATTTGAGTTTCTGTCACTTACTAAATTTGCAGTAGAAATACAAAATATTTTCTCTATTTCGGTAAGCCTCGGTTAAACTCTTTCATTCCCACATTTTTACATAATTTCTCGTTTTTTACACGTGTATCCTTTGTGACATCTTTAATTTTGCATTTTCTAATTGAAATCGGAGTCACAAGTGTTGGACTCAGACGCAGTTTTCTCTCCCGAGACACGGGATTCAGACTCCCAGCCATCCCTATCCGGGCTGCTCTCAGTAAATAGAATTTTCGGTTCAACCGAATTATTTGTAAAGAGAAATTACTAAAAATAAAGATAATTCCAATCTGGTAGAAAACTGACTGAAAGAAGATGTATTTTTTATTACGGAGTAGATGTCGCAACCGGAGGTTTTACCAGATAATAAATCCAAATTGGGTACTGAGCATTATATACAGATTGGTAAGGTACCTTGACAACTGTTTCTCGTCTTTCTAAAAAATGTTTTTACCGTGCATATTCTTGCATCTTCTTCGTGGCGTTGTCTCGGAACGTCGCGTCAACCGTCTTAAAATATCGATTTTACTCCCTCTTTTGTCAGAAATTTCATTACAATTCGTTGCGCAACGGAGGAGGCAACTTCTCGCTTTGACAAGGCGATTGTGATTGATGCAACTTCATTGTTGGTCTGGTTAGAGAACGAGTTATTTCTTGGAATCTCAAACACTACTTCTCAAAAGGCACAGTTTTTTTCCTGTGACATCTCAGAGCTTAAAACCAAAATTCTTGTTTATATTTTTTTCTTTCTTTTTCATTATATTGTGGAATAGGTCATAAATAGGTACTCAGCAGATGTATGCGGAAAAATAAGATTTGGTTCTTTGAATAAATTATCATTATGTTCAGTTTCGAAAATAAAGTAATAACTAAGTCCCTGAAAGAGAGAAATAACATCTTATGTTCCATGTATAAACCAAAAATCACTCACCAAAAGTTTGTAAAACTAGTTTTATTGAAACGATTCACAATTCAATGACAAGCCAATAACCATCTCCCAGGCGATGTACCTAAACTTTCCATGTTGCCGTAAGAGAAGTAGTCCAAAATTTGGACCACACCTTAGCCACGGAAAAAAACACCAGACCACATAAATAGTCATCAAATAATAAATGGTCGTGGAACACGAAGGGCACCTGTCGATGGCAGCGGCCGAAAACCTTGGGTGGCGGTCAAAGGTCTATTTCGTTTGACTCTGCTGGTTCCATTTTCCAGAAATCAGTTGGAGAATTAAGGCCATCTGCAATACTAAAACTAAATCTTAACGTGGATTGTCGTAAGAGAAGTAGTCCAAAATTTGGTCCACCCCTTAGCCACGAAAAAAAACCACCAATAAACCTGCGCAGTTCACCATCTGAGATCATTATAGCTAATTCGCGCACACCACCGGACTTGTGTCCTAAAGGGCTGGATGAGTCCACCCCGCCCGGGGAGGGCGCGCACGGCAGCTCCGCCTCAGAGGCAGCGCTGGCGCACGGCCGACGGTGGGCTCCTCCGGCGCATCGATTTTAGCTGCTTCTGCGCATCACCACGTGACCACAGCACGGGCACTTCGTTTGAAGAGCCAGACCAGACGCTGGCCGCCATGTTGCATGGAGAGCGAGAAGTGTTGAGAAACATTTTGAAAGTGGTTCAGTTTCCAACGGTAACCAACCAAAACTAACATGAAGGTAGGAATCGTAGAGAAAGTACCAGGATTTTTAAGGTTGGTTCAGGGATACCTATTTAATCATCTGTCAACACTGTTGAGGAGTGACGAACGCCTCTGGGGAGCTCTCTCGGCCGGCGGCCGAACTAGGATCGGGATCTATCGTTTCGTTGCGGTACCCCTGCGGCGGGCCTGTCAACGGGCCGCGTGTGACCACAGCAAATGGATAATTGTATGATCCTAAATTTACCTTGAAAGCATGATTCAAGTGCTCGCTTGCGCCCTAAAGAAAATAAGAACATTATATCAGTAAGTAGAAACACGTAATGTGGCATCAGGTTGAATGAAAATATACGTTGGAGTTTAGCGACATGTTAACCAGAGCAGGCTAACAACAATAGTTGCCGTTAATGACTACCCGTAATTGAGGAAAAATAAAAAAATGTAATGTAATCTCCCAAGCGTATTTCGTCTAAGTCGTCTAGGCAAGCAAAAACGTGCTGTAATGGGCTGCAAACTAGCGGAATTTGTGCTACAAAAATCCTTCTATAGCGGCGGTCATAGTAAAGCCGATTTTGGTCAACCGAGATCAAACGTTTACGTTCAATGTAAACGGAAGTTGTTACGTTCAAGTAAACGGAAATGGTCATGGATCCCGAATATCATCATCGTGGAACACGAAGGGCACCTGTCGAGGGCAGCGGCCGAAAACCTTGAGTGGCGGTCAAAGATCTATTTCGTTCGACTCTACTGGTTTCATTTGCCAGAAATCAGCTGGAGAATTAAGGCCATCTGCAATACTAAAACTTATCTCTTAACGTGGATTGTCGTCAGCATGTTTGTTGCAAAGGAGTTAAAGTGTGATCTTGAAATAATGAGATATTCGTACGATACCGGGTGAAACATTCATTAGAAACTAATACAATTGCAATATTAGGGTGCGATCATTCTCTTTGGAAATTAGGATCAATAAATTAGTAGCCCCTTTGAAAACTCAGAAAAAAATTCTCTCATTGTTAAATTCCCTAAAGAGATTTACATTGAAGTCTCATGACGTTGGTGTTTCTCCGGTATAAGTAGAACAAATACTATAATAAGTATTACCTTTCTTTATATTCGAGACTCCCCAGGTGAGCTCGACTACGTCCTGTCTGCCATCCATGGGCGCTTGATGGAACTTCCGGCGCCTCCGCTCCGGGGTCGATTTACTCAGTGGAGAGCACCCATTGCTCCCCGAGCCTCACGCTGAGACAGCCCTCGGGACCACCTCGGTCCCATACAGGTAGCACTTGCTCGAGTTACCAACAGGGTCGAACTCAGTGCTTGAAAGTTTTAACGGATTAGGAGTTATTTCCCGAGTGTGCACAAGTTCTTCGTGGCTCTCAAGTTGCCAGTAGGGGCAAGGAATTTCAAAGAATAAAGGACGTTTCCATTGATTGATTAATTGATGATTTCTGCCACGTCAACTGCTACAGATATTAGTCCCATTAAAGCAATGAATGAATATCCCGGGAGCTGGCGGTGATTTTCTCCACTTGATGGTGAGATGTAGCGTCGACCTACGAGGGTGAGATGCATCCGTTGGCTTGCAAGGGATTTCCTCCTCCTAGTTTCCCCAATTGACACCACCCCGGCAGCGTTTAACGTTGCTCTTGACTGGTTTTGGAGGTTTAGAGATGAATATGTAGTAGTGTAGTGCATGTATGTGTGAGTGTGTGTAAGTAAGGTGAGTATATACCAAGGAAGAAGAAAGAAAGATTGCGCTCGGTCCGTGACCCATGTATTAGGGCACTACGCCAGCTTTCGCCTGATGTTTATCGGAGAAACCACGGAAAACTACCGATCAGATCAGTCAGCTGAGTACAAAACCCGCCACGCACCGTAGGGACTTGAACCTTAGAACCTTCCTGTTACATCTACAGCCGAGTCAGAGGCAATGCTTAACTCTACCAGTGGAGTTTAGAGATGAAATCTGAGATCGGGAATCTTCACATGCCTCAAACACAAGTGAAAACAGCAATTCCTTCCGCAGAATTCTAACTTGCAGCCCAGGAAACCGTGCGAAATCCCTTCGTCACCACTGTTCGCAGGAGAATTTTAAAGGCTGGCTAGTCTGATCGATAGTTTCTCCGATGAAAAACAAGTGAATACCGTAGCAGTACCCTCAGAAAAAGCCGCAGATTGCATGTTATCTTACCTTCCTCATCTTTGTCTCCTCTCCCAACACACATAGTCACTTACCCGTATGATTTATACTGTCACACGTGTCAGGAGCTTATCCCGACATATTATTGAAGATTATCTGCCACGTCGGAACTCGAACCCTAATATCTCCCGTCCACAGACGCCGCAATAGCAACACGTTTTTGCCCGAGCTATCTCAGCCGCTAGTCTTGCAGGAGATGTGACGTATATGAAGCCTCTTTGTCTGACTTGTCTCTCTGTGCCAAACTCTGGAGACTACAGACGTTGGCACGTGATCGATGGGATTCCCAGCCCGGCTTTAGAACGAGCGGTGCTTAGGAGATAGTGAAGCTATTCGGAGAGAGTATAAAGAAGAGTACTGAGGAAGGACCCAAAATCACATCACTAACGGCCAATACAGTTTAGTGACCTAGTTAAGAAGTGAGACGATCGAAGGCATTTGAAGGGGACTTCCTTGCGCGTCATATTAAGCGAAGTGACAACACTCTTTTGGAGAGTTTACGTAAAGAACGAGAGGTAATAAAGGAACGGAGAGAAGTACTCAATGAAGAGAAAGATACACTTTAGGAAGAAAAAAGGTGTCAAAGGAATTTTAAGGTTGCGACCCATCAAACATATCCATTACTCCGCGACGTGTATGTGTGTAAGTACCCACTAACCGGATATTTTCTTCTATACGACGCATGTGCTATTTGCTGTACAATTTCATTGTTATGTTACTTTGTTTGAACGTGTTTAGGACGACTTGTGAATACTCTGTATAGTGGTTCAGTTCCCCCTTTCTTATCGCTTTGGAAAACACAGTAGCTGCTCATTTCTGTTCAATGACGATTAACTATTTTCGTGCATTAACACTGTTGATAGTAGGGTACCTTTCCCGTCAGTTATCACTAAAATTTTGACGGATTCTCTCCACTAACTTGAAAAAGTTGCTAAACTCAGTTAATTTTCTGAATTAGATAGTATCTGGTATTAACGTTTTAACATTTTCTGAAAATTCATATACTCCTTCCTTGCTCAGAAACTTATAGATGTGCCAGCTAACGGTTGAACCCAACACATTTTTATAATTGATTTGTTACCACGCCGCATTTTAATATTGGAATTTCTGCCTAAAATCTGTATTGTTAAAGGTATCGTACCTTGCGCAAAACCGAGACTCTAATCGGCACTTGTTCGTCAAATGTCGTCCATGCATATGTTTAGACAAGAGCTATCAAAGCAGGAGTTCTTTCTGCCGTCACCAAAAGTAAAAGGAAATAGTAAAACCTGATCACCACATTAGATGACAATGCAGTTGAAGCATTGTATCATGTAAGATAGTTGAAATTCTCTTCCCTACCCGATGTGTCTGCAAATTTCCAACAAAGGATAATCGATTTAACAATATATCCGAACGAGAGAACCCATTAAAGCCGCACCGAAGATAGCAAAATCTTACCATCCGATCGTTTCGCATTGAAGATGAGAAGTCGTAGAAGAGGAACTCGAGGAAGTTGGCAGTATTGAGAAAGTTGAAGGGGAAGAAGCGCCTACGCCCCTCAGGGGAGTTCGGAAACAACTCCAGACCACGGCCCCTGATTCGTGAACGCATGAGCTCACAACTTCGCAATGAAACAGCGTCCGAGAGGGTTACCAGATGCCTTTTCCCCAAACTCCGCGTACATAAATCCCCAGATGGGCAAGTTTCGTTCAAATCTTATGCGGAATGCGCAGGATATCGAATGTTTTCTTCTCTTAGAATTATAAAATGCATAATTTGCAAATGAATTTGGATATAATGAATACTTTGTAGTTTGCGACAATTCATTTGCCGCAAAAATTCAGTATCTATTGCCTTACTGCTTTTTCTGGCGTGTACAGACTCACTAAAATGATTATATAGGATAGGGATTACAGAATTTTGAAAATGTGCACACAATTCACTTTTCCCATAGCACGTCATACGCAGTTTTTAACTGTTTTTTGACGTAAAATAAATAAAATAAAAAAATAAATACTAATAATAGTATCCTATAGTCAGTACATAGTACATACACACAGTACATACACTTATATTTTTTACATTACATCTTAAGGTAATTTACGTTACATCTTAAGCACAAACTTCTGGACATCACTGGAAGAACAGATCATTTGATTGTTTGATGTTTCCGACCATCTCAACTACTACTACCGTTACCCCTCTCTGTGTTTAAATGAAAATTTGTAACCAGGAGGTGGCAGTGTTCATAGCGCTCTAAAGAGGGAGATCCGGTACCGACCCACACGTCGCCTTAAGGAGGATTTCCCCCTCCTGACATTTCCTACGATTGGGAGAAGTTCGAAGCTCCCGACTGGTCTCCCGGCATGTATGGTAGTGTAGTGTATGTAAGTGTAAGTAAGGGCTAACGATCGAACAAGAGGAAGAAGAGATTGAGCGAGGTTTGGAGCCCGTTTTTTAGGATTTGACTTTGGCATTCGCCTGGTATTGATCAAACAAATCACAGAGAACTACTGATTAGAGCTAACCGCTAGAATTCTCCTCCAACAAACAGCGGCAGAATTCGACGTAGCTACTAGTATCGAATATCCTGCCGCCGTCGGAACTGAGACCTAGAACCTCCCGGCCAGAGTCATTAAAGAGACATCAGCATACTGGCTCCGAGCCAGTCAGGAGCCGGTCAGCTAATTCAACCGGTCAGGAGAAGAAAAACCGTCAAGATACATTGTGCAGAAATCAAATGTATTTTTTATTAAAATGTCATTACAATGTTTGTTCATTCAATTAAGACAACAATGGTGATTTTTTTACCTGAAATGACTGTACAATGTACATAAAGAATATTTTATAATCTAGCGTTTACATTTTTAAACATCTGGTAACCTGTGTGTGTGTGTGTGTAAGTCGCTAACGAAGACCGCGCATCTTCCTTCATGTGCCCTCCGTTTCATTCCCGCGTGACTGCTCTCTGCCTCCCGAGTGCCTCCTCCGCGCTGCTGGTCTGGTAGCTTGGGAGGGGAAGGGAGCGGGGGAGGGGCAGGGAGGGGAGGTTCTTCGGCGCCGTTAAATCCCGACGCGCCCACCCACAGCACGCGCTGCGGCCACGCAGCATCTGCCTCTTCACAGCAGAAGGAGACAGACGGGAAGGCACGAGGGAGGCAAAGAGAGAGATGGAACGATGCCGGAGATGGGGAAAATATAGAGGGAAAAGTCATAGGAAGAGAGATCGGGAAGAAGAAAAGGTGAAAGAAATGAGACAGGTGAGTGAAAATGAAAAGTGAAGGAGAGAAGCAGAATAAAAACTGAAAAAAAATAGAAGGAACCAACAAAGGAATAGACAGTAGAAATGGGAAAGATCAAGGATGAAAATTATCTTTAGGCTTAACATCCGGAGTTACCTACCGAAAGGTTCAAGAGTGAAAAAATAGAGAGACAGAATGGGAATTGGTAAATCTAAAGTATAACCAATGAAGAAAAAGTGGAAGTCATATGACAAGAGAGACGTAGGTGAGTGAGATTCTGAACAAAGGCAAGAAAGGAATGAAAATAGACAACGAATGGGAATGAGCAAAGGTAAGGAAGTGAAATTAAAGGAGAAAAATGGGAGAGCAGAATGAAGAGATGTAAAGAGAATTGAGGAAGAGGAAAAATACTGTAGTAGTTAGGAGAATAGGAAAGAAAAAGAGAGAAGCTTTATCAGAAGAATACGTAAACGTTCCAAGACGAGGGTGCACAGAAGAATTAGTGAGAAGGTTGGTAGAGTAGAAGGAGAATACAAAGATTGCTCAGTGAGTCATCTGTATACGGCAGCTCAAGGAAGACTGAATTGTCACATTATAAAACGTTTTATTTCTGGTCACAGGAGCCCTATGAAATATGGGAGATTACAACAGGAGAGAAAACACTCATTTCATCCTTACAGCTATTTCCATCGTTTAATGTCCCGCGTAGTTTGAAACTCCATTAAAGTGGATTTTCTGAGTTTTATCAACCAAAAAGTATACTTTTCCCCCTCAAATAAAAAAAACTAGTATTTTATTGAATACTTACATTTAAGGGAATAAAGCATTTGAGGACCTCCCTTCTCTCTCCTGAAAGAACGCCGCAGCTACTTGCATAGCTGACTTAGCATAAAATGGAGTACAAGAACATGGAGTTGAGAAAAAATAATTGAAAAGATAATACGAATTTTCCTCACTCTTTGATATTTGTTTTATAATACGTCTACGGTACTTCATTGAGGGTGCGCTGGTATTGAAAATGTATGAAGTTACTTCAAAATGATTACATTTAGTACATGTCTAATTTGTAATTATAACCTGTATCATACTCTTTCGTAGTTAAAGGAGGTATCATAAATAAAGGAAAAGTCGCCCCAACAATATGATCTCGACCTGATGATCGTAAAATCCACGTGAAATGTACTTTTGAGCTTTCATTTCGCACGCACGCCTAAGTTAAGATTTAATACTTTTGTTCCAAAGATCGTTAATATTGACGCATAGGGAGAGGAAATTTAGCTATCAAAAATCGGGAGTCTATGTGGAGAGTCGAAGTGTTATATTCAGATAATGAAAGTTAGTTTGCACTTCAACAATGATTTATTCAGAACTAAACTTTGTTACAATGTACTATTCAACCCAAAATCTCCAAAAGCTTTGCTTCGTTTCTCATCACGTCCCGTCGTTCTCATCACATCACGTCCCTCATCACATCATCGCTCTCATCACGTCCCGGCGTCACCGCCGGCCTTTCGGAGCGAAGGCCCCAGCTGCTGATCCTCCTTGTTCCCGTGCAAGGGCCAGTTGGGCCGTCTCTGGTGTGGGCGGGCATCTCTCCCGCCCCCACGTAGTCGCCGCCACCGAGCGCGACCCGGCTCGGTCCGTCCGTGGCTCCCCTGCGGCCCGTAACTCGCGTTCGCTCACGACGCCTCTAGCCAGGCGATCTAGCTGCCCCTCTCGGAGACTCGCCGCAGCTCGCTCCGTCTCTCGTATCACAGCTCTCACTCGGAACGCGTACGTAACTGGAACTTGGACTGTAACTGACACTCCTGGCGCTTGCTGGCCCGTTATGTAGCAGTGCCGCCGCTGGTGGTGACTCGCACCCTGCCAGGGCACTGATGGCGCGTGTCCCGGCAGTGCCGCTGCTGCTAGCGGTCCTCATAGCGCGCGCGCTGCATGTTTCCGAGTTGCATATCTGTCAGATTTGTAGGTTTTTAGTATAAATTTGTTAAACACGTTAGGAGATCTAATTGTGACGTTTCGGAGATCATTATATTTTGACTAGCATTTCCATGCGAGAATTCTCGCCTGAACCTCACTCTCTCCTCTGTTTTTCAATTTCCATATTAAGCCCACAATACAATATTTCTTTCAAGATCCTCTTATCCTCCGTCATTTGTTCTGTGTGTACCCTTGTAAATGTACTAACTGAACGTGCTTTAACATAACAGTACAATGCATCTTGTCAATACAAACCGTTCTTATTAAACTTTATTACTAAACAGAGAGGTACACCCGCACAATTCACATAGTAATTAGTTTAATTGTACACATTGTTGCAAATTTTGCACGTTTCTAAACAGATGAAGACTCTGGCCTCGAAATTCGAGGTTTTAAGGGTCTTCAACGCTTCATTTTGAAGTTGTATAACTATATAGAATTCAACAATTCTGCCTCTGTGTTGCGAGTTGCATTTAGCATGACTGTTTAGATGCGATTTTTTTCAGCAAATCCTGCTTATTATTGAAGTCAAAGTGCAATTTGTCACGTCTATGTGAAATTCTTTTTCTTTAGAGACCTCGTTTATAACGATTGGTAGCGTTTGAGAGCCCCAAAACGCATATATACTACTGAAATAATATTGGAGAGGAATTTTTCGTGAAGCCCCTGTGACATTTTCAAAATTCTCTGGAAAATGGGTCTACGATTTTAATTGTTCAATTTTCTTGTTCCAAAAAGGCAATTTACTTACAAAAAGGATTTAAGATTCGATTTTCTTTAAACCCTCTGGAGTTATGAAAATTTGCTTCAAAATTAGATCAAATTTATTTCAATTTTGTCCCTAAATCCTTCAACTTTACATCCTTAAATGACACCATGCACTTTTTCTAAAATAAAATATGGATAGCTGAGTAATTGTTTAGTAAAAACTAATAACATTAAGAGAAAGTAAAGTTTTGATATACCGCGCATTCCCACCAGTTTTTTTCCATCTTGACTTTCCTTTTATTTTTAGTAACTCTCTTTTATTTCTTTAGCAAACAGTTTCCTCTTCCCTTTTTCATTCAAACATTTTAACGCTTTGATTCATACGTTAGTCAGAATGGAATATACATGTGATACTTGTGTTCAAGTCCCGCAATTTCTCTATTACGGAATCCCAACTGCGAGGAAACTTAATCCTCTCCCGTTGCCTCAAAACGCGCGGGAAATCTCAACAACGCGTCAGCGACCATGTTTTCTCACTTCTCAACGTAAATAGCGGAGTTTACACCAACTAATTTACATCACTTAAAATTTAACACGACAGTCTCACAGGTCCTGCAAACAGGAGAAACTACGGCCTACAGAGTCTCTGTTCACAATGGTACGAAAAGCCAAACACTTGGTCATAAGTTAATATTTCGCAAAAATTTCAGTCGTGATATTGCACTCAGTCAGTCTCTTGTTACCCAAATAGCGTGTTTGATCACCTGACGTAACTGAAAAAAAATTTTGAAGCAAAAATTGACGTCTCGCATACGTTCCAGCATATAAAACTATCTTCGAAAAATATCTTAAATATTTAGTAAAGTTAGCTCAGGGGCCACATTCTCGTAGTTTCTCCACCGACTCTGGCCTGGAAGTTCTACGTTTCGAGTCCCGATGGTGGCAGATTATTGACACTAGTTAGAATTCTTCAACTGCTTGGAGAAGATTTCTAGAAGCTGGCGGGTGTGATGAAAGTTTTTCCATAGTTTCTCCGATGAATCTCATTGTCCATCTTCTCCCCTGTCCCACTCTTAACTCGGACTACACTACCACACATGTCGGAAGGTTAGAGCTTGTGTTGGACGGGGTATAGCCCTGATGGGAGAGATACCTAGAGGAGGATTCCACAGGATTCAGTATAGGTCGCCGGTGGATTTCAAGTTCCAATGAGAAAGGAACAACCATCTCCAGTAATGTAACAAGCTCCATTCTTACAAAGTTTCTTACCTTAACAAATGACGCGTGCGGAAACACGAATCAATCAATATAATCAACTGTAAATAAAAACATTCTTCTCATATTTTTGCCCATTTTGTTGTTACTTCATACCACAGTGTGCCGACGTGGGGGCGAGTGTGTCGCGGCAGAACTACCAAGACAAATGTTTGTAGAGCGCCGACAAAACACTCTCGGAAGGCGCCAAGCCGTCGCGAGGGGGCGGGGCGGCGACCTTGGGATCGAGGCTTTCGGCGGCGGGATGGCGCGGAGGTCGAAACCTACGACCGAGGAGGAGCGGTGGAACGCCGCTAGGGCGCGCTGAGAATTAATTGCTCAAGAAATGTGCCAACTTTGAGCACAGTTTGTTCACTTGCGCAGCCGCAGAAGAGATGCTTTTATTCCTAAGTCGTTCTACAACAATTTTCATCCTAGGTCTGACATCTGTGTCATGATAGTTCTGCCAGTCTGATCGATTAGTGTGACTCATGATTAGTGAAGTATATGTGCAGTTTTTTTGTTATTACGTTATGTTGACAAACAGTTTGATACATTTTTTCACAGCTTTTTCTTGAAGATTCATATTATTCTATAATATAGAGCGCAGATGATATTTTTAAGTATCGCATGAGAATAAGTGGCTTTTTCGACTGCAAACGACGAAAAACACAAATTTGTGAATTGGCAGAATTGCGGGGCGTATTATGACAGATTTTATTTTGCATCATATAAAATCACAATCAGTAATAAGAGAGAATTGAGAAAGTCTGATTTCATTTGATTTATTTTCGTCAAAAACTGTAAGAACTGATGACGTACGGAGGGAATAATCCTCCCACCTTCCCTTGCACTGTACTCCCTAATCGTTATCCCATACTTTCACTGTACTGTGACCCTTACGCTACTAGAAAACATTACGTTGGGTGTCGTAGTAATGTAAGACGGATATTTAAATTGTTAGTTACCAGGGCGCGAGAACGAAAGAAGCGTCCGAATTTTCTTAAGACACCCAATTGTTGATTATTTTACTTCGGAGATGACGACTTTTGATTTGTCAGGGCGGGGTAACTCAGCGTTAGTGTACTTCACTACGTTTTTCACTAAGTAATTATGAAACAATTCTCTGTTTAGAAATGTTACTATCGAGTGGACAGTACAGTGTTTATTAAATTTATTGTAGATGAACTTCCGCATTCATACTCTCTCTCTCTCTCTCTCTCTCTCTCTCTCTCTCTCTCTCTCTCTCTCTCTCTCTCTAATAAAAGAAAGAATGAATCACACCTATCTCCGTTTGGGTTAGATAATGTTAGTTTAAGGGGCTTTGGAAGGACAAAAAATTAAGAAATTTTCGATTGAAACAATTTTTGTTTGTAGTTGCATCTTATTACTTAAAATGTTATCTTTAATTTGATGTATAATTTAAGGACCTTTGTAGCTTGTACAGTGTTCAAAATTACTTTTTAAAAGAGGGGATGTGGCCATCTTCGGATAACTGACAGCGCTGACGTCTATATCAATGTATTTGCTTTGTTTACTTTGAATTAACGCGGTAGAATTTCAAATGTCAAATTTCGACACGTTTACGATTCTGATTTGTCTGTATCGGCGCCGCCAGAAAAAGTGAGCAAAGGCCAATTTCTAAGTCCCAAGCTTTCTGCACGTTATAGAAGCGCTGTGTGGAGGATAACGCCATCTGGTTTTTATTTTTTTTTAAATTTGTTGCGTCTACACCTTGACGCAACGCGTCTCCAAGCCCCTTAAGGAGCGTTGAGCGCTTTGCGCTGTGGAGTAATCCTCCATGAACATGCGCGGGAGTAATCCTCCAATACCTTTAAGATCATGTCACGTCACGTTGCAGGCAGTTGTCAAGAGGACCGCCAGGTAGCATCTCCACGTACGCACCTCCTGCTACGCGCTCCTGCGTCACTACCCAGCGGCCAGAATTGGGAAGGAATAAGGATTGGGGTAGGGTTTAGGGCACTTCACAGGGGTTGGTCTAGCCCTTGTGAAACAGCCAAACTCGTTTTGTTTTCACAAATTTCACATGAGTTTCGGGAATCGAACCCCGGCCTCAGTGGTGAAAGGCTAGCGACTTTGCTATGTGCCACGAGCGCGGCTCTTTCATAGTTAACTATAACAAAACTACACTTTCTACCAACTGCCATCGACTGAGAAGCTGATATTCTAGATTTCCCCTTATTTCAATCAATCATCGTCTCTAACATCTCCAGCTATGATAGGTATGTTCATCTTAAGTGTTGAGAGTCTTGGCGCAGAAGGCACAGGGAACGGAGACAGTCATAGTGCAAATCATTGGATCGCCTACAAGAAATACATCAACAAAGATAATATCATACATTACGACATAAAATATTCAGCACATGCAATAGAATTAGTGGATTTGAAAATGTTTAATTACATTTTTCACATAATCCAGATTTACTTAGAGAAACAGAAAAATCAATTGAATATTATCCCTTCTTTTAATGCAAAACAACTGAAATATGTTAATCGAAATCGTATCGAAATCGAGGCAAAGAAATGAAGTGTACGAGGGTGGCTCCGTGATTGGAAAAATATTTGAGAGGGGGAAGATACGGGGAAGTAATAGTGTTGATGTATCAGTATTTACGAAATTTAACATTTTAGCAACAATTAAACTAAGTAGTGATAGTTTTCATCTCTTATCAAAATTAATATTTTCCAATATTCACCCCAAACAATTTGAGGACCCTATTGAGCGGTATAGCGCACGTTTCTAAATTATTTATAAAATTATTAATCGTTGAAAAATTGTTAATTTGTAGTTTTCGGTTTTGGGATATCAGGAAACTCTTCCCACTTTAGAATAGCAAACATTGGAATTTTTTTATAATTTTACTAATTTTTATTGTCTTTTCTAAACTGCCTTTAAACGAGATTCGAAATGTAATTGTTTAAACCAATTAGCTTCTCATAACAATTCTCATTTCTTTGGTATTCAATCTTGTCGCAGTTACCTCACAAATCAACCCTTCAAGCCGTTTTGCAAATGCATAGTGCATTCAGCGGCACTCTTTTGCCATTCGACCCTGACATCACAATGCTATTTGAAACTACCTTCAGAATGCAAGTCGGTTGTTTGTGTTTGATTATTTATCAAGTCAAAACCCTGGAAACTTGAGTTCATACAAATGTCCCCTAAATACGTAAATGCCAAGACGATCATCTTTTGGGGACGCTCAAAATCACTGAGCATATGAAAGAATCAGGCATTTCAAGTCACTGCCTTATAATGGTCATAACAACCACAATTTCCTTAATTTATGCGTTCTTTACATGCGCCTTGTGTCTCCGAGAAGCAAACGTTAACACTATCATTTAAAGTAATAATAGCTAGTTTTTTAAATTGGTTATTTAAGGTCGAATCAACATCTAGGTCATTAGCGACCACTATTGGTGTTAACGGTATGGTAAATATGAAGATGAAAAGATGAGAGGATGATAGGATGATGAGGGGTGAAAGGACGAACACAAATACAACCATGCCCGAGGCGAGACTCGAACGTCCGAGATCACTACGACACTACTGCCTTAGCGATCTCGGCCACCGGGCCGACAATATTAGCCAGTGTTACGATGAATAAGTGTTTTAAAAATTGGTTGCGCTTTCGTAACGCGTCTTTAAGCTCTTTTTGGGGGCATTGAGAGCTTGGTATAATCCTCCTTGAAATCTTTTTCTTTATTGTAGTCAGTCATTGCCTTTTATTCCTTCGGCCAGGGGATAGAACGTGGAGTATATTTATAATTTTTTGAAATACAATCTATATTATTAATTTTCAATGAGCTCAGAAATTGGAAGATAATTGTAACCTTCAGCCGTGTGAGAGATGTCTATAATTTTGTTAGATACCCAGGAAATTGGGAAAAAATTAAAAACCATGGAAATGTTTTAATAGAAACTGAAAAATGTGATTGTGTTATTCCGCCTATTCCCACATTACTGTACAAACTGTACAGTAAACTGTACTGTATAAATACTACACTATATTATTTGAGTATTCGTGAAGACTGATTTTGATAAAATGTCAAATTTATTGCAATGTTATTCCAGAGTAATTTATTTTTTGTTATCGAAGAGAGCGAATGCTACTTTTTGGTAAACCATTTTGTTTTGTTTTGTCGAGGAGCATTTGAGAAGCAAACATTCAAAACGTGACATGTCCACTTCACTGTTTTCCAATAAAAATTAAAAATTAGCGCAAATATTACACTTTTCAAAACTGTCTTTTAACTCAACGAATAGAGTACTACTCAATATAAGACATCTTATGTTTAGTTTTGGAAATAAAATTCTAGGTAACATCAGTGTCATCTAGGAACAACAACAGAGGAACTCAGGTAAAAACAAAAGAACAACGCAGGTCAGTAGTAAATTTCATAAAATCTTGTATTAATTTATATTTGCATAATGATGCCAATAAATTACTTATAGATTTTAAACATCATACTGGCAATACCGACCGTGAATGACACGATTTACTTTAATAACGAAACAAACATATAAAGAATTAAATGATAAACTACTTAGGAAAGAGGAAAATGTAATTTTAATCATATCACTCTATTACTTTTAATATTTTAAAATATGTCGTATTTTCAAGTTCTTTTGCTGTAAAGTGTAATACTTCGATGAACTAATTTGCGCGTGCACTTCATAAATACCGTAATTCCGTAGAATCTAAAAAGATCTGGTTCATTACGTAATTTTCAGAAAGTAATTCGTTTAAACAAGTGGAGGTCTTTACAGGGCCTCTACCGCCAATCAGGTGTCCGTTAGCAACTTGATTCTGCACCCTCCGCAATTACGCCCTCCAATTAAAGCGTCATTGTGAGAAGGGATTGCGTAAATTGGATTATTACCAGTCTTGTAACGGTATAAGCTCTAACAAGCAAGGAAGGCATAAAGGAAAGGAGAAAAAGAGAGAAGAGAAGGAAGAAAACGGCGAGAACGAAAATTTTATGGGTACATGCATTCTTAACGACCAATTGATGAAATATTGAAGGCAGGTTAACAGGGCTCGGTCATAAGTAAAAGCGAACTACAAGCTGGTTGTTTGCCGACGTTTCGAAAAATTTATTTCCATCCTCAGGGCTGAATAATATGAGGAAAGAAAATAACACACATTTACTATAATGCTATCAGAGAACACGTGTCATATAACCACAATCCTGGTTGCAGTTAAACACATTTACAATGTTTTTCTACAAAAACGTTACATACCTTTCAACTACAACATGAAAACATAATTAATATATGTGCTCCACGCTCTTCATCTGTTTAACTGCAGCCAGGATTGTTGTTATATGACACGTGTTCTCTGGTAGCATTATAGTAAATGTGTGTTATTTTCTTTCCTCATATTATTCAGCCCTGAGGATGGAAATAAATTTTCCGAAACGTCGGCAAACAACCAGCTTGTAGTTCGTTTTTACTTATGACCAAGCTCCGTTAACCTACCTTCAATATTTTATAGGTAGTTTAAATGATAAGCTTATCACTTTCTCCCTTAGGAAAGTTTCTTTTTTAATTTATTCAACAATACATGTTTTTCAGAGGAGTTAATTTTTGCCAGTTCATTAACATTTGTTAACCTAACTGTGGTTTCCCGTCGGGTAACTAAGAAGTTTAGTTGTAATAGTTATAAAGAGAGATAACAGTATATTATTTTAGAAGTTTTGATATAAGTAATTATAATTTTAATCTATTGACACCACATTCAATTATGGGGAACGAAATAAGTCTCTTGGAAATTTTGATTTTATTTGGAGACCTAACTCTCCGGTTTGACCTCGATTGAAATCTTTGGCACAAGTTGCAGATGGAAGAAGATCGAAATTTTTTGGGGCTTGATTTGTTATAAAGACTGTTATGTTCGGGATTTGTAATTCATCATGTATTTGCGTGTTTCAAATGAACCATGGTGCTTTTACTACTTTTATTAAGATTTTATTTTGTGTAATTTGTAAATTATTCAGGTTAGTTTTGACGGTATTTCTCCAAATTGGACAGAATACGTGAGCGTTGGTCGTATAATAGATGGATAAATTAATTTTCCAGTGTCTAAATGAAGATTAGATTTTTGATTGATTAGTGGATAAAGTTAAACCATTTTTGCTTTAGTTTTGTTGATTGTGGATTGCAAATGTTTATTCCATTCGAGTTTAGTATCAAGAAGTACACCTAGATATTTAACAGGTTGTGAATGACTCACCCATTTGATAGGAATATTATTTATTTTTAATTGTGTGAGGTTTAATTTGTCGTAGTGAAAAAATGTTTGCTTGTGTTTTACTCTGGTTGATTTTGATATTCTACTGATTCGCCCAGTCCGTGAATAGATGAAGATCATCCTGAAGCTAATTGATGGCTCTTTGTAATACATGATGTTTGGCAAAAAATTATGGTATCGTCGGCATAGAGAGCTTTTTCAGAGTTAATAAAAAGTGGTGAATCTGAAATGAATATGTTAAATAGGGTTGGCGATAGTGACGAGCCTTGCGGGATTCTCGTTGAAATTTTTTAAAGATTTGAGTTGGCAAGGTTTAATTTAACTCTGAACTTTCTGTCCTTGAAACTTTTGATTATGTTTAATATGTAGTCCGGGGTGTCTTTTTGTTTTAATTCCTATAATAAGCCATGATGCCATACTCTGTCGAATGCTTTTGATATATCTATGAAGCTTTGGTGTATTGATTTTTATGTCATGTCATGTTGTCTATGAATTCAGTAATTCTTAGAAGTTGATGGGTGGTAGAACAGTTTTGTCTAAAACCAAATTGAGAAGGGGGAACTATAATATTTTCTGTTAGAAAGTTTTCAAGTATTTTTAGAATTAGTTTTTCAAATAGTGTTGCAAAAGCTGGGAGCAGACTTATTGGTCTGTAGTTTTCTGGATTCTTGGGATTTTTGTTGGGTTTGCAAATGTGACGATTTTCCATTCTTTTGGGAAGTAGCCTATTCTCAATACTGCGTTATAAATTGCACTTATTCCAGCGTTCACGTTCATACTCAATTCCTTGAGAGCTTTGTTTGAGAAACTATCGTACCCTGATGCTTTGTGGTTTTGGTTTTCGTAATTTCGTGTTTTACTTCCGAAGACGAATTAAGTTTTATACTGATTGGGGCAGAAGGAGACTGAAGATTCATAACATTTTCTATTTCCTCTTTGAAATAATTATTAACTACTGGGTTATTAGTAAATGAGTTTTCGAAATGTTTTGCTATTAAGTTGAATTTTTCATTATCTGTGTTTGCAGTATTCGGGCCATATGCGGATTGTGGAATATTTGGTTTTTGGTTTCTAAGATTTTTGATTGTGGTTCATAAGTGTCGAAATGAAGGGCGAATTTGTTTTACGAAGTCCCTGAAATTATCATATCTTAATTCATCTAGTCGTGCTTTGATAATTCTGAATAATTTATTAATTTTCCTTTTGTGTACGATTAGTTTGACAATATCTCCGTAAATTGTGTTTACTTTTTATTAAATTTTTAATATTGATAGATATTATTAGTAAAGAATTGAACTGTCGAGGTACAAATGTAGATACTTTTTTGATGATTGAATTAATATGATTTGTTAGATAGTGTATTTCCAGGTCAATGTCATTTTTATATTTAAGTGAAATTGGGTATTTATAATTTATTTTAATATATTCTTTAAATTTATACCAATTAATCTTAGAACGAAGTGGATAATAGTAATCAGAGAGATCATAAGTTTGAAAGCTAATTATTACAGGTTATGGGCAGAGTCTAAATCCGGAATTACTGTTTGGAAAATCCAGGGAAAGTAAATACCGTTTATGCCTACTCAAATGCGACATTTAAGTATGGCTATTTCCCAATAGTTTTTATTAATCAAGCTGTAACACTATTTGAATGACAATGTTTCGTGTAAAACTAAAGCATCTCACCTCAATTGGACGTAATCCATATGTAGTACCTTCTGTAGAACAAGGGAATAAGTTTGGTCTGAAAGTCGGGAAGAAAGCCAAAAATATAAAACTGCTGTGATGCAAAGTATGTAATAATCAAATATACGTAGTTTATATTCACTACGGTTCTATAATTTTGGTCTTTTGTATTTTGTAAAGCAAACTTTTTAGATTTTTTTAAGTTTCTAAATGTTTTGAAATTGTATAAATTTGACTATTGCCCCATACATACCAATCGTCTCAAGCATCTCATGGTGCATTATTAAAAAACTATTTTTAAACATTATATAAGTGTAACTTTGCAAGTATCATTCCTTTAGGAAGAGATTAACTTATTTCACCCTATGGAAGTGCTTCATAAATTTCGGGATATCAGTTCTCCGTAGCAACAGCATCATCGCACTGCAATATTTATGTCAATGCGTTATACGTACTAACCTGGCTATTCTCACATAATGCCAGAATATTAGTTGAAGTATTGCCCTCAATCATCAATTATAACAGCAAAGTTTCAATGATTTGTAATATTGATGTATTTTATTTAATATTGAAATTTGCAAAACTGTTGTTAATAGAAGCTTCTGTGTTTCTGTATTGGACCATCACTATCATATTTATCCAAGTATTAACAAGTATATTCTGAACAAAATTAGTTCTTTACGTTTGACACAAAGCATAATGTCTGATGAAAATGCTTAGTTTATTTCATCTTTTTGTTTCATAGAGGAATAATTCATGGTTGTTCATTAGAGATATTTTTAATTTTAGGTTTTCATTTTATTTGAAACGTAGTTTTAATTTAAGAATTTTCTTTTGGGTCCTTACAAATTCTCTTAAACATCCCTTCAGCTTCAATACGCGAATACGAATTGCTATACGTCTACTACGGTACCATGTCCAGCTCCGCTACATGCTTTTTTCAGAGGTGTTATTTTGCAAACCTGTCAAATACAGCAAGGGTGGCGAAGTGGAAAATTCTTTCGGTGACCAACTGCGTGTAAAATTCGTACTTTTCAATTAGGGGTCTGCTCCCCACAAAGAGATAGCTCGCGGAAGAGGAAGCGCAAATTTTGCACGGGACATGTTCCTTTCGACAGGGCGAAACAAAAGCCAGTGGGGCTAAAAAGAGCTCGAAAATTGGAGGGCAGCGTGTAACATACAACAGTGCCCGCAGCTACCTCCAAATACAACCAGTGTAGTGGAAAGCATGAAATATATTGCCACGGATGTGTAATTGCAGTAAGAAAATTGCCGAAGGCTAGCTCAGTGAATAACACTTACAATATTGGCGGAACTCGCTTCCCAAGAAATTTTGAATTTGTTGAGACCATCCATCCCGTGCGCACCCGGCCACCACCTGCGCTGTGCGCTCGTGCGGACAAGTCCGCGTTGGGGAGGAGAGGGGCCGGCCCCGCCCACTAGCTGCGTCAGGCGCTCGCCTCAGCGAAGAAAGGGGATGGGCGACCACCCACCCACATTCCGACCGCCCCGCGGCGCGAACGTGGGAGTGAGCAGGGCGAGGAGGGGAGGGGAGGGCTGGGGGCCACGAGGCGAAGGGTGAGGTGCAAAGCGGGCATTTGGGCTGGGAGCGGGGACTCGTGTGTGGGCGAGCGACGAGGCTGGCGCGCGCTGGGGGAAGCGATGACGACCGTGAGGGCGAAAGCCCCGATGGTAAGTTAGAAATTGGCTTGACAAGAGGAGTTATCTCTGACAATACAAGTTCACTGAAAACGGTGAAGTCTAATAAGGAAATGTTCACCATATGATTAATTATGTAGCTCATTAAACAAACTCTTACAAAAAGGTTATTAGATTTCAGTAATTACGCCCCTCGCTTTTCTTACCTCCTGGGTAAGCACGACCTGATCCTCTCGCTGCCAGACGCTGGGGTAAAAGCTAAGAATTTAATTCAAGATCTGAATTAAAAGATCATGCTGAATCTTGGAGATTTCAAAAGGGGAACTGCGTCAACATATCAAGCAGTGCTTTTCATTTTTTATTAAATTCTGTATTTACTTATTTATCAATAGACTGCTAGTAGTATTATTGATAAAAACCGAAAATCTCAGATAATATCTTACTCGTCCTTAGCCTGTGACCGGAAAGTCAGCACTAGGTAGATCTAGCTAGGTCGAATTCAGCCGCTGTTTGGAGGAGAATTCTAGCGACCGGCTCATCTGATAGGTTGTTTTCCGTAGCTTATTCGATCAGCATCACGCAAATACCGGTGCAGTACCCTAAGAAACGGGTCACGCACTTCGCGCGTTCTTCCTTGTCCTACCCTCATTCCTTACTCCGCGTTTTTCCTTCCTTTTCCTTGCCCTATCTTCACAACTCCTTACTTATACAAACTTACAAAATACCTTCGAAAGGACGAGAAAGTACTAATGTATCTCTGCTGTTCATCGGCAATATTTTGTACCTACAAAACACATGAAAGTAAATATTGTCAATCTTGTTTCTGTGAAAAATTTGTGACATAATTGATTGATTGATTTTGTCGTGTTTCCGGGTGCGTCAACTGCTTCGGTCATTAGTCCCGTTAGTGTAGTGCATGTTTTCCCCGGGATATGGCGGTGATCTTCCCCCTCTGGATGGCGATATCCGGCGCCGACCTACCGTCGGCTAGTGGGGTTTCCCCCAAACCAGGACTCTCCCACCAGCGGGGCCCGGCTCCACCCGGGACAAGCCCTAAACTCCCGACCGGTCTCCCGCCATATGTGGTAGTGTAGTGCATGTTAGTGTAAGTGTGTGTGTAAGGGGAGTGGATAGGACAAGGAAGAGGAAGGACACATCGCGCGCGGTCCGTGGCCCGTTTGGTAGGGTACTGCTCCGGCATTCGCCTGGTGTTGATCGGAGAAACCACGGAAAACTACCGATCAGAGGAGCAGCCGGCCGCTAGAGTTCTCCTCCAGACAGCGACTGAATTCGACCTAGCTGGAAGGCTAGTGTCGAAAATCCTGCCGGTGTCAGGACTCGAACTTAGGACCTCCCGGTCAGAGGTGCTGCCGTGACATCAGTTGATGCACTGAGCTACCGCTCCCGGTTTTGTGACATAAGCTCTATCACTCGTATGTCACATGCGTGTGACATAAGCTATGTCACTTGGTATGTTATTATACGACATATAGCTACTCATCACTAAATGTTCATATTATTTTTTATCCAAAATCTATTTATGTCTGAAAGGTTGTAGCAGAATAAGGAGGATAGAAATGCCCTCAAGCTTAATTTGATTTCGAATAGAGGAAATGTTTATTGCTACTTTGGAAGATATTTTCCCAAAATCTCGAACAAAGACAGGGCTTCTCCTCAATAATGAATTCGTCATATGCGCTTTGTCAATGCCTAGGCGAGGGGTATGTGAAGCAGTCTACCGAGTTTATTTCTGAAACCTGTTCTTTTCTCATTGTCATTATTTCCAAAATTTTCTAGTTCTGTTTGGTAGTATATTCTTGTTTTTGGTTAAACTGTAAAGGCGAGATAGAAGAATAGTTTCTTATAACTACTTATAATCACCATTATTTTTATCAGCGTGAATGATAAATTCAGCATTTTAAAAATAAGTAAAACAAAGTTTTTTTTAGCAAAAATCACTTTTACTAAATACATGATTTGTTTTTTTTAAATTGACGATTTCTATCTTTTCTAACAACCTGATTGTGTTTTGATTATATTAATGTGAAATTGTATTTCCTAACCATGCTATAGAATGGCACAGATTTTCTGAACCCAGATAGTTTTTCATGGTGGCTAGCTTTCTGATATTGCCCCACCCTCGTCCCAGCTGCTACCTATGAGCGCCAAAACGACATTTTTTCACATTTCACCAAATGTTCGGTCCCATAAAAGTAGAATTGACATATTTTTTAGAGAAGAGTGAAACCTATTCACGATGACGATAGGCTGAATAACACAATTATATATATTTGCATTATTCAGTCAAAATCAAAACTCTTGTTTTACATTTCCCCAATTTCCTAATTATCTAACAAAGCCATAAGTGCTCCCCCATAGCGAAAGCTGAGTAGTTGTCTTTTAATTTCTTCGCGCATTGCAAATTAGTAAAGTCGATAATTATTATTTTTATAATAATAATAATAATTAATATATCATAATAATTAACAACAATAATAGTAATAACAATAATAATAATAATAATA
This sequence comes from Teleogryllus occipitalis, assembly GCA_011170035.1. Lineage (NCBI taxonomy): Eukaryota > Metazoa > Arthropoda > Insecta > Orthoptera > Gryllidae > Teleogryllus > Teleogryllus occipitalis. Next base: position 143,064 of record BLKR01000832.1, on the reverse strand, counting down.
ATAATAATAATAATAATAATAATAATGAGTCGCTCTGAATCAAACACACTGACTCTAAGAACATACGAACTGAAGTACAAAAAATGACAAGGCAATGAAAAGACAACAAAAATGAAATTCAAAATTATCGGGCCATTTCCCTTCTATCACTTTTTTCAAAAATATTAGAGAGACTTTTTTACGTACTAATGGAAACCTTTCTCAGTAAACACGACGCGCTTTCAGATTGCCAACATGGATTTAGAAAATCAAAATCAACGGAAACAGCTATATTTTCTTTTCTTAAAGATGTCGCCTCATCATTGGATCAAAACGAGGCACCTATTGGATTATTTTTAGATCTCTCAAAAGCTTTTGACGTCATTGATCATGACATTTTACTTTCAAAATTACCTTCATATGAAATCCGTGGTATTGCTCTAGATTGGTTATGTTCGTACCTTAAACAACGATCTCAGAGAGTTGAAATACCTTACTGGAATGATGGAACATTAAATACACACCTTTCCGATTCTTTGCCCATTGCACGTGGAATTCCTCAAGGATCGATTTTAGGCCCTATTCTGTTCCTACTTTACGTAAACGATATGCCCTCGACGATTCGAAACGGAAGAACGGTTCTCTTTGCGGATGATACGAACATCCTTTGCAATAAAGAAACCGTAAATAGTACAATATCAGATGTTTCAAATTGGTTCCGAAATAAAAGATTAATAGTAAACAAAAAGAAAACGGTTTTAATGCAGTTTTCCATTTCGAATAAACCATTCTGTGCTCCATTGAAAATGTACGGTGTACCAATGACTGATGTTAAGGCAACAAAATTTTTAGGTCTCTCAATTCAGTCAAACCTTAAATGGAACGTCCATTTAAATGAATTGAATACAAAATTAAGTTCATTATGCTACGCGTTCAGAATTCTTGCAAATTCTGTCAGCCTTCATACTGCTCGTTGTGTATATTTCGCGAATGTTCATTTCCGCCTGAGATATGGCATAATATTCTGGGGAAATACATCTTATAGCTCCCAGACTTTTAGATTACAAAAACGAATTGTACGAATAATGACCAAATCCCACCCACGTGATTCATGTAAGCCTCTCTTCATTAATCTAGGAATTTTACCATTACCGTGTCTGTTTATTTACGAATCAGTGGTTTTTGTCAAAAATGACTTGCTTAAGGGCGGGAATATATTTTCAAAAAATGCCGATGTCTATTACTATAACACTCAACGTAGAAATCATATTCATCAGGTGACAGTATCAACAGCTCATTACAAAAAATTCACATATAATACAAGTACACTGTTTTATAACACTTTCCCAAATGACATTAAACGATTACATTCGACAGAAACGTTTAAATCCCAAGTGAAATCGTTTCTGCTGCATAACTGTTTCTATACAATTAGAGACTATACTGAGCATCAAAAGAAAAGTAACATTAATTTTAACAATGATACATAATGCATTATTTACCATTTGGACTGTATAAATGTGTATAAACAACCTGTAACAACTATTGTACTACAGCCTCCGGGTCACTGACCCCCATCTCGATCAGGTTTTTCGTCCAGTTTCCCTGATCCACTGAGCAAATGCTGAGATGTCACCTTGTTTTGCTTCCGGATGTAACTTTATTATCTGTGCACGTCTTCTAGAATTCAGTGGGAAATACAATTATTCAAATTAATGTTTCCATGTTGTCGCAGGATGTATTATTCCGAAGGACAACATGGATAAGAGCCAAAATTCATTGCTTAGGTATCCTTGAAAATAGATTTTATTTCATGGGAGTTTTTTTAATGAAGTAGTATATGACTTAGTGTAGGGATCACAGAATTTTGAAAATGTGCACACAATTCACTTTTCCCCATAGCACGTCATACGCAGTTTGAACTTTTTTGACGTAAAATAAATAAAATAAATAAGTGTGTAAACGATTACAGGGACTCTTAAAAACTCAACACTGCTAGAAATCTTATGCAGGCAATCCATTCATGTGTCATTCTATTGCTGACTTACTCCTTTGGCATTATGAAATGGAGTAATACCGACCTCGACAACGTCCAGAGGACAATTCGAACCGCTATGACTCAACACCGAAAACATCATCCCCATTCAAGCATTGAACGTTTTACACTTCCAAGATCACAAGGAGGGCGAGGTGTTGTAGATCTCATAAATTACTCAGGTCTCAAATTGCATCACTCAGAAGATACTTACTGGAACATTGCGAGAGAGTAGTCCTTTGAACTTGAAAAGGCCTGATCCACCTGTTCAGCCAGTCATTAAAACAGAAGAGAAGAGAGCAAGCCAGAAGTCGACATCTCGACGTCGCAATAATGGCTCCAGCTTGGGGATCTCTTTCAGGAGACAGAAGCCTTCATGATAGCTATTCAGGATCAAGTGGTGCCAACTTTGAACTACAGAAAACAAATTCTGAGATATTCGACCATCCATTCCGGCACATGTAGAAAATGTGAGGCCGCAAGCAAAACTATCCAACACATGAGGATCTAGCGGCCACACACAAATTGGAATATAAAAACAGGCATGATGAAGTGGCTAAGCAGGCCCATCAATTATGGGCAATGAAAACGGGCTTACTCGCCTCTTCCTCGCCCTATTATAAATACGTTCCTCAGAAGGTGCTTGAAGGTAGTGAGCACACTCTCTACTGGGATCACTCTATTTTCACTGACAGACAAGTCGGAGGCAATAAACCCGATATAACATACATCGATAGAAACCATCAATATAATCATGACTTTATGTGGCGAGACTCGGGCCAACAGGCCCGCTCTTCCACCAAACCACGTAATACATAAATGTATAGATAAAAATTGAAACAGTATTCAGAGATGCATTTAGTAAATGAAAATAAAATACTACTTACAGATGTCATGCCCTTCGGATTGCAAAAGCAAAAAGAAATACGTCCCAGCATTTACCTTAAGCGTCCAGGGAAAACAAAGAAAGTGAGCATGCTCTGAAGGCGTTCAAAAAAAATTATGAAATACATGAATTCGGTAATAGGCATGAAATGTTAAAAAAAAATCTCAAGTACATTGATGATTCACAAAAAACAACAGACACAACCACCCGGTCAGGACGACGGCTTAGGGCCAATTTTAATTTACAACGTCAAGTACTAAGGGAAAAGACGCCCATCAGAGCCATGACAAGTTAAACAATAATGATTTAGAAGTTACTAGTAGATACAAAAATCCTTCTAACTTTTTAATACATTTAATTTAAACTAATTATGTTATTGTTAATTAAATTAAGAACTAACTTGCAAAACCAAAGAAAAGAAAAAAACTGTTAAAAATGCGGTATCAAATACTACATTTACCTTGTAATTTTGAATTAACTTAAGAACTAACTTAGGAAATACAAGAAATGAAAAAACTGTTAAAAAGTGTTATAAAAACTTTACATTTACCTTACAATTTCGAACAAATTTACTACACACTTTCACATCATACAATACCAGCTCAGAAAAAGAGTATTTAAATGTGTTTTGAACGATCGAAATGTTTTACATTTCCTAACATTTACGGGAACCACCATGGAATGTCGTCATATCCAAAGAAGGCTGCCACTTCTTCTTAACCTCCAACTGCAAAAGAGGCTCCAGCTGCAAGTATCTGCATGATTTCACTAAACGCGCTCTGAGACGGATCGCATGTAATAAGGGGGTAGTGTAACGATTATTGCGTCATTAATTAGACTGTTGGTGATGTAGATACCTTATTAATTCAAAGTAAATAAACTGAGGTTGTCTGGTATCAATTATCTATTTGTGCTGATGATGTTTCCGTTCGCGTAGCAATCATCGTCAGAGCTGGAAATTACATTAATAGATATAAATTATACATTAAACCATATTATCTACAAATTATTATATACAAAAGAAGTATGCAGATGCGTAAGCAAACTGGATCGGTCGTACCTTGTAGCTGCTGGGCGGAAAATGAAGTTCTGCGGTTTTTTAGAATAGCGGCTCGCTTAAGAAGGCAGAGCGGCGGTCGGACAAGTGAGGGGGCGGGGCAGGGGAGGGCGCGCATCTGCCGGCACCATCACGAACTACCTGTATGCGCGGATTGAGACATCTGCCGGCGGCCCTTGAACTACATGGTCCCAGAGTGTTTGCGGTGCCTATCGCAAAGTCTAGAAAATTCTCGACAGCGTCCGCCGAATATGAATACGCTCGACGACCGCGAGTCAGTGTTAAGTCCGCAGTGGAAGCTGAGCTGTGAAGTATGTGCATCGCGGTGAATAGCAGTGCAGTGATTGTGCTCAGTGACGTGAACCGTGTCCAACGCCGTGAACTGTGGTCAGTGCTTAGGACTGTGCGACAGCAACAGAAGTTGTGTTGCTGTGTTGCAAGAGAAGTGAACAGTGAAAATAAATACTCAAGAGAAGTGTAAATAAATAATCAGGAGAGGTATAGTGTAAATAAATAATCAAGAGAAATGTACCGTATAAATAATAATCAAGTGAAGACCATCTGTACATAAATCAAGTGTTTCCAGTGATTGTGTTCAGAAAAAAATAAAGGTTTTTGTTAAAATAATACCTAAGTTTTAATTCACCACATAGAATCGTATCAATATTTTTCAGAAAGTACATAAACTAAACAAACATGCGTGGACTATGCAAGTTGAATATGTTATTTGCTTTGTAGTATCCCAATTGTGATCATTCTTTCCGATTATATATTATTATTATTACTAGCTGAACCCATGCGATTACATCGCACCAAAGGAGAGCCGTAGGAAATTTACCACAGAAAAAACTGCATTTCATGAAAATTCACGTGTTATTATTAGCAAGATCTTTACACGTATGTAGTACATTCCAAAAATTTATTTAAAATATTCACAGGGAGAATGTTGTTCAAATTACTGATGAACACTCATCGATTGTGCAATATCTGTGACTATACTTGTTTAATATTAGCCATATTTCATTAGCAGGTATTAATAAGATTAATAAGTAGAATTGGTGTACATGTTGTCTAATGTTACTGATTTGATAATAATCTTGATAGTTGTATTAAGTACAGCCGAGAAAACGAACTCGGTCAATGCGATGTGATGTCATACGCAGCAAAATATCGAGAATGGTACACGCTGATGATATTAAACGTTTGTATTCATGGAAATGCAGTATTTTCTATGGTAACTTTTTTACAGTTCTTCTTCTGTTCGATGTAATCGCATGAGTTCTGCTAGTCAATATTACTATCATATCAGTAACATTAGCCAACTTGTACACCAATACAACTTACCTTCCAATGAAATGTGGCTAATACTACGCAAATATAGTCGCAGATATTTCAAATTTGAACAAATACGTCCATGCAAATATTTTAAATAATTATTTGAATTGTACATGGAAATGCACAGCGTATCATAATTACAGAGATGGATACATGAATCTTTTACATAACGTTCTGTAGAAAATAGTAGTTTTTGTGGAAGCTAGACAGTAAAAGTGTGGATATGAATGTGGATAAAAATGCGCTTGCATATTCCACTTGGAAATTGGAATACGCATGCGCAATACTCTTAGACTGATTTCTCTGTCCTACTATTGACACAAATGTCTTCTACTTTCATATGACAGAAATTTAGAAATGCCTTCATCAAGCGATGAAGAAGCAATCTACAACAGAAGTCTGACAACACCCAGGAAAAAAACCAAAACTCAGACAACAAAAGGTTTAAAAAACACCTCATACACAAATATCACAGTCAACAAAAAATTGTTATCAATCAATGAGTGGATAGAAAGAGATCGAGAATATGAATTTAAAGCGATGTAAAATATGCGGAGAAAAAGTTCGGGTTGAAAGGTTTGCGACAATGTTTTAAATCTTTATTTGTTAGTTGAAACTTGGGTATGCCTAATTTACTTCTTACATGGAGAAAATTAGAAACAACTAATGCTTCTTCGAATGATATTTTTATTTAGACGACGGTGTAGAATATTTCGGTGCTACCTAAGTGTAATTCACGCTAAATTGTGAAGTAAAAAAGAAAAAAAATCATAACATTGGTAAATTGAAACAAAATGAACAAATGGAGTGCAAACACTTGGCTACATCCCTTTTTAGTTCAACCAACTTTCGTAAACACAAAATTAAATAAATTTCCACTTAATTGTGTCACTTTTGAGAACGTAATAAAATTATAATTTATTAAAAGTGATAAAATATCATTATAAATCCTAATCTTGTATTTCCTTTTATAATCATTTCATTCACATTGAGCATTCCACCACACTGTTACCACTGTTAATGTTAATAGGTATGATGATTTTTAAATAATGATATAAGAATTATAACAACTTGTATTAAATTAATAATTATTTTTGGGTGCGTTCCATCACCAAAAATTCTGTTGTCTATAAATCAATCACTTACTTTTTAAATATTATCAGCTAAAAAGTTACAAAACATTAATCACACTTACAAATAATTCAGCTTAAAACAAAATAAAATAACATAAACCTAATCTTTCATCGATATCATTATTATTATCGAAACAATATCGATAACCAACATGTCTATAAATATACTGTCAGTACTAATATCAATCTACCTGTCAGTTCATAATAACAAAAATTTGCAAAAATTCCGTAGTCCAATTATGTTTAGCAATCTGAAAACTAAGAAACAAAATGTATGTCCCTTTACATAAAAATTGCAGGGATGACATTAAACAACTCAGTCATTACGATAAAATACGTATTTGCTATTATAAGCCAAAACAATAGTACGTGTAAAGATCTTCGTAAATATAATACGTGAATGTTGATGGAAATGCAGTACTTTCTGTGATAACTTTTCTACCGCTCTCTTTCTGTGTGACATAATCGCACGTGTTCAACTAGTATATAAGAAAATTCATTAAATACTTACAATTGGTAATAATCGTAGTCAGCAGTAACAATTACAATCGTTTCCACAAGGCAACACGTTTTCAAAGCAAGAACTTACTCGCCACCTTTTTCAAACAACGCAAATTTCGAAGATTTTTATTAATAAATGGAAGTTGCGATCTATTCAAAATATATTTTCCTTCACTCCTAATTTTGTAATTTTTTTGTACCTCATTTGTTTAAATCCGTTCACTGGGAGCCGATTAGAACGTACATCAATATCGGTGTCTTAACAGCTAATATACTATTATTATTATTATTATTATTATTATTATTATTATTATTATTATTATTATTATTATCATCATCATTATCATCATCTCCAGGGTACTCTAGTTAACTAATATTTCAAAATTCAATGTGTGACTTTTGTGATCAGGAACTTCTATGGAAATATGCTAACATATTCATTGTGCTGTGAATGTGGTTGGAACGTATCGGAAAACGTCTCTACGTGGGAAGTTCTCTGTTGGGTACAGTATTAAACAAATAATTTAATGTTTACTGTCCGACTTGCGTGATGAGTCTTTCTTTAGAATTAGCCTTTGAAAGCCGTTCTTTTGAGTTGCCGGTGCCGCAGTTATTATATTTCTGGGAAAGGCAGCATGCGAGGGCGAGCGTGGGGTCAGGGAAGGGGCGCAGGCGGGGGCGGGAGCGGACGGCAGGTGGCGCTTTCCGCACAGCCGACAAATCGGGGCGCGCTCCAGCGGGCGGCGCTGCAATTAGGTTTAAAGCCGAGCGCCCAACGCCCTGTTTCGCTACTCCCTGTCTGACCCATCCCCTCACCTCCTCGTTCCCGCCACTCTCCTCCTTTCCTACCGGTTGACTTTAGATCAGAGACAGCATTGCCGATGAGTGGGCAGCGACTTTGACTAAGGTTTGAGTTTCGACGAAAGCGATTTTCCAAATAAGCTACATAGCTACTTGGAATTCAGCCAGTCTGGAAGAGAATGCAAGCGGTCGGATTTCCCATCGGTAGTTTTCGTAGCTTTCCCCAATTACTACCGGGAGATTGCCGAAGCAACAAACGGCCGCGCGCTATCTTTCCTTTTAACTTTCTTGTATACGTACGTATATACAGAGTATTATACGGAGTTATATGCGTAGTATAGAGAAGATTATGTAATGCTACGCGAAAAAACGGCGAATTTTCGGAAGAAAAATTGCCGGACCCTGATAACGAGAATACGGATAAATCCAATTGCTAAATTGAGAGAAAAAATCCAAGTTGTAGCCAGAATACAATTTTTGTGAGTCCTTGATGCCAAAAAACCTATTGGAAGCAAAACATCCGTCCGCTTGTCCGTCTGCCTGCCCGTCGGTCTGTGAACACTATAAGCGCCTAACCCATACGTAGGATTTTTTTTCAAATTGAATAAACCCCTGTCCATCTGGCTCTAGTTGAAGCCTTGAAATTTTGAACAACATTTTTTAAAAGTTGAAGGTACTTTACATAATCCCCTCTGAATATTTTCAAAATTGTCTCAAAAACGGCTCCAAACGTTTTCTTTAAATTTCTTGTAAGGATACACTAAAATGCACTTATAAAGGTGGCATACGTTCGATTTTCACGGTTAACTCTGAATTTCCGAAAATTGCCAAAATTTTATTTTTTCAGCATCTTTCTACAACCATAAAAATTGAAGTTAAGAGATTTTTCCTTCAAATAAAATTTGTTTTCCTTAAATTTCATTGAGATCATGTGCTTTCCTTTCATTGAGGTCATGTGCATTTTTTTGAAAATTTTCGATTTCATGCAATATTGCGTGCAATATTTGCGGTTTTAAAAAATTAACTAAAACATGATTTTCTTAAAAGCGGCTGTAAGTTTTTTCTTTAAATTTTTGGTAGGGGTACTGTTAAATGTACCCTACCCGATGACGTAAACACCATATTTCTCAATTCTTTTGTTTTTTTCTAAAATTACCAAAATGTAATTTTTGACTTGTCTCTCCCAACGTTAAAATTTGCATTATTAACGTATTTCATTGTTCAATGCGTTTCTTAGCACATGAGCTTCAAAGTATCTCTAATGATGGTATTTTGAAATGTCCGTAAGTTCTCTAGAATCGTTGAGTATATTTGAACTGAATTGGCGAATTTTCTGAAGTGTTTGAACCAAATTTTCTCAAAAACTATGAAAAATCTTTCGCCAAAATGGAAAAGAGTTCAATTCTCTCCAATAGTCCAAAAGCTTGACTTTGGGGAAGATATTTGGGGCCCCACAATCACAATAATGCTGAAAAATGTTGGTGTTTTTAAATCACAAATAAGATAAAAAGTATTTATTGCAGACAAATGAAATGTAAACCATCGTGTCAATTGAAAAAATGTCAAAATATTTTGCTTTATAACATTTTCTCGTAATAGTTTAATATTACCGCAAATTTTATTTTTCTGCATTCGCTCGCCTAGGGAATTTGCCAGTAGTTTACGGATAAAATGGCTACCATGACAAGAATGTTGTCATTAAACAATGTATTTGTTTTGATACAGTCTGAACCGGCAGCCATTATCAGTGGAATATTGAAAGAATATTACGTATTATAAGTATGTCAGTCATAATACATATTCCTGCTCAGGTTTAAGTGTCATCGTAGTGTATTACTTACGTAGTGATTTTTTCATGTGTATCTGTTGGAATCATTTTATTACTGAAATCGAATGCTGTTTGTGATTGCGAAAATTGTACTCCTGTGTATTACTCCTGTGTATCATATCAATTTAAATTGACTCGTGTGAAACCGCTATAATGTACGGACATATGAAGCTGAGAAATGCAATTGAAATTTCACAGCGAATGATGAAGTTAAATTTTGCGGTCATCATTTTTGAATCGTTTGTAGTTAGAATATTATTATTACGTATTGCTTTCCCTACTTCAAAGGGCATGAAGTATAGGTGAATTTAACTTTTTGTTCTCAAAACTCGCTCCAAAATTTTCTTTTATTTTTTTCCTCAGATAGAGCAAAGGACAATGGTCCAATTTTCGAAAATTACATATGTTGTAAATTTAACGCCAAAAAATGTTCTGTTATAGCACTACAAGTTCTATTCTGCAACTAGGGGACCGAAAAATTAATAAATGGCCACAAATAATTTTTGACTGCGATAGGAACTAGTCGGGAGGAGAAATAGAGACAAAACCGAAAACCAGACGAAACAGAGAAAATTAACTAGTATTAGAAAGGCTCTGCTATTCTGTAACACCACTAGCTTCTTCTTGTCCTATCATTTATGTATGTGAAGAGACCAGTCAGGAGCTTCGACCCAATCCTGGCAGGAGCGGTGCCCTGATAGAGGAGATTCCTGGAGTAGGATATCCTTCGCAAGTAGACCTGTAGGTTGGCGCCGGATCTCACCGTCCAGCTTGGAGACGCACCGCCACCTCTAGGCATAAGAATCACCACACGAACGATGGGACTAATGATCATATCCTTTGATGTGTCTGTAAACACCAATCGTTTAATCAATGAATCATCCCCTCCCAACCTCTCACCTTGCCTCTCTCCTGCCTACCTCTTATTTTTCTTCTCCACTTCACCTCGCAATACTTTTCTCCTTCTCTTCCCGCTCCTTTCATTCCGGCAAGTCTCCTCTTCATCACTTCCCGCCTGTTCCAGTGTATTCCATTTCTTCCTCGGCTCGTCGCCCACCCCATGCCAGCTCGAGCGCTTTCGCTATGTCCCATCTTCTCCCCGCCCTGCCCGCTCCACCTCGCCAGTCGGTATCGATGTGAGGCGCTCCCTTAGGGAAGCGCTTCTCAATTGTTTCGCATTCGCTCTCGTCAAAGCCGCTTTACACCGAGCTGTTTGGGTTACGCAGTTCGGTCTGTTAGTTTTCTGTATGAAAACGCTTTGTGTGTGTGTGTGTGTGTGTGTTTCGTAGGCTACATAAAGCTTCTAGTTACACGATCGAGCGTCTGGTAACATTAACTGACATTATGTGCGTGAATCTGGCTTTATACTAAAATTATTCTTATGGTTAGCGCCGGAGTTCTAATAGTATTCAGAATATTTTTTGGTAAATACTCTGACGTGAATTTGACTTCCTCATATCCGTACTATAGAGAATATTGTATAATGTTTCAAAAAATTGATGTCGAAAGTTTAAGGTATATTCATGTTTGGGAAAGTCGGACTGAACGACGTTTTGATAGATCAAAACGTCGTTCAGTCCGACTGACTGCCTGACTATCCATAAACTACATACAAAATGCTTCAAGTTAAATGGCTTCAAGTTTTTTCTGTAAATTATTTGCTCAAAGGGTGTAATATTTGCTTAAACATATGGCTCAGTTCAATTCTATTTCAAAACTCTGCATTCTCGAAAATAGCAAATGTTCATTTTTTAAAAATATTTCCTTCACCTTTTATAAGAACATTATATTTTCTTTATAAAATCTAGTATATCCCACCCTTTTATCCTTAGATCACTTTACGACCCTACAAAATATTAGTAGCTTTACGTTCATTTGAGGTATATCATGATTACTGAAGTGTTTGTAGGATAGAAGTTGTAATGTAATTATATTACATAACCGTTACCAGAGACGATATGTGTTCCTGTAGCACTAGTAGTTTAATATTAGATTGCGATAAAAATAAATTAGATACTTTTTCTCTTTTTTTCATTTATTTACTTCTTGTTCGGCCGTGAGGCCTTTCAAGGGCTTGAATACATGAGTATTATCATTATTAGGAATGGGCATCCTTGACTTTTTTGAGCTTTACATCGCTGCTCCGTTTGTTAGGTGTTTGATTTTGGATGGACTTGGTTAGGAGTTTATTTAAAATTACTTGGTTTAATATTAGGCTATCTATTTGACTTTTTTTCATATACTTACAGGGAGCGAAATTTTTCTTTTGGGAATTTGGATTTGATTCGACAAGGTTGGGCAGCATTTCGTCCTAGGTTGAATGTATTTGTTAAGTGAGAAATGTTAAGTGTAGTATAAAATTTTTTTCAAACTGAAGCGATGTGATTATTGATTAAATCCATACGTAGTTTCCTATGAATCTGAGAATGGGGTATAAACTGCGGTGCTTGTATGATTTTCCTAAGACATTTGTTTTGTACCGTCTGAAGTTTCTCTATAGATGAGGGTGCTGCGCTTCCCCAAACAGGACAAGCATGGACAAGTATATGTTAAATGTATATAAAATGATTGACTTAAATATTGTAAGCTGACATTCAATTTTTTAATGAGGATTTTCAATTAATTAGTGGGTATAATTTTGATATTTTCCCTTGGGCTTTATTTACTAATGCAAGGATGTGGGATTTCCACTTTTATCGGAAAGCACACCAAGGTATTTAATTGGACCATTATTCCATTGAATCGGGGTGCAGTTGATTGTTAAGTTCGGAGGAGTTTTTGATCTGCGGAGTGTGAATATTTTGGCTTGGCATTCTTCTGGATTGATTTTTATTCCCTACTGATCTGTTCACAATATTAGTTCTTCAAGATTATTTTGTATCCGATCTTGGGCTATGAGAATGTCTTCGTGAGTAGTGAATAAGGCCGTGTCATCAGCGAAGAGAGTTAATTTGTTGTCTGGCATACGTGGGATATCCGAGGTGTAAATGTTAAATAAAGTTGGAGAGAGTACCGAGCCCTGAGGTAAGCCTGATATGTTCCGAGGGATTGATAATGTTTCATTGACTTTAACTATGAAATTTCTGATTGAAAGAAAGCAATTGATAATTTTTTGGATGTAATCAGGGACTCCCAAACTACATAATTTATACATTAGTCCTGCGTGCCAGATCCTGTCATATGCCTGTGCAATATCTAAGAAAATTGCTATTGCATACTTCTTTTGATGAAAACTCTCGGCAATATTTTCCCTAGTCTCAGTAATTGGTGCGTGCATGAATGGTTAGGTCTAAACCCGAATTGTTCATCGGGGATTGCGTTTGTTTCTGAAATGTATTTATTAAGTCTGCGGAGTAACAATCTTTCAAAAACTTTTGATATGGAGGGAAGCAAACTTATGGGTCTGGAATTTTCTCTCAGTCTAGGAAAAGGTAGGATGATGGCGGTTTTCCATGCATTTGGGAAGTGATTTAGACGTAAGATTGCATTAAATATTTCCGTGAGTGCGGCAATAGTATTCTTATTTAATTCCTTAATGATTTTATTATTTACTCCATCATACCCTGGTGCTTTTCTCGTTTTTAATCTGCTAATAACTTTTGAGACTTCTGATGGAAAAATGAACTTAATTTTCGTTGTTACTGAAACTTGAGGTTCTTTACAAAATCTTCGATAATTTAATTGTGGGTTGGCACTGCTATTGGATGGGGTCGAAAAACTTGCTCTAAATGATGTGCTAGTATTTCAGTTTTTTCTTCATCTGAGTAGGCTTTTGTATTATTGATTTTTAGGGGGGTATTTCAGTTTTTTCTCCAATGATACGTCTGACTGTGGACAAGAGATGGGCCGAATTTGTGTCTATTTGTTTTAAGGATTGTTGAAATTTGGAATATCTGAGTTAGTCTAACCGGTGTTTTACTATTCGCGATAGTTTGTTTAGTTTAGTTCTGATATCATGTCTACGTGTTTCTTGCCAATATCTTCTTATATTTCGCTTTGATTCAATTAAATTTAATAGCCATATTGAGATGGGATTATTTTTGCAAGCACTATTTCTGTTTTTTACAATCGAGGCTTGTTTTAATGATTCATTGATAGCTGTATTAAATTTCGCGATTTCGAGTTTAAGGTCTGGTATAGATTTAATATTTCTGGGGTATGAGTAATTTTCCTGCATTAGGTATGAAAATTTGGGCCAGTTTATTTTTGTTGTTGCATTCGTTTTTGATTTTATTTCTTCTATAGGTTTAAAAAAAGGTTATTAGTACTGGTTTGTGATCTGATTGAAGGTCGTGTAATATTCTTTAGAATATAGAAAAGTTTATACTTTTGGTTAATACTATATCTGGAATTGTATGGGAAATTAGTCGCAGCAGTGGGAGCTAATATGCAAATATTATTTTTTTTTAGTCAAATTATAGTCTTTGGCCCTGGGCTGTAGTGGTACGGCAGCCCCAAACTGTATGTTTACTATTTAGGCCTCCTACCACTAATAAAGTCGGGTATAGCTGTTAAAAATGTCTTTGTATACGGAGCATGGAAAAGTTTTTTTTTTTTTTGTGGTTTGTATGCGGCTATTATTACTGTTTCATTATTATCAACAAATATTTTTATTCCGACTGTTTCTAAATTTGGCGAGAATGTTGTTGGAACATGCGCGTGCTTAATAGTATTAGATATCAAAATTTCTACACCACCCGACGTGGTTTGAGATAACTTTTCTTTCGATACGTTTTGTAGCCAGGAATATTGAATCTTTCTCCCGGCGAAAGGTGTGTTTCCGTGATAGCTGCTATTTTAATTGTATTACTCTTTAATAAATATACGAATTCATTTTTCTGGCGCTTAATGCCATTTGCATTCCAGTTGATAAGTTTTAATTCTCCGCAATTACCTCCCATAATTTTTGTTTTCTAAGACGTAGTGAATTATAGTTTGATTTTTGGGGAAAATAGCATTTATTACTTGTGTTGTAATATTAGATTTGATAAGTCTTGAGGTTGGAACGCAGTGCTGCGGGAGGTCATTTCGGGAGTAGAGGAAAGTGAATGGGGCCTCTTGGGGACGGTTGTCTTAACTCCTGATCATTACGATTTGGAGCAGAATGTCCTCCTTGGATTTTGGAGGTTATTTTAAATGTTTGAGATGATTCTAAGGCCTTTTTGTAATCCGGGCAACCTTCATAGTTAGCAGTATGATTTTACATGCAGTTTACGCATTCCGGTACTGTATTTTTAGATTTTCTACACTGTGAGTAATGATGATTACCAGTGAATTTAACACATCTGGGAGATAGCTTACAATTAGCCTGAGAATGTCCAAACTTTTGACATCGTTTGCCTTGTATTACATTTGAAGCAATACGTTTTTGAACTTTAACTGCACTGTACAATACTAATACATACAATCTATGTTGAATATTCTCCTGCCTTGATAATTGTCCTCTAAATCTATTGCACAAACTGGGATTTGTTTCCTATCTCTGCTATAAAATCTACAGACTTTCAAAATTGGGTAATGTAAATCCTTTAGTTCTTTGATAATTTCATTCTTAGAATAATTAATCGGCAGATCTGTTATGACTACTTGTAAATTATTTTTTGACAGGTCTTTATAGGAATGAAATTGGAAATTTTTGTTTTCACAAAACTTACGATAATTCTTGAAGTCTTCTATTGTCGAAAACATCACCTTGACTGAGTCTTTTCCTGGTTTGGTTGTGATGTCCGCTGATGTGTTCTTTTTTATGCTTTCTACAACTCGCGAATAATTTGTTTCATGAATAAAAATTGGAGGAATTCTTATATTCGACACAATTTCACTTTCTTCCCCGTTGTCGTGGGGGTCAGCTAGCGGGTCGAAGGGTGACGACGCTTCGACACCCATACTCAGTAGCATCTTCTTATTCACTTAAGCATTTCTTGCGTTTAAGATTTTTCTCACTAGTGTTCATGCTAGTTGGTTTTTCAGTCCTTTCCTTTCTTTAATTACATGGAGCTGTTTGTAGTTGCACTTCCATGCGTGGATTTGATTGTTGTTGGTCTGGGGAAATTAGCACTTCCTGTTCTTGATTTCGGTCATGAAGTTGAGGAGCAGAAGCAGGTAGGAGACTGGGAGGAGCAAGGATTTTGAGAGTATGGATTTTGTTGAATTAATTGTTGGTAATGGAATACTTGTTGTTGAAGGAAGTAAATATACAGTTGAGATTCTTCATATGCTAATTGTTTTACTTTCTCTGATGGTAGTGAAAACATTTCTTGGTGTTAGATGCTACAGTTGGCCGCACATTGGAGGTGGAATTGCTGCATACCTGATTGAATGTAGCCTTCTTTATCCGCGCCTACGTCTGCGTCGTGTAGATTTTTCAGTGCAGCTGCTATGTCGCTCCCAAGGGAGCCCGTTTCACTGTTCCTTGTTGAGCTTAGATTGTTCAGAAACACTGTCCAGCACTTCACACGTTGGTTAGCATTTTTTCACCGAAAAAGAGATCAACTTCCGCCGTGTGGGGCGGCCGCCCCGTGGGGCACACCCGTACTTCGACTGCAACGTAGTGGTCGCTTTGGATGTAAAACAAGTACTGGTTTCTAGACACTGAACTATGCTTGAGCGCGGCGACCCTCGCAGACTGAGAGCGCACCGCTTACTGATACGCCTTGAGCTTATCTACTAGCGGGCGGTTGGCACAACCGTTCACGTCGGAGACTGAGCGAACTGGAGAAACTTTTAAAGTACACTGCTGAAATTGTATTCAATGGTTTTATTTTCCTGTATTTTTGCTATCCAATTTCACGTAACAAAAATTGATAAAATCAAATCTAGCAAATACAAAAACTAATAATACACAAAATAATATTATCGTACTGAAAAACTTAATTATTCGAACTGCATCGGTGCATAGTAGATTGAATGATTAGCGATTCCGGGCGCCTCAACTGATACATCATTTGTCCGTAAGTGCTGTGCATATATTCCTGCGAGTGGTGGCAGTGATCTTCCTCCCTTCGGGGCCCACCTACATGGGCTTGCGGGGAGTTTTCCCAACCAGATATCTTTAAGGTCTAAGTTCTAAGATCCCGCCTGGTCTCCCGACGAGTGTGATAGTGTAGAGCATTTGGGTGTAAATGTGTGCAAGACAGAGATGAGGAAAGGAAAAGGAAAGACAGTGCCCGATCCGTGGCCTATTTGAGTGCTGCTTCGCCATTCGCCTGGTGTTGATGGGAGAAACCACGGAAAAACTGATCAGAGCATCCGGCCACTAGAATTATCCTTTAACCAGCGGCTGAATTCAACCTAGCTGCCTAGTTACTATCGAAAATCCTGCCACCGTCGGAACGATAACCCAGGACCACCCGGTCAGGGACGCCGGGAACGGTAGCTCATTTCATCAACTGATGTCACTGCAGTGCCTCTGACCGCGAGGTCCTAGGTTCGAGTCCTGACGGCGGCAGGATTCTCGACACTAGCTTTTCAGCTAGGTCGAATTCAGTCCCTGTCTGGATGAGAATTCTAGAGGCCGGCTGCTCTGATCGGTAGTTTTCCGTGGTTTCTCCTATCAACTCCAGGCAAATGCCGGAGCAGTATCCTAACAAACGGGCCACGGACCGCGCGCGATATTTCCTTCCTCTTCGTTGTCCTATCTTCTCCTCTCTCTCTCTCTCTCTCTCTCTCTCTCTCTCTCTCTCACACACACACACACACACACACACACACTAACATGCACTACACTACCACATATTCCGGGAGACCTGTCGGGAACTTAGAGCTTGTCTCGGCTGGGGCGATGCCCCACTGGTGGGGGAGTCCTGATTAGGGGGAAACCCCGCTAACCGAGGTAGGTCGGCGCCGGATCTCGCCATCCAACGACGGAAGATCACCGCTTTCTCCCGAGGAGAAAACATACACTACGCATACGGGACTAATGACCTAAGCTGTTGACGCGCCCGGATTCGCCAACCAACTAACCGGTCAGAGGCACTGCAGTGGCATCAATTGAATTACCTTTGTAGGTAGGTGATAGATATGTTGGACTATTGTAATGTATTGAAACCCAATATTTTAATTTTAATTTCCGTGAACTACTTAGAAAATTATTGAAAAATTATACTGTCTTCTCCTCTCCATCTCTGACCCCTCAATTACCTCTCGTGACGGCACATTCGAAATATTTAGTAAGTGCTATTTAGCAGGAAAAAGGGAGAGGGAGCGATAGAGCTTAAATAGAAGCGCGACAACTTAATGGAAGACAAACCAAAATTGAGATGGAATATAATGTAATAGAGAGAAAAGAAAGAAAATGTGCAGTTATTAACCCACCAGCTACTGACCAGCTTAAGTGATCATTGGTGTTTTTTCATTTAGATTCCAGAGCTATAAATCGTTTTGTACCAAAATGTATTATGCGGTGTATTGTTAGTGTTACAGTGCCCCGATGCAAATTATACAGAACATATTACGAGCGGGATATAAAAAGTTTATAAGCTGTTAGTGATAGATTTATGGTAATGCAACTTGTACTCTAGTGTTTGCAGTAAAGGAGCATTTTATAACCTGGAAGAAAATTTACCCCGGAAAAAAGGGAAAGCTCTTGTGTTTTTATACAGGAGTTTACTCAGTAGAAAGTAATAAATTTATCATTCATAAGTTATTTTTTATCAAATAGAAAGAATAAATGATTTAAAATAGAACACATATTACAAATAAATAACGTAGTTGAAGACTTCTTATAAAGGTACCTTAAAACTGAGTAACATTGCTTGCGTAGCTCCTACAGTGAAAAAATTATAAATGATATAATCGACCAAGAATAATATAATCATTCATCAGCATATATTAATTACTTTCCTGCATACTACACATGTAGAGAAAGTTATGAAATGTAGAGAAAGTTAGAGAAAGTTATGCAATGCTGTAGCAAAAAGGTATATGCATTTTTCTGCAGAAAAATTCATATTATATATCCCTAATACCGAAAAAGATGATAATTCCGTTTCCCAAGTGTAATATATAACTTTCTCAAACATGTTGTGCTGCCAAAATCTACGTTTTTGTGGCCCTTCATACCGAAAAATTGAGTTACTGCTAAACGGCTGTTCGTTTGGATCTGCCTGCCTGTAAACAACACTATCGACTATACTGTAAGCCAGAATTTTACCAAAATTTATACTTAGCAATTGGTCTGGCTGATGTCGCGTCCCCTTAAATTTGAAACCGATGTTTTTTTGGGGATTTGGGACCCCTCAAGTGCATTTTCCAATTTTCGAAAAAATGGCTTGAAAATTGTTTGTGTGTGTATATTTCCAAAATAATAGTTTTGACGTAATTTTGAGTAAAATATGAGCCACATCAAAAAATTAAAAACAAAATTTTCAAAAATAGCTCCAAATTGTATCTTTCACCTTTTTGTGTGGATAATGAATACCAAAGAGACTAGAAAAATAACTAGTGCGAACATTAAATAGAATCATTACATTTTTGCGACATTTAGTACATTCGGTTTTATTTATCTTCAGAGTAACAATTTTAGGAAATTCCTGGACGGTAAAATTTACCACGAAATTTGGTACGTGCAATTCGTTCGTTATCTCTTTTAAAATATATTTTATATTTATTTGTTCAAAACAACTGACTAAAAAATTAATATTATTGTTTCATATCTTGTACTTGGAGATATATTTTGTGTATTTTAGTATTCAATTCTAAAATTGATTCCTCTTCACACTTTACACACTCACAAAGCATTATTTCCTCGACAAAACTTTCGCCGAGGCAACAATATAGACTCTTCATAAGATCGGTTAATTCCGATGAAATCTTGAAATGCCTAAATAAAAGGATGAAATTTCCAACAGGTTTTTCGATCAGTTTCCCTGATCCATTCAGCAAATGCTGAGTTGGCCAATTATTTTGCTTCTGGCCATAAATGTAACTTCATTGTTCACATCTTCTATAATTCAGTGGGAAATATAGTTATTCAAATTATCGCTCTCCATGTTGTCGCGGCAGAAAATATTACTTAACGAAGGGCATGATTCAAATAACAGCCCAAAGATACATTTAATATTCAGATTTACACTTGAAAATACATTTTATTTCATCGAAGCGAATATTTTTTTAATACTTGTTGCAAAAAAACGCCAATTTCTTTGTTTTAAAAATTCAACTAGTATACGGCTTAGGGTAGGGACCACGGAATTATGTAAACGTGCACAGAATTCACTTCTTCGCGTAGCTCGTCACACACAGTTTTTAACTGTTTTAATGTAAAATAAATAAATAAATAAATAAAATGTCCTCCGAGTATTGAAAGAATCTATTTTCAGAATATGAAATCAGAAACTCCAACTAAAATTCCGAAGCAAATATTTTGACATTTATAAGCTCTCAATATTACTTCCTTTTCAACAAGCTGAATCCAATACCTTGATCAAAATCGGCAAGAGGAGGGCAAACATATCAGAAGTGCTGGGATCATTTTCTCGGAACGACTTGACAAACATGCCGCTTTGAAAGCAAACGTGTTCTAGAAAGTGAAAGCGTTCCATCAGACTAAAAGAGAAGGGAGATGGGCCAACGCTATTCTTGCGATACTTCTGGGAAACTAGCTGATATGACAGGAAGGGAAGTTGGGAAGGGAAGTTGGGAAGGAAAGTTGGGAAGGAAAGTTGGGAAGGAAAGTTGGGAAGGAAAGTTGGGAAGGAAAGTTGGGAAGGAAAGTTGGAAAGGAAAGTTGGGAAGGGAAGTTGGGAAGGGAAGTTGGGAAGGGAAGTCGGGAAGTCGAAATCAAAAAGACATAAGTATTATCTCACACCACCATCTTCTTCTCAATTAGACGAACAAACTTGTAATTTTGCCGAAAAAAGCTTCTTTATTGCAAAGCACCTTGATCCTTGAAACCAAGATCCTTGAAACCGAAAAATCAAATGTGGGCAAAACGGCTGTCTGTCCGTCTGTCTATCTAATCAGTTGTGACCGTCTGTGAACAACAGTAACGGCTAAACCATTCAGCCGATTTTCTCTAAAACTGATATTTCTCAATCGATCTGACTAATGTCGCAACCCCTTTAATTTGAAACCTATATTTTAATTTTGGGATCTACATTACGTGAAGTCCTTGGGACTTTTTCCAAATTTTCAAAAAAATGGCTCCATCATTTTTGTTTAATTTTTTTGCTGAATAGAGTGAAGGATGTTTAAGATAGTGGTGTAGGTTTCATGCTCGTTAAAAGTCCTAATTTTTCGAAAACTGCAAAAGTTCAGAATTTTTTGAAGTCTTACAATAAAATATAAATGATAGATATTTTTTCCTTTAATGAATCTGTTCCCTAAAGACAGATTTTGAAATAAGGTCATGCACAAATTTTCGAAAATAATTGTACTTTTTGCGTAATTTTGCGTGAAAATACGGGCGAGAAAGTACATTTTGTTTTAGCACCTCTAGTTCTAAAATTTGAGTAGTTTTCGCGTAACTTTGCGTGAAATATAGGGAAGTTTTAATGTTTTCTGTGAAAACGAGCTCAAATTTCCACATTTTGAGAAACGCTCAAAAGCAATTTTCTCAAAAACGGCTCCAAATTTTTGCTTCAAAATTTTCGTGCGGATAGTGTGTATTGCACTGTTTAAGATGAAGTAGAAATAATTTTTCTGTATTCATTTTTTTAGTTACAAAAATGTAACTTTTTTGAAATAGTCCTCACGCCTATAATATGGATATCATTGCGATTTGTATACATTATTACATTTGTGAATCAGAGTTCATGAAATGACTTCTAATGAAGGTTTTCGAAAACACAAAAGATTGGTGTGAAAAGGAGTTTTAAATTTCGCATTTAGAGTAACCCTTAAATTACATTTTCTTTAAAACGGCTAAAACATTTCTGAATGAAAATTGATTTTTAGGATGAGGTTATACTCTTCTGGAAGTAATATTTCGGATATATTATTAGGAAACCGAACAGTTGAGGAAATTTTAAAAAAATGCACTCTGGGCTGCGATAGATGGCAGGTGGCGAGAGGATGCGGCAAGACCGTTGAGCCAGTCCACATCAAGGAAATTAGGAAACATTACTACGAGAAAGTCTGGGCCATTCTGTAGCACCACTAATCTATGCCTCTGCCTGCGATCCATCCATACGGCTCTTGTGTGGAGAAGTGATATGAGTTTCGACACGTTAACTCTGAGGAAATGAGATGGGGTCTCGAAGCGGAAAAAAGTTTGTTGGTTAAAATTACTTTTGCTGATTTATGTAGTAGTAGAATATTGCGGAGAATTTAGTACCAATGTGAGAAAGTATGTGGTTTGGCAGCACCACTAGCTAATTTTTAATTATCTAGTAGACGTTCTGATCTTCTGTAGGGGACATCATCTCTTTGACTGGACGTTTGCAATCACCGTTTCACTGCGTACTCGAGTTTCAATCATAACAAGCTCCATTTTCTGGATTTAGTAATCGAGTGCACTTTTAATGAAATGAGCGGCATTTTCTCCTCTTACTTCAAATGTTATCATACAAAATTTTCAAAATATCTTTTAGGCATTTCTCCGTTCTTTGTTCCCATTCTGGTAAATGTAGCCTTTCTTTCCGAAAAGACCTTAGCATCGGTATGTCCTTCACGCGCGCAACCGGAAACAGGTTACAGCGAGTTAGTACTGCTTGCGCGCCATGGTCTAAACTGTAACACACCTTTTGTCTGAACGTAGTTAGATGTGAAACCTAGTGCATCGTAAAATATATATATAAGACTATATAACGATACATTTTTCATTGTAATATTAGTTAATAAACATAGTTGAAGTTCAAAAATATGTAAAATGTAGCTCGCGCGTCACGCCAAGATTAGGGACGGATTAAAATTATATTATTGTTGGAGGCAAGTATTTAATTTGACGGAACACCTTTCATATCAAACAGTTTTGCATTCGCCTTTCACTGAAAACTGTGCGCGTCTGGTTCTTCAAACGCCTGCCGTGCGTCAAACTCGCGCACTTATTCTTTCGAAATAACGCAAAAAGACCATTCTCCCAAGGTGGAAATGCCTGCCCAAAAAATTAACCTGCCCTTAATTTTCGTTTTTCCAACACTGACGATCAAAGTTACCAATACAAATGATTGGCATGAAAATGTTGGGGAGGGGTCTTGAGTCGTCGACTCGAACGTTGAGAGGCTCTGCAGTGACATCACTTGATGCCCTGAGCCATCTCTCCTGGTATTTGGGCCAATAATCATACTGATTTTTAAAAAGCATGTACTATATTTGTGTCAACTTTGAACTTTGAGTTTTAAAATGATTATCGAGTACATGCGTTATTCCAGTAGTAGTAAATCTTTTAACAATTGGAGGCTTTATGGAGGCGTGGATTGTTGCTCGTAACCCGGGAGGAGACACGGCCACAGAGCGGCATCAGACGTGAACGCGGCACGTTACTAAATCGAGCAACTGCAACGGCTTCCATACTTGACTCACGTGCACCGATTTAGAGGCATTAAACAGAGCAACATGGGCGGGATGGCTCTGTCGTTTAGAGATGTAAGAAGTGTCGTGCTATATTTGCCTCCTCAAAAGAAACACGAAGACTTATTCATAACATACAAAATGTGTGAACTCAATGACTGGAAAATCCTTTTGCTTCAAACGATGGACGAAGTAGTCACTATTGAATTCGAGTCACGTCTGTACAACATATTCAGCGCACTCCATATCTGGACCGCAAACCTCATGGAGATGAATGTGAGGTCCCGTGCTAGCTCTGCTGTTTCCATTTGGAAAAGTAGAAATGGTTATGGAAAGGAGATCTTGTTTACACCGTCAGCCGCGCTCACATGGCAGATCAACGCCGAAACCGCGGAAGACTGCTCGCCGCTCCAGCCTCCCCCCAACACTTGCGAAGGAGAGGGATCGCCGAGCGACCGTGAATTCGATGCACGGCCACCGACGAACGGCGAAGGAGATGAGGAAATGGCGGCGAAGGGTCGCGTGCCCGACGCAGAAGCGCCGGACCGGCTGTGGGCCAGAGCCCTGCGTTTCTTGACTGGCCGCCGCCGCCGCCAGCGCCCGCGCCGCTCGCGCCCACTGGTGGCAGCGGCTCTTCCTCTGCGGCTGCTGCTTCGGAGAAGACGAACTGGAGGAGGAACACGCACGCAACCGTCGCTCCTGCGACAAAGCATTTCAATAATATTTTGTATTGCATCGCAATACGGCAAAATTGGTTTATCGTATTCAATGCGTTCCATAATTGTGTTCATATCAAGTAGTTGCTAAAGATGTTCTTATAACATTGTTCAACAATATCTACCCTTGAACTGGTTGCTCTCTGCGTGAGTTGATATTTTTCATTACTAATTGTATAAGAAAATGTCAAAGCATGTATCGAGATTTCAAATAAATAAAAGGTATAATGTTCCATTGTCATTGAGTTATTGCAGATAAAGACAATAGCGGTTGCAGATTAGTTTGCGTAAAGGATTTTGAATATTGTTAATATACCGGTTTTCAAAACAGTAATATTGAAAAAGTTTGGTAATATTGATTTGACTGGCCTTATGTATTTGAGTGATAAGACATGGAATGAATATTATTGAGGAATAAGACAAGTAAATGCGTTTAACGTTAGCTGAGGGGTAATACATAGCTTACATTTCTTTCAGATATTATAAACCGTTTATAATTATCTTTTAGGCACCTATTTCACAAAATATTAGTTAAAACCTCCTATTGAAAGTGAAGGAATCTCTTAATTATAAGCATTTAACAACAGCTGAACAACCTGTGGAAAATTTGCTGATAATCCTTAGAAACATTGTCAACTGTTTCTGTAATTTTTCTTAACAAATAAATTTGATAGTATTATATATGTGCTTTGGAATTTCCTTTAATTTCTGTTTGGTTTTCAACCGGCTTCCTGTTCGTAATTTTTCTAAATCCTCCTGTATTTTCTTTTGTATTTGAACTTTTCTCATTACCCAATCCTTTTATTTTTCTCAATGTGCTTTGGTGTCAATCTTAAGCAACGTGTTAATTTAGATATGTCTTTTGTTTAACATTACAACACAGGTCGCTTGATACTGCTGTTCTATTTTGTGGTGTGATGCAAAAACCGGTTAACCCTTAATTTGATAAATTAAGATAAACAGACTAGCAGAAAGAAAAAGAACAGAAATGCTACGGAATGGCACCTTACTGGCTACACTGTGTCTCTCGTACTAGTTTTCAGATTTCATTGCTCTGGCCTAACTTTTCTGGCTTGGCACATACTTTTACCAGCTGTCATGTATCATCGCCCAAAGAATAGTTTCTTGACTTTTTCTTAACATCTCGTTTTCCTAATAGAATTGAAATAATACTTAAAGAATGTTGAAGAATAAAACCTCGTCTTAAATAGCAATATTCATTGAAAAATTTAGAGCAATTTTTAAGAAAATGGCGTTTATGCGTTACTATAAATGAAAATTTTTAAGCGTTTTTCACAGACATTTTTGAGTTTTCAAAAAACTTCATATGAAGTCATTTGAAGCACATAAAACTCAAATACAAATTGCAGAAAATCTATAAAACGACGAGAGAGATATTTCAAAAAATTATATTTGTGTAATTTAAAAAAACAAAAGAATACGCCAAAATGAACTTATGTCTTTTTGAACTGTGCAATTGGCACTATCCATCGAAAAAGTGTGAAGTAAAAAATTTGGAGCTATTACGTTTTGGAAATGGAGTTAGTACGTTTCTGAAAATGCGGAATATGAAGCTCATTTTAACAGAAAACTTTCGAAATTTTGAGAAATTTTAGTTGACATTATTGTAAGCACATCTAGTAATAAATGCAAGAATGTGAAGAAATTGCCTCTAATGTAAATATTACCGACGTGAGAAAAAGTAAAATAATACATTTTTGTAATTTTTAAAAAAACAAAGAATTGAGCAATATGGCATTTATGACTTTGTTTAGGGGACATATGTAACTTCGAACCCTCTAAAAACAAGAATTCGCTCCCGACTTCCCACAACTCTTCCATTCCTGCTTAACTTTGTATAGAAAAAGGCTTTCAAATAACTAAAAAGACAAATCAATTCTGCACTGTTGGATGGTTGACGAGGATCTCAGAGGGGACAACCTAAATGTAATAATTTGAATATAGCATATGTACTATATGTGAACTTAGTAACTGTTCTGTAAAGTGGTTAATCCATTGCACCAGAAAAAAATAATTTAAAAAGTAAAATAATCTATATCAGCAATATGGTAGTTGTAGGAAGACGCCGAAAAATAATTTGAACTTTTGCAATTTTCAAAAAATTAGGGATTATAAAAAATGAGACCTGCGTCTTTAATGAGCCCTGTACGCTGTCCGAGGACAAAGTTAAATCAAAAAATGTTGGAGCATTTTTGAGCTAATTTCGAATATATTCAGGCTGAAAGATACCTCCAACAATTGAAATATCCGTTTCAAACTCTCAGGACATCGAGTTCCTTCAAATCAATCAAGTAATACCACTTTCCGAGAAAATCGTGTAAACGATGTGGGCGCTAGCGTTTGCCGCAGACAAACGAGCAGACGCACAGTTAAACGGACGAAGACACGGACGTTTTCTCGTCAATCGATTTTTCAATATCAAGGACTCCCAAAACATAGATTTTGAAAACACAACGTGTTAGAGAAAGTAATTTTCTCGATATAGGAACAAGATTTATCCACTTTTTCGTTACGACGGTTTGGCAATAAAAGTTTTTCTCTCGAAAAATTGCCGTTTCCGGCGCACGATTACAATATTTTCTCTTTCTACGAAGGCGAGAAAGTTAAATGTAAAAATTCGCCGTATTCGAACCTGTGTCCATTTGCCTACGATTGCTACCACCTTAACGTTCCAGCGGCTGAGGTGGCTCGGAGCGTAAAGTGGTGTGACTGTAGTGTCTGACTGGGAAGTCCTAGGTTTCGAGTCCCAACGATGGCAGGATTTTCGGCTCTAGTTAGGACAAATTCAGACTTTGTTTGGACGAGAATTCTAGTGACCGACTGCTCTGATCAGTGGTTTTCTGTGGTTTCTCAGCACCAGGCGGATGGAGCAACACCAGGGCAGTGTCATAACAAACGCAACCGAGCACCCTCTCTTCCCTTCCTTTCCCTTATCCTCACCTCAGCCTCTACACGCACTTAAGTGCACTTCACTATCACACGTTTTGGGACACCAGACGGGAGCTTAGATCTCATCTCACTGCGAGGAGATACCTGGAGGTGAAATCTCCTCAAGGCGACGTGTATGTCGAATGGGACGAACTCATCCACCTCCCATGATAAAAACATACTACACTTGCGTGGTCGTTGACCATAGGAGTTGTCGCGCCCGGAAACACGAAATAAAAAATGTCAAAAGTCAGTCAAAAAGTCTTTATTTTGCCAATAACATAGAACTTACAATATTACATTTAAACATATGGGCAAAATAATTAGGAATTCCCTAGAAGAAACTATGTGGGATCTCCATCACCTTTGTACGCAAAAACAAAATTGTCAGCAGCGAGAGGCAGCTCCCTCGCTCGAATTAACTGCAAGAATAACAAAACAAAGTTTTAAAACATAATACTTCTGTGCACTAACAATATAACAAAAACATTCAGATCGAAACATATACCACAATATTAAGGAACTTGACACCAGCATAAAAGTATAATATTACAGTTCAATGGTAATCAAATAGCGTTTTGTAGATTATACAAGATTTTTCAAGAACAAAAAAATCGAACAATGTATTTCACCTATCACAAGAAAATCGTCAATGTTGTCTTGCAAAATAAGCCATTTTATTATTTTTTTCAAAAACTGACCGAAGCACCTATTTCATTGCTCACAATATTAAACATTCTTGGTGCTACACTACTATAAAATATTTGATGGGCTGTTAAATTTGATTTTGGAATAGTTTACGTAAATGAAATTAAAGCGTCCTCTGTGGACTTACTCTCGAAATCCGAATTGATTACTACTGAAAAGTTGTATTTATTTAGAAAATCAATTAATCTTTTCTTAACATTCTTTTCAAGTATTTTTGGAAACACACTTAAGAATTAGTCGGTAGCAATCAGGTAACTTACGATTTCCCTTCTTAAAAATGGGAATAACAGTTGCTGTTTTTTAAAGTATTTCGGGAATTCTCCAGAAGATAAACTTAAGTTATAAAGATAAGTCAGCACATTAATGAAACGAGGAGCTATTTGTTTAACCACAGTGGAATTGATATTACCAAAACCAGGCGCTTTGTTATTTTTCAGATTTTAATTACCGCTAACACCTCATCAGTTGTTGTAGGTCGTAGGTAAAAATGATGTTTGAGGAGTATTACTTTGTTGGAATATTTCATTATACTCCGGAAATTGATCAAAATAAGAACGTTTAACTTGCATTGTTAGTCTACTGGCAACACTTAAAAAATTTGAATTAAACGCATTAGCTATTTCAAACTGTTCAGTCACCACACAATTTGTACCTTTAATTTCATTGATATAGTAATTGCTTCGATGTTCACCAATTAAGTCATTGATTGTGTTCCACTGTGATTTCATGTCATTAGCAGGGTTTTCAAACTTCTCCCTAAAATAATCCCCTTTTGCTTTCTTTATATCGAAATTCAGTCGGTTTCTAAAGTTGGTGTAATAACGTTTTGGCTTAGCGTCATTTGGTTTTTTCATCACCTGTTTAAAGATTTGCCTTCTTCTCTGTATTATTATTAAGCTATCAGTGTTCCAAGGCTTCAACTTCAATAATTTTTTACTTACACTCACAGTATATTTACAATTACGTACTAATAACTGTAATGAATCTATAAACATTACAAAAGCAGCCGACACAGAATTTTGAAGATAAACATTAATTCAACCTTCAGAATTAAGTAAGCTAACCAACTATTCCATTTCCATTCTTTTATAAGGATCGTTAGTTCCAGTAATAATATTACTTAATCGTCAATACAATAGTTGAGCGATCTTTCATATTGTAGTGGAACACGTTTGCTTTAAAATCATACTTAGTAGATTGATTGTTAAAAAACCTAACAAAAGCATTGTCTATTCAGTTTGCAAAATGATCTACAATGCGAGTAGGCTCATTTACTAAGTTGATCAAGCCTTTTTTTTACAATTATTACAACCATTTTTACAATTATTCCTGGAGGCTTTCCACGTCACTCCCGAATGTTTAGTCTATGGCATGCACTTATCATATTTTCTTCAATTGGTAAGTCAAGTGCCGTCTCAGCCGCTTTCACCACTTCTGGGTCATTTTCGCCTTTCTCTACTGTAACACCATGAATTTCTATAGTATCCTTCCGTGAGTATTGCTCAATGTCATCCATTCGATTCTTCATCACAAGTACTTTGCTTTTTAGTTCCGGATCCTCATTGAACAACTTATTTACGAGATCAAGCAGAGCTGCTATCTCTTCACTCTGTTTGGTTACTAATTTTTAGTCTCTTTTACTTCCTCAAAGGCGTAATTAATTGACTTGCCCAGGTTTTCCTCGATGGCCTTAAGGTCATTTCTCAAATCCAACACAAGTTAAAATACATCGTCGTCGGTAACTACAGATCCAGGCCTAGATTCAATAGCCATGCTTTTCCGACGGTTTTCAGCACAAGGTTCACATCTCCAAATACTCTAGTTAACTTGATTATACTGAATGTCATCGGGAGTTAGATTAACGCACTTACCAAGGAACAACATTTTACAGTCACAACATTCTATCTTGACAACCAGTCTACTTTATTAGCCCTTGGTAGGGATTTCGAACACTTGCCACAGTCTCCCATGTTAGTAAAATAATAAGTCACTAACAAGCACATAAAACACAGGTATCTTAGAAGAACGACATAAAACCTTCCTTAATTGCACAGATAACAGAGGATAAGAAATTCCAACAATACTAGCGAGCTCCGTAAGACACGCTGAAGCTGACTCATGACTGTGACATGAAATAATCAATGAATTACAGCCGTCCGAGCCAGTCTGAAAAATGGTGTTTTAATGGTTTATTCGTCTTTTACGAATCTCATGGCAATGTAATAAATAGAATAATACGAAATAGGTATCAAACCGGCCGAACCTTGTTAATAATGTATTAGCCATATACGCGTGCTCCTCGCCTTGGGTAGTGGCTTCCTCCCTCGCTGGCTCACAGCCCGGCCTCGCCTGCGCCGAAGCGATATCGCTCCCCACCCCATCCCACCCCACCCCTCCTCTCAGGCAGCCGATGGGGCGCGAAGGCCGACCTCGCCTCCCTCACCCGTTTCGTTTCGTCGCGTCCGCTGCGCCGCCGAGGAGCAGCCGAAAAAGCAGCGCTGAGGAACCTACGCCAACCCGGCGTGTCGCCTTTCAGTTGGCGACTCAGCCCTATACTTGGGTTTCTGTGACCTGATAGCTGATCAGTTGTTACGGTTTCGTCCAGTCAGGAGCTTAAGCGTCACCACAGTGACGTCACCGTAATGTCGTTTCAGCTCTAGAATGGATGACACCGTAACAGCTGATGAATCGGCCACGTTAGAAAAACCCAAGTGTAGTTTGATGAACAGTAATGGCAGGTGGGTCAACGACGGACACCAGGGTTGTTGTTTTCCTCTACGTTTATTTAGGCAAGGAGTGGCTTATTTAATCGTTCCAGACATATTATTTGAATCTTTCTTAAAATTAAGTGGTAGTTTCACTTTTCAACTCTTACCGCATATTCAAAAAAAAAAGAATGGAAACAGTCGCAGTTCTTAATCGCTTTCTGGAAACTACAGCCCTCTCTTACTGCCAGACCTGCCTGTAAAAACGTTGCAACCTTCATTTCGTACAGGTCGATGTAGGGGACAGTTTTGTGTTCGGAGCAACATAATGTTGAACTTATTCTACAAACAATATTAACATTTGTCAAAACGAATATTGGTAAATAATGTTGTAAGGTAGATAATACGCATCATTATAATATTTTACTTCTGTCCTAAAACTTGAAACTCCACGTGAAAAACTCACAAAACACGTTCGATTAAAACTTTAAATGCAAATTGTTTTCTCAGATTTAATTGATGAAAAATGTTATAGTATTTTGAAAGAAGAGAAAAATATTGTATTTATAGTAGAGTATGCAGTTTTGTAAATACAAATTGTTCATTCGTTCATTAAAATCATTCAAAGAAATTATCCATTCATTCGAAGAAATTTGTTTAGGCTGTTTTGTTGAATCTTGCTACTCTAAACTCGGTGATGAATTGACTATTAATTTCAATATTGAGAAGGGACTTCAGAAGCCGTAGAATTAATGAGAACTTTTGATCAACAGTTCGTCGCACATCTCTACGGGACCAATTTGAAGCTCGAATTAAAAACTAAAATTTGGAGGTAAATCGATTTTTAACGAAAACAGTAGATCAAAGAGATTCGTAGTCGCGGACAGAAATGGTTGAATATGGAAAAGCCTTCAAGCTATCAGAGACTAATATTTTGAAATACGTGATGTTTCATGCAGATTTGCCTTAAGTCGCCAAATTATTTCTTTTTGATGTTTTCATCAACTTTTTTCTCGAAAGTAACCACTATTTTAAAATACCAACATTTTAAAGCATAACAGATAAAAGTATATTTTCCTGCACAGTTAATTGAATAAAATTCAATTGAATTTCAATTGAAAATAAAATTGAATAAAATTGAATTAACTCTAGAGTGTAACATACTTTTTACAGAAATAAATATGATTTTTATTTTGTCACACAGTAATGAGATACAGTAGAACAACAGATTCAAATATCTATATTGAGTATTATAAACTATTGGGTTTTGGAGAAAATTTTGAAATTAGTATATGAAATACACATTAATTACCTCTGAAAATATTAAAATAATTATCTTATTTCCAAGGCTTCCAGTTAAACCAGATGAACGGTAGTCCACGCATTTTTGAAAAACATTCAGATACGTTTTGAATGTTGTTTTAATTTCAGATCACAGGTGAGCATGCAGGCAGGACAGACACTCACGAACAGATAAAAGAACGGGTGTTTTTGAACATAAAAAAAAGAAGAAGAAAAATATTTTGCACAAATGACCCTCAAATGTGTATTCTAGCACTAATATTCTCGAATACGTGTACGGGATGGAAATATTTGAGAAAGCAAAAAAGACAACGGCATAGGTTGTTATGAAGAAGTAGAGGACTTTGTAGGTTCCAGCGTGATGCACTGAAAATCTTCTTACTTATATTAACTAGTGGTGCCACAGCAGCTCATATTCTCTTGTATTACTTGTAAATTTTGCAATTTTCAGTCCATCGAAATTGATACCACCAAAAAATTTTGAAGGGCCCATTAAACAATTATAAGTTGTCTTTTGTTTCAACAAATAACACTGCAAGAGAAAAATATTCTTTGAAAAATGGTACTTTTTAAAGTTCTATTTTTGAGAATTGATTTTACAGAGAAAAAATCTCCATCAACATTGCGATATTGATTTTTTGCAATTTTCTAAACTACTGTGAGGAGAGAATAATAATACTAAAAGTAAGTACAAATACAGTGACGGAAAACGTTTGCGTCATTTTCTTTTGCATTTTTAAAGCGTCATTTGCTCTATTTCAGGAAGAAATTAAAGAAAACTTTGAACTGTTTTTGAGAAAATAATTGTCTAAAAATTGTGAGTATTAGAAGCATAATTACATGAAACTACAAAACATCTGACCTTAATATTCTAGATATAGGAAGAGAACAAAAATTTTGATCTTCAAAAAACCAGAATTCAAAGAAAATGGAGCTAATTTTTAGAGACGCAATTTGCTTTCTCTGAGGGGGAAAATGATAAATGTGTGGCCATTTTTGATAAAATTTTGAAGATGTTGCGGCTTCGTGTACCCTCCAAAATCAAGCCATCAGTTTCAAATACAATGAGCCCTACATCAACGAGATCAATTGGGGAATATAAATTTTGGAGGAAATCGAGGGAATACCGCTTGATTCGATGATAAATTGACAGCTGATCGGTTCGATTGAAAGCTAATCGGGTTACCCGCTTGGATTGCTCTCAGACAGACGAACGGCTGGACGGACGGAGAGACCAAGGAGCTGACGGGCTGACGGATGGGCAGAAGGACGGACGGACACGAATTTCAGAAAAACATTATAGAAATAGATATGGATCTTTGATTTGACATAAGTGTTGTTTTGCCAGAAAGATTTTTAGGTCACATTGCGTCCATCTTCAGTGCGATTCTGAGCCTGGCTGGTGGCCTCGGTTTAGACAAGACAGTTTTCTGACAAAATAAATTCCTTCGACAAACCAACGCCTCATATCTATATCTATAACGATGCCAATGTAAACGCCACACCATTTACTACCACCAAGCAGTAGAACAATTTCTCGATATCCTGAACCAACAGATCTTGGATAGTGATTATCAAACGCGTTTGGGTAGGTAATTTACTGCAAACAAAAACAATAATTATTCACGTTTTTGGCATCAGGTGTCTATAATACAATTTTTTCTAACGAAAAATCACCGATTTGCGAGGCAGCATTGCATATATATTTCTATCCACATAAGTTGTTTTAAAATAGATTTTATTATCCTTGTTTGACAATATTATGTCTATCAAGGATTGTTAGATTACATAGTACACATCAGTTTTTGAACTACATTTCATCGTACACGTACAATGTTTGAAAACAATAATATTAGAAACCAATTACCAAGGACACCCAGGAAGGGCCTTTCAGGAAAAAAATTCATGAAAGATTTGGAGTACAAAATACATTTTGAATTTTGAGATGTTCCTTTTAGTGGAACCTCCTCAGATTAGGCAGGCAGAGGTCAGTGTGGGTCATATATTTTTTTAAAAAAAATATTAATGCTGAGTCTATTGATAATTTTGATTTTCTATTTATGAATGGATACGTTAATATTTTTATGTTGTGTTATAACCTATTGATGTTATGTGCTTTTTTCAGGTTAATTTACTATCTATTTGAAGTCCAGTACTTCGCTTTCTGCTTGTTAAGAAAGGTTTCACTACACTATATTTTGAATATCACTGCTTGCATTAGTGTTGATTTTAACAACTTGTCCGCAGGGGGAAGTAGAGGAGTGGTTTTCACATTTTAAAAAAATGCTATTAATCAGAGTCTTAAAGCCTGAAGGGCAGGCTATGAATAAAAATTTAATATGGTTTAGATTCTGTACTTGGTTGTTGTACGGCTTGATCTGAGTCAGGTCGGCTGTCAGACAACGAGGCGAATGTAGTGAATCTGTTTGAAGTTGATCCATTTACGTGGACACTAGAAAGTACAATACTATTTTCGGTATTTTGGTTTATAGTGAATTTAATTCATTTTTCATTTGATAATTTGAGTGTTTTGAGGCATTAGTCACACTGTGTTGCGGTAATTGGTTTACAAACTTTAGTTTGTTGGACTCACTTGGATGAAAATTGAAAATATTGAATTGTGGCAGGTGATGTTGCTGTTGTTGATGAAGATAAAAGTATGTTGAAGCTGCTGCTGTTGATTTTGTTGTTGCTGCTGAAGATGAAGTTGCTCATGTTGCAGTTGCCACTGATGCTCCGTGCCGTTGAGGGTGTGAAGAGCGGAGGCCACTGAGTGTCCATGGCTGGGCTCAATGGTTACTTTGTGTGAGACTCGCCACAGCGCACTGCTGTGGCCCGACATAGACCTAATGTCGCACGTCAGCCCTATTCTTTCAAGAGGTTTTCTACTGTTCAATCACTGGGTTTGTGGCTCCAAAAACTGATGGATATAGAACAAAGGTTTTATGCGCACTGGTAAAGTCTTAGACCGCTGTCAGCGCGGATCCATAGAATCAGCTGATAAGGATACGGAGCTTTGTGCACTATGCGACGGTCAGCGAAGGACTGGATTACTATCCTGAATATAATCTATTCTTCAAAAGCCGGATATTGAAGGACAGATTGTTAAGATATAAGTAATGTAAAATGATTCGAAAATATTAGTGTTTTTGCATAATTGTACGTGAAATATTTTTAAACAATTATTGTATCAAAAACCGTTTCCATCTTTTATTTAAATTTTCTCCTCGTATGTTTGAAAGGACAGTGAAAAAACATGTGTTACTTTCATTTCCGACAAACTGCATTTTCAAAAATTGCCAAAAATTAACTTAAAAACGTTGAAATAAACTGCAATTTATATTCAAAGAAACTCGGTCGAGGAATCTGAAAAGCAAATATCAATCTATCTTGCTACTTTATTGCTAGAATTGGCTCAATGAAAAATCATATATTCATTTCACGAAAACATGGAAATTTATTAACAATTTAAAACAAATTTGGTATTGTATAACTTTTCCCAATATAAACTTAAATGTTTGTCATGACCGTTCCAACCTTATGTCTTCGCGCGCTTTTTCGGCCATCTTTATCCATCTCCGACGCCGCTGTCCTCAGGTCCAGACACCATCTTCTCTCTTCTTTTCTCGGAAGCTCACTTCAATTACCGTTCATCAGATCAACAAACTATTTGCTGCTAACATTCCAGTCCAATCACTGACAACTTCGCCCAAGCCCTCAATGTCCCTCCAACTCGTTCACATGAAATATTTTAAGCTCCACTGTCACACTTAGAGTTCCAATTTTGATGTTCTCTCAATATCCATTCCCTAGTAGATGCTTACAAGTCCCCAAAGAAAAAAAACTCCTAACATTAATTGGAGCACAATCCGTTCATGAGCACGGCATCAGTCAGAATGAATGTCTCTCGTATTCTTTCAGCCCTGCAAAGCTCGGTTCTTAATGTCGATTGTTTATTTGCAGATAACATTTGATGTACTTTCGTACCTAGCCAATCTCTAAATTTCTTGCAAAACGAACTAGCCGTCTTCACGATTGTCACTGCTTTTTCGGCCAATCCCTGAATTCTATATAGAATTAACTAGCCGTCTCCGCGATTGTCACTGCATGAATATGTTGACCTTGACGACGGCTCGCTTACCGTTGCTATGCTAGTGTGACGTACTAGGATGAAAACCACAGACGACTGTTCTGATTGATATATACAATATATTTACAGAATTTTTACAATTAATGTACAAAAATTATAATACAAAAATCTAACCCCTTGGCAACCTTTCAGTTCTCTTAGCCGCGAAACCCCGCGACCGTCTCTAGGCCTTCGCCCAGAACCACTGCTTCGGAAACAGCAAAAAGCAACGCGAGGTGCGGAGCTGTCGGACATAGAGTCCCGTAACTATACCAGTTACATGGCTTGTCGCCAAAACCGATCTTCGACCCGAAGATCACATGCAATGACAGCACTGGAGATACCTCTCGTCTTTCGACACCCAGCGTATCTCGCGAGGCTCCTGTCGGCGCGGCCTTAAATATCCGCCGGCTCGCCCCCACCCTACAAGCAGCGGGCGTCATACGGCTCGCGGGCCAGCCTTTCCAGAGCTACATCTCTTAGACTCGCCTCCGCGCGCGTCCTCTTTCAAGGAAATTCCAGCCGGGATTCCTAAGGGCTTTTCCAACCGGCGCGGCGTGGCGCCGCCACCCTCCACCCCCATCCGGCTTAACGCGGGTTTCCCCGAAGCGGCCCGACGCGCCGGCGCCGGACCAGACGACGCTACACTAGCATATTCACATAATTTAACCCCTTTAATTGACGCCATTTATAATAAATATTGTCCCATATTCAGTGACATATAGATATGTCACAACGTACTATATTGAAAATGAAGATTTACCTCTTAAATAAAGATTATATGAAAAAGTTGCTTCTAAACTACTAACTCTTAAAAACTATATGAAAAAAGTTTCACTTCTCCTCATAGCACGTCAAACACAGTTTTTGTTTTTGACGTAAATAAAAAGTAGCACTTTTGTTTTTAAAATAGTTACGTACAATTAATAAGGGAGTAATTTTCATATCTTTTTGAAGTTAATGCAATTGATGAAAAACATTTTCTCAAAAAAAATTTTGAATTTTTCCACGAATGGAGCAAAAGACGCTTAAAAAATTCTGCGCAATTCTTATTTTCGTGGATTGATTGATAGATTGATTTTTTCGTGTTTCGGGCGCGTCAACTACTTTGGTCATTAGTCCCGTTAGTGTAGTGCATGTTTTTTTTTCGGGAGATGGCGGTGATCTTCCCCCGCTAGATGGCGAGATCCGGCGCCGACCTACCGTCGGCTAGTGGGGCTTCCCCCTAACCAGGACTCTCCCACAAGCGGGGCACCGCCCCAGTCGGGACAAGCTCTAACTTCCCGACCGGTCACCCGGAATATGTGGTAGTGTAGTGCATGTTAGTGTAAGTGTGTGTGTAAGGGGAGAGGATAGGACAAGGAGGAGGAAGGACAGATCGCGCGCAGTCCGTGGCCCCTTTGGTAGGGTACTGCTCTGGCATTCGCCTGGTGTTGATCGGAGAAACCACGGAAAACTACCGATCAGAGCAGCCGGCCGCTAGAATTCTCCTCCAGACAGCATCTGAATTCGACCTAGCTGCACAGCTAGTGTCGAAAATCCTGCCGCCGTCAGGACTCGAACCTAGGACCTCCCGGTTAGAGGCGTTGCAGAGACATCAGTTGATGCACTGAGCTACCGCTATCGGTATTTTCGTGGAACTTCCTGAATTTTTCAAAGAGCAAAAGTTAGAAATTGTGCAAGGAAGTATAATCTGAGGCAGAACTGCTAGTTTCTGAAAGTACTCCTGTCCGAAATAGTTTTGTTGCTGTATTTTGAGAAAAAAACTGTTATTTGTAGAATTCTTTACTTTATTCAAGGAACATCGTCTGAAATTAGAGCGAAGCAGAGTTTTTATTATTATTCATACTATTATTAACTGTAAAATATGAAACAAAATCTGATATAATTCTGAAATCTGTAATTTTAAACTGTGTATCTCAAAATGAAAAAATGAAAAATATAATTTCCAAATAAGCATACTCCCAAGGATTCCCAACACTGACAGGAAGCTGAACTCCGAACTTCTACGACTAAGCAAAGAAAGTGTCAAATATCATAAATATTCGAACTCTGTTGCCAACCATACTAATCTACCTTACGTTTTCCTCTGTCTGCCTCTCATATTAGTAAAATATATTAGTAAAATATGTGAATTATTTTGATCCTCGTAGCTCTTATGTATTTTCCCCTTTGCAATTCGAATGATCATCCAAAGTGTTTTCTCTTACTTTACTACTAATCACTATTTTCCTCCTCTTTTTGTTCAATTTCAATACTCTCGTAGCCATCAATCCAATCACGTTCAACCTGCACTCTCTAATAGCTGCTTTTTTTCTTTCATAGTTACATGGTAATTGATTTATTTAGCAATAAAACTGTATAGCTTTAAAATGTGCATTCTGATTGTCTTCAGAAAAATATTTCATTATGTAAATAATTTAAAAAGTTTATTATTGTAATCTTTCAATATTATGACAAAATTGTGTTTTTTTCTCTGACAAGCGTACCGTTAATATCCTCTAAAAACGAAAAATATATCATGGCCAAAGAGATTTGTGAAACGCTGGCCTCGGGAGAATGGCAAGGGGAGATAAGGCAAAGAGAAAACACTTCATTTGCATGCAGATGACTGCGTAATTTCGGCCATGAGAGGATGGCAACCCACGGTCCTTGTCAGGGAAGCCTTTCATAGCCCACACAGCTGCTCGTCCCGCAGTGATGTGCTCTTTCGTTCGCCCCATCGGCGCTAAACGACGAGGCAGGCACGAGGGAGCACAGTGCGCCATGACGCAGCTCAATTTTACGATAAACCTCGCGGGCCAAAAAGCAAATTCATTCTTCTAGAATATACGTAAAACAAGAAAATTCGGATTTTCGGGAGACCGTTTTCCTGTTTTTGAATTGAAACTTTTTTTCGCGCGTTAAAGTCGCCTCATTTTGTCGTAGTACGAAGAAATAAGAGGTCATCTTCGTCAACATATTTTATTGAGATAGCCGGCTTTCGACGACTTTGCCGTCATCATCAGTCTCGCTGTGACAGACATTTGGACATCAGACTGTGCACAGTCTACCGACTTTTGCCGAAAGCAGCGAGACTGATGATGACGGCAAAGCCGTCGAAAGCCGGCTATCTGAATAAACTTACTATGTTGATGAAGATGACCTCTTTTATTTCTTCGTACTACGACAAAACGTCAACAACACCGAATCAGAATTCCCCCAATTTGTTGTAGCAGCTTACAAAACAGCTTCTTGTCTGGCAAAACTACGATTCGAAGTCAACGTCCCTAAAT
Source organism: Teleogryllus occipitalis (assembly GCA_011170035.1). Taxonomy (NCBI): domain Eukaryota; kingdom Metazoa; phylum Arthropoda; class Insecta; order Orthoptera; family Gryllidae; genus Teleogryllus; species Teleogryllus occipitalis. Next base: position 104,276 of record BLKR01000832.1, on the reverse strand, counting down.
TTTCTGTATTTGTCTACATGTGACCTACCCGAAGCATTCATTTCTTTCACTTTATTTCTTGCCACTCCTATGTTGTAACCTCTCTCTAATGTATGTACGAAACTCCCTCTTATATGTCTGTGGCTTCGTACAGAAAGGGCCAATGTCAGTTTTTGATTTTCGGTTTTTATAACCTACGTATACTTTAATGTTCCTTTTTCAGTGCAAGAAACCCCAAAGTCAAAATTCGATCCTATCTCCTTATTTAACTCTTGACTTTTACAGTGGCCTACGATTGTTTAGTCATTTCTATGGTGTAAGACTGGCCAGTGTGAACTTAGCAAATTCAACAAACGCAATACCCAACAAACTTTTCAAGAATAATCTTATGCAAGTGCAGCTTTAATGAAAAAAAGTAGAGGGAGCGAGAAAAAGAATTGTCTGAGAAAAATGAGCCAAGTAGCTTTCAGAGCCTACCTATGATGAACTTCTTCCAATACCATCTACCAAGATCAACTCTTACCAATCATACATACATCCAACAGAATGTATTCTGAAGCATTTCTAAACAACATCCATAAAGGAACAGAAGACAAGGAAACTGACATTAATTCAGATGTCGGGCATTAATAATTTTAGTCATTACTTTCTTTGCTACTTTTATAGTTCTGCTTCTACGGTGTCATTTCTGTTGTCTTTATTATTGAGAAATATTGTACTCTAATCCGTGTTTTCTTTTTATATTGTGCAAACATATTTTACAAGTTTTCAAATGACTATCGCACAAACCATTCGTAATCATTAGGGGGCAGATTTTCATGGCCTAAAACATCGCCAAAAATTATCAATAAAATGATCTTAAAATGCTTTAAAATGCCCTAAAACCAAAGAAAAGTGACGTAAAAAATCTTATCATAATCAGTTCGGATGAACAACTCAAGCATTGGATACGTTACAAATGTTATCGAGGCTTCTTCCATTCGTTCGAGTGAACACAGATTGCAAACTTTTTATTTAGACTTTCCTTCACGAGAAAACCTCTGTCTTCAGTTATCCCGAAATCGGCCGAACCGGCAATAGCGCTCATATGCTTCACAAGAATTACATATTCACAACGGCTGACAAAACCATTTCTGCGGGAACAAATCGGATAGGCTGCTGAGTAATGCTGTGAAGAATATTTGCTGCATCTCATAAATATTATTTGAAGCAAGTACCATTAAAAATGACTTTAAAAACGATGAAATCATAGAAAATGTCGGAAAAGGTAAAAAAATTAATTATTAGTCGAAATCGACAAAAAATGTAAAATAATGACCTATAAAAATGGGTCATTTCCTTTTGTCATAACATAAAATGAATTTCTATAATAAACGGCATTGTTCTAAAGTGAAAAGAAAAAAAATACATTTCATTAAAATCCACCCCCTATTTTCCCCTCAATCCACCCCTATCTTCTGTTTTTGCACAAAAATTGTTGTTCTAAATTTTAGAAATCAAAGTCACTTCTTATGTCAACTATTTATAGAAGGAAAATAAATTATGAATAAAAATTCAGTAATGTTTGATTTTTAATCATTAATACATTAAGATAAAGAAAAATGTAACTCTCTAGTCGACCCCATCACACAGCCAAATGTGAAAAGAGGGACTAAAGTATTTAATTTTTACTTTCTCGTACGTATACGTACTACGTACGTATATACGGTATAATACGTATATACGGAGTAATATACATAGTATAGAGAAAGTTATGTAATGCTCCGCGAAAAAAACGACGGATTTTCGACGGAAAAATATTCACTTGACGGGCTGTGCAGGCAAAAAAAGTACATAAAATCAGTTGCTAAATTAAGAAGCAAAAATCATTTAACACGTGGTGTAATCAGAATTCCTGTTTTGTATGTCCTTGATGCCGAAAAACCAATTGGAAGCAAAACGTCCGTCCGCCCGTCCGTCCGTCTGTCCGTCTGTTTGTCCGTCTGTCCGTCCGTCCGTGTGTGAACACCGCTAGCGCCTAAACAATGTGTACAATCTTTTCCAAATTGAAGGAAGCCATGTCGATCTGGCTCTAGTTGAAGCTTTGACATTTTGAAAAACATTCTTTAATATTTGGGAATACATTACATGAAGCTTCCCGGACATTTTCAAAATTTTCTAAAAAACGGGTCCATAGTTTTTCTTTTAAATTTCTTGTATGAATAGAGTAAAATACGCTTATAAAGAAGGCATACGTCACGGCTAACTCTGAATTATAGGCATATTTTCACGGTTAACTCTGAATTTTCGAAAAATGCAAAACTGAATATTTTTCGGCATCTTCCTACAACTATAAAAGTGAAGATAGAGACTTTTACTTCAAACGAAATTTGTTGCTCATAATTAGTTGTATCATAAAGCTCATGTACATTGTTTTGAAAATTTTAGCAGTTTTCGTGCAATGTGCAATATGCAATAGCATGAAATGTTTGCAATTAAAAAGAACAAGATTTTCTCAAAACGGATCCAATTTTTTTCTTTCACTTTTTGGTTGGGATAGTACCAAATGCACCCTATCCGATGATATAAACGCCATATTTCTCTATTCATTTGTTTTTTCAAAAATTACAAAAATGTAATTTTTTGACTTGTCTCTCACGTCGCTAATATTTACATTAGAGGCGATTTCATCACGTCATTGTATTTATGACTACATTCGCGTTAAATAAAGTCGAATAACGTTTCTCGGTAACACAACAGTTTTCTATAAAAATGAGCTAAAGATGTTTCAGAAACACACAAACTCCATTTTCTCCAAAATGGCTCCAATTTTTTTCTTTACATTTTTCTTATAGATAGTGCTAATTTCACTATTAACTATAACATAAAGTTTATTTTGGTGTAATCTTTTGTTGTTTTCAAAACTTACACAAATATTTTTTTAATGTCTCTCACGCCGTTAATAAGCATACTTCCATCGATTTATATACTTTATTACATTTATGAGTTGAAGTGCTTAAAATGATTTAAAATGAATTTTTTCGAAAAATCGGTAGATTCCTGTGAAAATTAGTTTCAAATTTCGCATTTAGAGTAATGCTTAATCGCCATTTTCTTGAAAACGGCTTCAAATTTTTCAATGAAAATTTCTATTGAAAACAAGGTCTTACTATTCTTTAATATTCTTGAAGGTATATTTCGGTTGTACTATTAGGAAAGTATAAAGTTGAGAAAATGTCAAAAAAAGTACTTTGAGGGAAGATAGATGGCAGATAGTCAGAGAATGGAGCAAGACCTTAAATCTAACCACACCAAGGAAATAAAAAACATTATCTACGGGAAAGTCTAAGCCATTCTGTAGCACCTCCAGTTACTTTCTCGTGTACATACGTACATACGGAGTAATATACGCAGTATAGAGAAAGTAATGTAATGCTGCGGAAATCGATTTCGAGATTTTAAGGGAAATAAACGTTTTGGGGTCCCCTGATATCGAAAAAGTGATATTTTTCAAAACGTACGTCCCTCCGTGTGTCTGTCCGTCTGTCTGTCTGTGAACACGCCTAGAGCCTAAACCATATGTACAATCTTTTCTAAATTGAAGAAAGCCCTGTCGATCTGTCTCTAGTTGAAGCTATTAGATTTTGAAAAACATTCTTTAATATTTGGCGGTACTTTACATGAAACCCCACGGACATTTTCATTTTTTTCTCAGAAACGGCGGGAAATTTTTTCTTTAAATTTCTTACAATACGATTACCAAAGGTAGCATAAGTCCAATTTTCGCCGTTAACACTGAATTTTCGAAAATTTCAAAACCTTGAATTTTTGTCGGCGTCTTCCTACAACTATTAAAAATTGAAGATAGAGATGTTTCCTTCCAACGAAATTTGTTGTCCATAAATAGTTGTATCATAAAGGTCATGTACAGTTTTTCGAAAATATTAGTAGTTTTCGTGCAATAGGACGTAAAATATTTGCAATTAAAAAAAATACACACACAAGATTTTCTCAAAAACAGCTCCAAATTTTTTCTTTAAATTTTTGGAAGAGTTAGTACCAAATGCACCCTATCCGATGGCATAAATTGCTCTATTCATTTGTTTTTTCAAAAATTACAAAAATGTAATTTTTTGGCCTCTCTCTCACGTCGGTAATATTTACATTAGAGGCTTCACGTTACGGTATTTATTAGTACTTTCGCTTTAAATAATGTCAAACAAAGTTTCTCGAAAACATAACAGTTTTCTATAAAATGAGCTGGTGAGAATTCAGAGTAGAAATGAATAAACATTTTTATTTTACTTCAGAATTATGGTTCAAAACCTTTTTACATCATTTCTGTTTGAGGCAACTGGTAATGTCTTACTCCGCTGTGCAGATGCTTTGAAGTGGAGAAATCGATAAAATGTATAAAAAACAGATTCAGATCACCAGTGGTAACCCTGTTTTATTCACAGCTAAAATGCACATCGGACATTGTTGATTCGTCTATGAAGTACGTGTGTGTATACATTGAATATATGAATATACTGAATTCAATGATCTATATTTTAAGAAAGAAAATATGTATTAATTACTAATACAAGAAAATATGCGCTGTTGTAGCTCCACTAATTGTATTTGTCTAGGCGAGACATGAACAATAATGAAATCTTTCACTCAATAGGTCCCATAGAAAACCATAAATTAAATAGTAAACTTCCACATATAGGTTCTAGCATTAGCAGCTGTTGTAGCGCTCTCGTAACGGATTTCCTATCGCACTTTTTGCTCGCACAGAATATTATATTGCTCTCACATATCTACAAATGAATATTTTAAACAATATTATTTACCATACAAAAATGATAAATAATCATACATTTTAATTGGTTTAAATTCATAAGCAAATCATCAAATATTATTTGATGATATTTTGGCGGTAATTTTAATATAAACCGTTGATGAATATTTTAAATACAAAAAAAGTTAAAATGTTTACGAACAATTTGTTTTTAGTGACGTCTTACTGTTGTTTGTTTTCGAAAATATCTATGTAGAAAGCATAGCAGAATCTATATATGTAGGAAGAATGGCAAGAATAGTTATTAATTCAAAAAGAAATTAAAATGGCGAAATATCCATTTCAATAAGCTTGGAACGATTAGCGTGTTAGCATGAATTTCTTTTTAACATTTTTTTCACTCTTGTTTGATAATTTTTGTAATAAGTTTGGTAAGATTAATAATATAAATTAGACTTTCATGGGGTAGTGTAGTTTCTTTTTGTAGAATGATAATTTTTTGTGTGATTTCTCGCTTCGAATTCTACACACAGTACTACGCAAAATTTAATTGATTGTATTAATTAAATACATGAATGTTGTGATTAACATGTTATTGAAATTATTGTTTTTGTTTTCTTTTCTATGCTTTGGCATGCATTGTATATTCAGATGGGAAAAATACTTGACTTTGACAGGTATTATGGTTGCTAGGTAGATTGCAATTTATCACAATGGCAAGATATTTGTGTCAAGAACTTTCAAAGGTTATACTTTACAATTAGGGTAAGGTAGGTAAATATTTCAGAAGAAAGTTTCTAATTATTAAAATATTATTTGTTGAAATTATTTGTTTGCATGCAAATTTTCATTAGTTGTAGTGTCACTTTCTCTTCTCAAAACTAGGCAACTACATTTGACTTGCGAGTAATTCGAAACTATCTGATGATATATATTATACACTCTACGTGACTGCTTAAAGAAGTTTTTACCTTATATCTAGAATATTCCTACAGCATTCCACATTGTTATAAATATCCTATTGTGACGCAAAAAGTCTGAATTAAACCTCGACCTTAAATTAATTTTTACGTCATGTTAAATTCCTCCTTTCTTCTCTCTTCTTTTTCTCGCATTTCAAATTTGCAGCACAAAGTTGTCCAGACAAAGTTTCTGGATGCATTTCTTCAGTACTAAGAAACAACCGCCTCCTCCCTCTAGAAAGTTATATCTCGACATTTATCTCTCAGTCTATAGTGTCTCTACCTAGAAAATGACTTTTCTAAGGGTAAGTGCGTGAATAACCTGAACTTTAGAAACAATAAAGACATCAAGACAGGAAAACACGGATAATTTTGGAATTTAATTTGAAGGTGGTGCAAAATAGTTTCAAAGTACTAGTATTTTCTAAACTTTTCGGAACATAGTTCTTCTCAAATTTCTTGACTTAAATTAGTTGAACTTTGCCAGTGATCGTCTTCAACGCAATGTACTAACTATAAAGGTGATATTTTCCAGCAGTTTTGAAAGGCGAACATAATGAACACAGATGAAATAAAATACTTTTACGCGCTCAAGTCACTCTAGGCCTCGTAAAGTATAGTATTGATTGTCAGAATTGAAGACGTCAATGCAAAAACATTAAAAATGTTCTTGTTATGGAAACTTTAACATAATATTAACGTATGCAAACAGTTTATTGACACCAAAAACTACTACACACATGAAACTTTCATATAAATTACTTAAAAACTGCATAGTCTATTGAATTTGGAATTCTGTCTTTCTATGATTATCATATTATCTCATAAGGTCCAATATGCCATAGTTCTGGATCATTCATTTTGTCATTATTTCAGGCAACTAATACGAACTTTAATTTTCTGCAGGCATACAGCACCTCAAAGCTACAGTAAGTGAAATTACATTGGATATCTGTTTGTGAAAATAATGCTAGATTGTATTTATGTTTTGAATCTGGAATATGAGAGTATAGGAGATGCACACAGTATCCGAGAGAAATAAATAAACCATATGAAATAGAATATAACAAGCAAAAGTTTGGCTATGGTGTTTATAAGTAGGCAATAGTTCACAACGAAAGATTATTTGAAATATGTAATGAAATTTTATACGATCACTACCGTGACTAAATCCTCTTAGGTTTTGCTTTCTTCTAGTATTCTAGTTCAGGAGTATCACGAGTGACGGAGAAGCAAAAGTCAGCAAGCATCTCCTACGCGCATTTTCTCAATTACATTTCCGAGACACAAAAACTGTTAATGAAAATGTTCAACACATTCATTGTTCATCTTTCCAGAAGTTTTAGTCGTTTTAGTGTGATGAACTGAATTACGAAGATTTTTCGGAAATTGCAAAAGTTTGATTTTTTCGGGTCTTCTTACAACTACAAAATTGAAGACATAGAGATCCTTGCTTCAAATGAAATTTTTACTTCATAATTAGTAATTTCATTGTCATGCACATGTTTTGACGAGATTTCATTGTCATGCACATGTAGCGACGGAGACCTACTGTGATTCAATCAATGAGAACTAAGATTGCAAATTTTCCAACTGATTTGTGTCTCCCAATTATAGATATCTTAATGTGCTTAAAATACCAAAATGAAGTTTTTAAACAGTTGGTAAATATTGGTTTTAGGTTTTGTTGACTTCCGACCCCAACAATACCACAAATACTATATATCACACTGCACACACTGTATACACAGGGGTGTTGTTAACAACTATCGAACAGATATAATATAGTTTTAGAACTGCTCCGGTATTCGCCTGGTTTTGATCGGAGAAACCACGGAAAACTACAAACCAAAGCTGCAGGCCTGTAGATTTCTCCCCCAGTCAGCGGCTGAACTCGACCTAGCTCTATAGCTAATATCAAAAATTCTGCGACCGTCAGGACGCAAACCCTAGGTCCAGTTAGAGACACTCCTGTCACATCTGTTGTTCTGAGCCACTTCAGCCGGTCTGAATGAAGAGAAATTGGTATTGCACGTTGACCATCACATGCTGAATAATTGTCTTATTGCTTCGCTACCTGTTACGTTCCTTGTTCGGAAATGTGAGATTAAAGATATCAAATCGGTTTTTAGAAATATTTAGTCCATTCACAGAAGAACATCTCGGTTAACAACTTTTTTTCATAAACAGCAGACATACGTATGGAAATTACATGCAACTTTAAACATTATTTTCCTCTCAGGGTCCCCAAGATAAACTGAAAATGTATTATCTCGAGTAAAACATTTACTCTTGAACTGAGCTATTAAACTTTCTGTAAATTATTTTGGAACCCTTCAAAAACATGACGTTCCAATTGCAATAGTCTTCTCTACAGCAACGGATTCTAAAATAAGAACATGGTTGTAGGCAGTTTTACCTGTAAGAGAACACTGCAGATTTTACAAGGCGATTACGCTTGGTGACGATTTCTAATTGTTTCGTAAATATTCGATAAACGTTAGAAGACAAAACCATCACTTCTAGTTAAGACAGAATCTAATAATAAAAGTTTAAACGATGAAACAAACTCCAAACCATAATAAATGTAGAGAAGGGAAAAACTGAAACGAGACAAAAATGAAAGAAATAGCGCACGAGGTTAGAGATCTTAGTGTTAAGGTACTGCACCGGTATTCGCCTGGTATTGATCGGAGAAACCGCTGTCGATAAGAACAACCGACCCCTAGAATATTCCTCCAGCCAGCGGAAGAGCTTTGACTGTACAGCTAGTGTCAAAACTCTGTCGCCGTCAGGACACTAGGACCCCTCCGTCAGACCCTAGAACCCCTCGATCAGAATCGCTGCAGAGGCTTCGGCGATGCCTCAGCAACGCTTAGCAGGCCTCAGCCCTCAGTCAAACGGTCGTGACTCGAGACCTAGGACCTCCCGAGCAGACACGCTGCAGTGTAAACAGTTCTTGTTCTGATCCATTTCACGGGTGAATAGTTTCAAAGGGTCATTATCTTTGTGATCTTGTGGCCGCCACGCTCTTCAAAATGCCGTTCGTACCGTGCCAACCTAGGTCGAGCTACGCTTTAGGCCACTGAATTAATCCGCTCGGTTCCGAGAAACAGCCACCTCCCACTCCTCCGCCGTCGGCGAAGTTCAGCGAGTGATATCGACACAGCTAATCTCGCCTTTCTCGTCTCGTTCACGGCCCGTGGGCCGACGCTAGCGAACTCTCGCGTCGACTCCCGCGGGAAGAAAGTCTTCAGTAGCGGCGCGCAAACGAGAGCGGAGCAGGAAGAGAGATTTATCAACTTTCAAAAACTCTTTAGCAAAGTGAATTTTCTATTATCGAAAAAATGCCATTTCCCCCTCCAGGGAAAGAGAGCGCGAGAGCGTCGTTGGGCATACATTATTCATAGCCGTTGCGATCCACTGCTGTCGGCGTCCTACTGATATTATGCGCATACGAATACCGTATGCGGTCGCTCGTAGTTAGGCTGTGGCCCTCGGGGCAACTGAATATGTTTGTGTTGCCAAACGGAGGTCGCGTTGGCCCGTTAAAAAATTGGGGACGTTGTCTCCGAGGAAATTTCATGATTTATGGGTGCGCGCAACGTGTAACGACGATTCGAACTTGGTATCTTGTCGGACGTCGTTCGCTTGTTTGGACAGCATATACGCGACCTGCGTATGTGCCCCAGGGTGTTGTATGACAGAGTGTCTAGTAACTCGCGGCGCGATGGTAGTGATGGGATGAAGGCCTGGATTTGAACGTACGAGAAGCTACGTTCGTTGTTTTTCGGTGATCCTCGTGTCGTAATCGATAGTAGAGAGTAGCATTATAGCAATCGACAGCAATATTGAGATTAATAGTGGATGAAGTTGTGAATGAGGTTTGCACATACGTTTGGTCGAAATGGAAGACGGTCCGAACTGCAGGCAAACCGAGTGATATAAATTCCTAAATTACCTCATGATCTTGATTCATATCTGTTTGGCAGGGTTGCTCGTGAACCACTGGTCAGTTTAAGTATTATTTTACAGGTTCTTATTATATTATTAAATAAATATAACTAATACCTTATACGTATTTATATAATTATATATACAGATTAATGCTACCAACTACATATTATTCTTTGATTTTTATAATAGGGCGCGTGTGGGGCTTGCCTTCACGATGGAATATGGCACGGCTTTTTGCGTCTTTCTCGACCGTGTCGCTAATGTTGCTTGATCTGCAGCAGTGCTTGATCTTGGAAGTCTGGCCGCCTTCGGGAGTCCTCGCTCCCCTCTGGATCGAGTTCCCTTGCCTATTAGCTTGCTGAAACCCTAGAGGCCCGGGTGCTCGCTCCAGGCAAGGCGAACCCACCTGCCTTCGCCCAGAGCTCCGAAACTTACATTTATCAAAAGCACTGCTTGATACGATCGCGTCATAGTGCGATATAACATGACCGAGTGATCGATTAGTATGCAAAATAAGTCGTTCACTTAACCCGGCGGATTCACGGGCCCGGCATCACATTGAGCTCTATTTCGAGTTGGCACATGCGCAGAGGCTCAAAAGTGCAGACGGTTGCTGTACTCTATGCCTGCTTAAACATCGTTTGATTTCTGTTGTGTAGGATCCTCATACTACTTACTAAATCACTCGCAACAACTGAGGTGTTACATAAAAGGGAAATTTACAGAGAAAAGGCGAAATGCATTTTTTATTTTATCAATATTAGTATTGCCGACCTGGATGGCCGAGGTGGCTAAAAGCGAGTACCGACTCAGCGCTTCGGTCCGAAGGGTCGCGGTTTCGAGTCTCGCCTTGGGCATGGTTGTTTGTCCCTTGACTATGGATGTGATATCACGGAGGGCTTCGCGTTCTGCTGACCCCAGATCAGAGGAGCCCGCAAGTGTGTTTGTCTAGTCTATGGTCGAATATGCGTCCCATCGAGACGTAAAGGGTAACCGGCTGTTGGCTGGATAAAAGACCTAGAAAAAAATATTAATATTTATTGAAAACAGTCTTCTAAATAAGGAAGACACAAATGCTGTGTATCACATGGCCCGATTATCAGGCTGATTCCCAACTTTGATCGTATCTCTGATAAACCGTACATCGTATTGTATTAAAACCCTGCTTTTAAAGCCAAAGCTCTAGATTTGCCTCATTCCATGGTACGGTACATTACATTTGCAAAGAAGCTTAAATTTAATTTATTGCAATAAATATCATTATATATAAATTTATTTTCGTAATGAAATTTAATATAATTATCTTAATGGTAATGAACTAAATGACTTGCAGACTGAAGGATAGATCAATTTCAAGTCTTTAAGAATTTCCAAATCAAATTCTAAAATGTTTCTTCAATCGTGCAACATGCAAGTTAGTTCAACTTAATAATATTTATGTCATCGCATTTAATTTTCCACAGAACACTTTCTGACACAGGATAGTTGTGATTTATTCTCCTTTTTCTAGAATAGCTATATTTCCAATTAAGTAACATATTCTTTATATTTTTAAAAGAAAGTTGTAGAGAAAGAGAATGCACCTTCCATTGCTGCAAAACATTTGGTATTTTTTAAAGATAATATAGTGCAAGATAGTGGACTTCACAGACTATGAAAATAGACTAAAAGGGAAAAATCTTATTGAAATTCATCAAATATTTTCGTACGAGAAATATAGGAATTCTTGGAACAGAAAAACTGCACATTCAAACATGTAAATAAATAAATATGTATTAGCATTTAATTCTTTTTCAATCGGTTGATTGGATTTACAACTTTTTGGAGGACAGACAGACAGATAATTTGTGCAGTCAGAAGCGCAACCAGGCCTTTACTCGGGGAGGGGCGCTACAGAAATAGCGTCCAACAGACGTGATGCCTTCATACAATTTTTAATTAATACAGTATTTAAAATGATTTTTGATTTATAGACAAATTGTTAATATTTATAACGTTAACAATTGATACATTTAACAGCTTTCATTATGCGTTATGCTGCAATATATACTCTAAGTTTTGACTTCAAATAGACACAATAAACTTGGAAAAGCCACATAAGAACAATAATTAATAATTCAGAAATTAAAATATGAAAATCATATCAATTAATAATCAAAAGTTTAATATATCTATTGATTGAGTTTAAATTTTTAAAACATAACATGTCCTTCATTAACATTCAACATGGCAAGGTGCTGCTTCAACTATCTTCGAAAATTGGAAATACGAGTATTTTTAAAAAAAATTAAAAATACCATGACTCATAAGAAGTTTAGTTCTTTTTCTTGTCTTACAACTTGTCCTGCCTCACATTTCTGCACAATCACTTTCATCACGTCACCATCTCTTCTGAAAATACGTATTTTTACCACGTATTAAATCTAGACATTCTAACAATCCACGTTCTCCATAATTACCTAGGTAATAATTTTAATTATTTCCTAATTTTGCAATTAAGAGTATATCCAACTATTTTCTTACTTTTTTAAAATTATTTATACAGTTTTAGTGAAGGAGCATCTCTGAATAAATTTAATTTCTAATTTCTGTGTATATTATATACCAAAAATTGTTATTGTACTCTTTCTTATAGCTTCTGAAAAATTACATTTGTCTTATATACAATTTTTAAAAGGCTTGCATACGTCGAAGAAGGAAATAAATAACCATAAATTAACAAAACATATCCAGTGTTGTAAGCTGATACACAAGAAATATAAAATTTCGTGGTACGTATCTCAAAAACTGTCAAGGGCCGCTGTGGTGAGTTATTGAACCAGAGGGCCGTTTCCAACTGCGCTCTGTGGGAGGGGAGGGGAGGGGCGGGGGCGGCGAACTTGTTTGCCTACGGGAAAGAACTCCTCCTCCAGGAAACAAACACCTCATTCATCGTGTGCGGCAGCGCCTCGCGCGCGGCCGCTGTTGCTCCACCTGAAGTGGCGTAATTTAGGGGCCCTCCGGCAGCCCAAGTTGGCGCACCTGAGTTAGTGGGATTTATGGGCGGGCGCGAGGCCATCGCCCTAATGCGATTTACTCGGGAGGTGCGGGGGCGACGAGGGCGGCGGGGTGAAGGAGGGATGACGGTGGGGCGAAAGAGGTACAGCGATGAGCATGAAATTATCAATACATTTCAATAGAGTGCTGTGACGCGTAGGGGAGGGTATTTGAGTCGGGTGAAAGCAGGGCACCGGTTGAATGGTAATGTCAGTTTATTATTCCTGCTCTATGCCCTTATAGAATTTAGCGCCCTGTCGATTGCCGGATGGGAGGGGACAGGCAGGTGGAGAGCGGTGTTTCGCTTGGCGGTCACTTGCGCTCATCGCACAGTTAGAGACCCACCCGCGCCCACCTGCGGGTTCGCGAGCGAACGCTCCATCGCTCACAAGAGGGTCCTTTCGCTGTTGCAGAAGTCCTACGGCAGTCAAGCTCTCTACCGCTCGGTAATGAGCGACCTGTCGGCGACCGTGCCTTGTGCTTATGTAGTGTTTTCGGGGCCGTCAACAAAGTTGGGTATTACTCCCCTAAGTACTTGTTACATCCCGGGTTTTGGCAACGTTCCTTTCCCACTAGAACTTGAGAGCCTTTGTCAACATATATGTATACTTGTAGGATGTCCCTTACAGAAATCATCCTCAGTAGGGCACCACCCTACCCAGGACAAGCTCAAAGCGCACGACTGGTCCTCCGACATGTGTACTGCATGTAAGCGTGTGTGTGTTTAAGTAAGAGGTGAGGATAAGACAAGGAAGAAGAATGAAGTATCGTGCGCGGTCCATGGTTTATTTCTTAATATCCTGCTTCAGCATTCATTTGGCACCTACAGGACCAAGGAAAACTAGTGATTATCTCCAGCTAGCTGCTTCTACTGATTAGCGCCGCGCAACCTCATCTCGGGCCTCGCCGCCCACCCGCCATTATTCAACGGAAGAAGTGTGGTGAGCTCGCCGTAATGTCCTGACGGCAGCAGGATTTTCGACACTAGCTTTTCAGCTAGGTCGAATTCAGTCGTTGTCTGGTGGAGAATTGTAGCGGCCGGCTGCTCTGATCGGTAGTTTCCCGTGGTTTCTCCGATCAACCCCAGGCGAATGCCGGAGCAGTACCCTACCAAACGGGCCATGGACCGCGCGCGATCTGTCCTTCCTCTTCCTTGTTCTAACCTCTCCCCTTACACACACACACTTACACTAACATGCACTACACTACCACACATTCCGGGAGATCGTTTGGGAGCTTACAGCGTATCCCGGCTGGAGTGGTGTCCCGGCTGGAGTGGTGTCCCGCTGATGGGGGAGTCCTGGTTAGGGGGAAACCCCTTTAGCCGACGGTAGGTCGGCGCCGGATCTCGCCATCCAGCGGGGGGAGATCACCACCACCTCCCGCGAAAAAAACATGCACTACACTATCGGGACTAATGACCAAAGCAGTTGACGTGCCCGGAAACACGAAAAAATCAATCAATCTCGCCGTAATGGCTGAACAGAAGCAGCTTTCTGTGTGGGGGGCGGTTAAATTTAAGAATTACTTATATGTAGACGAATTAAATCATCAATTGTAAATACTTCATTAAATTCATTGTTAAAAGTAAATTGTTTCACTGATTGAATAAACCGTAAGAAATCCCAGTAGATGTATGTCTTTCTTCTCGAAAGAGTATTTCAGAGGATACAACAACGTCAGCCTGCTGTGGGCGAAGTCGTAAGATAAGATAAAGATAAATTTTTTTGAACTGCAATTGGGTGGCAATTAATTACATAATTAAGATAAAAAATGCTATGCAAATAATATAATAATGTTAATAATAATGCTAAAATTATAATAATAATAATAATAATAATAATAATAATAATAATAATAATAATAATAATAATAATAATAATAATAATAATAGTAATAATAATATAAAAACTGATTATTCTGAAAACATTAAATTACATGGAAAAAAAGAAACGTCTATCATCTAAAGCCGCACTGAGTGTTTTTAAACAATTAAGACCGCACTGCTCTATTCTTCACTTCACTTCACTTCAATATAACACTAAAAACATTTCCTTAATTATTTCTCTGCTCTACACTGCACGACACCCCACTTCACTCTATAACATAATATTTTTAGTTAACTACCTCATAAGCTTAGAAATACCCTAAATTAATTTCCTAAACTGTTGAACGCTTCGAGGAAAGGGTTCAAAGTTTCTGCAGGCAACCTATTCCAATCTCTTATCATTCGATTTGTGAAAGAAAATTTCCCGACATCCGTTCTCTGCGGTCTTAAATTTATTTTGTGCCTGTGATCCCCTCTACTGATGTACTACGTAGGAATATTTAGCCCCCATTTAATTTCTTTCCAAGCTGGATGACCGCTACAAGCTTTATACAAAGCGCAAAGTCTTGCCAATGTTCGTCTGTTTTCCAGTAAATCTCACCCTGTTTTTTTCTTGTCCCTGAAAGTAAATTTAGCTGCTCTACACTGAATCCTTTCCAAATTCTTACACTGCATAATTTTGTGCGGATCCCAACAAATTGCTCTATATTCCATTATCGGACGAACAAGCGATAAATAAGCAATTTCCTTCGCATTTACTGTACTCTTTTTTACACTACAAAATGCAGAGATCTCCACGATTTCCCTACAACAAAATCTACGTGACTTTTCCAGCTTAGTTTACTATCGAAATGGATTCATACGATATTCGGCACGAAGAAGTGGCAGAATAACTATGCCTCTGAACGGTAGATGTCGATACATCGAAAAATAGCAAACGTCGAAAATCAATCTTCTTGACCTAATAGAATTAAGACGCAAATTACGACAGATCAGCATCACGTGCATCATTGCAATTGCGCCCAACTTCTCCAGGCAGCCGTCAGAATTGCTGAAATGGACACTACGAAAACATCCAAAATCAACATTTTCTATTGAAATTTTTAATTCTGAAGTAAAAAATGGTAAAATAAACCTAGTGGTGTTACAGTAGAATTAACTTCTCACAATATTTCTGAATTTGTAATTTTCGAAAAGTCAAGAGTGCGAAGAAAATTGGACCAGCCCAATTTTTTAAGCGTCCCATTTCCAATCTGTGGGAAACTTAAAAAAAATTGGAGTGGTTTTTAAGAAAACGTTGTTTATAAGTTACATAAATTTTAAGCACAAATTACGCGACACTTCTATTATTCGAAAACATTGTACACAAATTCTTTTAAAGGGATGATTTTGGAAAACTGATTTTGTCTAAGGTAAAAACTTTTATCTTCAATTTTTTAGTTTTAAAATCATAACTTTAGCAATTTTTGAATATACAGCGTTTTCCGAAAATGAAAATGGCACCATTCTTTTTACCGTCCTTCCATTAATTAAGAAAATGTAAAGAAAATATCGAAGCAGTTTTTGAGGTAAAAATGTTAAAGTTTTTAATTACCTATATTCCGCGTAAAATTACATGAGAACCACTCGTAAATGTAATTATTCGTAATCTTGTAAAATCGGAAAATTGAACTTAATCTTGTTTCAAAATGTCTTTAAATAATTCAATTAATTCGTATAAAATCTCTATCTTAAATATTGTAGTTGTAGGAAGAAGCAGAAAGCAATTTTGAGGTTTTACAATTTTCGAAAATTCAGGAATTTCAACGAACGTGAAACCTGCACCATTCTCTTAAACGCACCTGGGAGCTCTATGCTAAGCCATAAATATAAGTACATTTTCCCCTGCTCCTAACTGATTGATGATTTTGAATCTTTTACATTTTTATTGATTTTTATCTCCACCTAGGGAGTACTTGACCTTGACGCTGGTGGTGGAGCTTGTGTACCCCTATGACCCTGAGAGCTATGCCGGCGGTAGCGTAGCTACTGGTAGGGCCTCCCTTGCCGGACAGGTTGATGGGGAGGGGTCAGACGAAGAAGTACTCCAGAAGAGGACCTCAACAACACCAGAAGAGGACCTACATCGAGGCGATGGCCTCGAAGGAACCCGTCTCGCTGGGGATTGAAAGGGAGAGCCCGTGCCCAGGGTAACGGGCGAAGTCTCTAACGGCCAAAGTTGGGCGGAAGGAGCAACCCTTCATGTGGGGTTGATACACATGATGGCAGGTGGAAAGGCCATAAGGTAGCAGCCCTATCACACCACAAACTTCGCGAGAGGCTGGTAACCTCTTCGGAGTCAAATTTCATACTCACAATCTTCACAAGATAAAGCCGGACGTAAACAGACGACGACCAACGCGCGAAAAGGACAAGAATAAAGGAATTTCGGAGGAATTGAGAATAGCAACTTGGAATGTAAGAGGATTGGGTTCTAAAGAGATGGAGCTGGAAAAACTAATGCTTGAGAGAAAAATACAAATTGCCATCATCACAGAAACTAAGAAAAAATTGAAAGGGACAAAAGAAATGGACGAATACATAATGATTTATAGTGGGGTATCTCAAAATATAAGGGCACGAGCAGGAATAGCCATTCTAATTCATAAAAGTTGGAAATCAAGAATTGAAAGCTACAATTTCATCAACGAAAGAGTGATATCTTTAAGATTGAGGATTTCCAGAGGTTACCTGACCATAATAGGACTGTATGCTCCAGAGGAAGGGAAAACAGAGGAAACGCAAGATCTATATCAGCTACTCCAGAAACATATAGATAAAACAAATAGAAATGACCATTTCATAGTATGTGGTGATTTTAATGCGAGAGTAGGTAATACACCGATACCTGGAATAGTTGGGTCATTTGGAGAAAATAAACTAAACAATAATGGAAATGAACTTATACAATTTGCCAGCACAAACAATTTAAAGATCTCTAATACTTTCTTCAGAAAACGAGATGTAAATAAATATACTTGGTGCGCAAGAGGATATAAGTCAATAATTGATTATTTCCTAATAAATGAGAAATTGAAATCACAAATAAAAGATGTGCAAGTTTATCGAGGATGTGATATAGGATCTGATCACTTTATATTAATTAGTAAGTTCAATCTCTGGAAAAGATGGAGGACTACAAGACGACAGAAAAGTAATTTAGAAGAAGTATACAAAGTACATCTTCTGCAAGAAGAAAGTATAAAAATGCTGTACCAAACTAGATTGCAGAAATACTTATTAGAAACACCAACTGAGAACGATATTGAGAAAGAATGGAATAATGTGCAAAACTGCATTGAAAATGCGGCAAGAGAAGCTATAGGCAGAAAGAAGAAAATAAGGAGTAAAAAGGGTCTGAAAATTTGGAACAGCGAGATTGAAAACCTAGTAAAAAACAAGCAAACAGCTTATCTTCAGCACCTACAACAAAATACTGAGGAGAGTAAAGAAATATACAAGGAGAAACGTAATTTACAAAAACAGGTATTCGACAAGCTCAACAACAAGCGTGGGATACATTTATAAGCCAAATTGAAAATGATATACACGGAAGACAAAATTTTGCCTATAAGATTCTTAAACATTTGAACAAAGATGAAAAGAAAACAGTGAGAATAGATGTAATTGATAAGACACAATGGATTACGCACTATAAAAACCTCTGGTATAACGAAAATGAAACCCAAGAAGAAAAATGTGAAGCAATATGCAGTGAAGTCGATCCCATAACGATAAACGAGATCCAAGAGGCTTTAAAAGAACTTAAAAATAGGAAAGCAACGGGAACAGACAACATAAATGCAGAGCTATTAAAGTATGGTGGGATGATGCTCCACTGGCGACTGCAACACATCCTGAATTATTGTTGGCAAACTATTAAAATACCAGAATCTTGGAAAACAGCGAAAGTAATATCCATATTCAAGAAAGGTGATCGCAAATATTGTAAGAATTACAGAGGAATCAGTATTCTAAATTCAGTATACAAATTGTACGCTAGAATATTAAATAAGAGGCTAAAATGTATCTCAGAAACTCTCATTGGCGAAGAACAAAATGGGTTTAGAAAAGGGAGATCGAGTACAGACAATATCTTCATACTTCAACAAATAATAGAAAAAAAGAAAGGAATTCAATCAACAGACACACATAGCATTCATAGATTTTGTAAAAGCCTTCGATAACGTAAATAGAGTGAAACTCTGGTCTATAATGGAAATTAATGGCTATCCTCAAAAGTTGATAGAAGCAATAAAGAGCTTGTACAAAAACTCTACTATTGTAATAAAAGTAGGAATAAATGAAACTGATAAAATATTGATAAACAGAGGAGTGCGACAAGGATGTCCAGTCTCACCAACACTTTTTAATATTTATATTGATGACATTATCCAAAATTGGAAGCAAATTATTTATAAAGGTATTAAGGTAGCAAAAGCAAATATTTTGAATATTTTACTCTATGCAGACGACGCTTTAATATTCCAGGAAACAGAAGATGATTTACAGTATTCATTATTTCACTTAAATCATTTATGTAAAAAATACGATGTTGAAATTTCAAAACAAAAAACAAAGGTGATGGCATTTTGGGGAAAACATCTGATACGATCCAAAATTATTTTGGATAAAACAATTTTAGAGCAAGTCTCCAGTTTCAACTACTTAGGTTGTCAAGTCGATCCAGATACCAGTAAAGACATCAACATTAAATTGGCAAGGTTCCAAAGAGTTTGTGGTACTATACATAATACATTAAAAAATAAGACAAGGCAAGATACAAGAATAAAGTTTTATAAGACTATGGCTCTTCCAACTCTTCTGTATGGCAGCGAAAGTTGGGT
This sequence comes from Teleogryllus occipitalis, assembly GCA_011170035.1. Classification (NCBI taxonomy): domain Eukaryota; kingdom Metazoa; phylum Arthropoda; class Insecta; order Orthoptera; family Gryllidae; genus Teleogryllus; species Teleogryllus occipitalis. Next base: position 84,863 of record BLKR01000832.1, on the reverse strand, counting down.
ACCAACAAAAAGAATTTTAAGTAGAATACAGGCCACTGAAATGAAGTTTCTAAGAAGAACGCTAGGCTGCACGAAAGAAGATCATATTCGTAACGAGAAGATTAGGAAAAAACTACATGCCGAAGAAATTGGAAGTAAAATAACCAAATACCGAAACAACTGGTATGAACATACACAAAGGATGGATAATACAAGACTACCTAAATTAGCATTACTGTATCAACCGCATGGACGAAGAGACGTGGGCAGACCCAAAAAACGATGGAAGGAAAACTTGTGAAGACGGAACAGGCTCAAGCCTAATCCATGAAGTGCAGAAGAAGAAGAAGAAGATTGATTTTTATTATTTTTTATTTGAAGCATTTACATGATTTTGAATTTTGAATTTAGTTGACGTACACCTTCATACACATTTGACATTCTTTTGTTTAGTTATTTGTGATACATGCAAAAGAAAAGAAATTGAATGATGATATGAGTGAAGTTAGCAAATTTGATAGCTCAAATACCTACAGGTTGTTTAAAACTGAATATAAAACAAAAACAACAACACTATTTCAAAATGTGAATTTATGAATATTTTAACTATCTTGATATTTTCAATTAAATTCGTTGATTGTTTCTTTTGTAGTTACTTTAAAGTTAAAGTTCCTTGTAAAAAAATGTACTTTGTGGTAAAAAGAAGAAAACAAGAATTTTGGATTATTTTCTACTATAATATATATATATATATACGTATATATATATATATATATATATATATATAAATATATATATGAAGATTTATCCACTATTTCTTTTGCAGGGCCCAGCAATAGGAGTTTTTCTACTGAAAATTCTCCGTTATCGGCACACTATTACAAAGCTTTCTCTTCTTAGATAATAAATGCGATAAAGTAAAATTCTATTGCTAATATGAGGAACTCGTTCATTTCTTTCTACTTATAATTATCCAGTTTGTTTTTTTCATTTTCAATCATTTGTTCATGTTCCTGTTGTTGTTTAATTCCCAATCTCTGGTAACTTGCCCGTTGTCCACAATTGACGCGGTCTGTTTGGTTAGTAAAATTTGCCATCAAATGTTGACCCACAATACCAACTATTTTAATCATTTAAAAAAAAAAATTGCGGTCAGTAACAGATTCAACAAAGTAATGGTTCTCAGTCCTGTAAATATGTTTGTTGTATTATTTTCTAGGTGAGTGAATTTTTCAGTGGTTTCTAATATTGATTTATTATTTCTTTTGCAGGTATGTATTGGGCAATATTGAAAAAGACATCATGGTGAGTTATGATCTTATCTAGAATAACTTTTACGGGGAAAGCGACCAACGCATCTTTTGAGTTTCCTACTCCACTTTTGCGATAGTTCACTGCTCAAGTAATTTTTGTTATCTTTTAATCCACAAGCAAACGTTTGGCAAACGGATGATTTTAAAGACTGAATTGAAAAATGTTTACAAATGCAGTAATAATTATTATTAATAAAGAATTTTAAACGAACGAATGCCGAATTTAAAATATTTTGAAGGAAGTGAATTTAATGTTTAGCTCAAAATGCTTTCAGCTGTAGGAGTGATATGTATCGTCACGAGTTGTTGACATTTTTTTTCTTTACATTACAGAAAACTCATCATTTTTTTAGCAGTTTTTAGCCCATTGATAGATTCTTTTACAAAGAAATTTTAGAGAAAGTTGGAAGTATATTCTGCAACATCCTAAAAATGTGGATCGCCTTATAAAAACAATTGAAATATTTGTAAGGCGAGAAAGTGAAAATTAGATGTTAAGAAAAAACTATGGTTTATGAGTTTATTGTTCGCGCATATTCAACTGCCCCTTAATGTAGTTAACTGTTTAAACTAATTTATGCAGATAATGAAAAAGAGAGCCTTAACGTTTCTATATTTACTTACCAACATTAGAGTAATGATGAGAATTTTAATGTATACCAGTGAGAATTTTATTTACTAACTCTATTTTCGAAATAACGCTTATTTAATTAGGCACTCCAACATAACGTCAAAATAGATCTACAAAAAAAAATATTCTGAAGCATTTTTATGAAGAATTTATAGTCATATACCATGCTGTTTATAATTGCGTTTAAGATTTTTCGTGAAATATCAATAGTAATTTTTGGATTAAAAAATATCATAAGACATCAGTATTATAATACAAAATTAGTGCCATTAAGCCTAGTTTGAAGACCAATCCTGTGCTATGAATAATTGAGAATAGTGAAAGGAATATTTTGTTTTTTTCGCATTATACAATTTTTAAAATGCTCCAAAAAACTAAACTTTTTCCACTAAGGGCAAACGAAGGAACCACTCGCCACGCCCGGCCTTCCTTTCACTCCTTAACATCTGCAACTAGGGTCTTGGGAGGGGGACTCCCCCCACTCCCTCACCATTTTTCGTCTCCCTAGTTCGCGAGGCTGGGACACTACCTATCAATAACCCGCTCAGGTAGCCGTGACCCTTCTCAGCCAGTTCCTTGGTTATCGCCTAGATGCCGTTGGGATCCTTACCGGAATGATAGAAAATGGGAGGGAACGTTAATTGAGCATACCGTAGGAAAGCATATCGTCATAGAACGGGTGTACCCCAGGAACACCTGCCGCGAACTCAATTAGCCCACAACAAATTCTATTTGAAACCGCCTGGGATCGAAGCCAGGAACGAGCTATGGAAGCTACGCGGTCTGATCACTACGCCACGAGTCGCCTGAATTGCTATAATTTAATATAAACCTTTATATATTCTACATTTAAATACTAATTCTTAAAAATTAAATTAATAAGTACCTCGCACTTTAGTGCTCATTACGAGATGATAGTTGTTCATGTGTATTAATGTACCGTCTGTCCGTCCATCCGTCGTATATGAACAAACCTAGCGTGTAAACCACACGTACGATATTTTCCAAATTAAAGAAACCCCTGTCTATCTGGCTCCAGTTGAAGCTTAAAAAATTTGAAAAACAATCTTTAAAATTTGGGGGTACTTTACATAAAGCCCTCCGGACATTTTCAAAATTTTCTCAAAACAGTTCAAAAAATGTTCTTTAAATTTCTTGCAAAAATAGAATACACTTTGTGCCATAGGTCCGATTTCTTCCGTTAACACTGAAATTTCGAAAATTTCAAAAGTTAGAATTTTTTCCGGCGTCTTCCTACAAAAATGAAATTGAAGATAGAGATTTTTCCTTCTAATGAAATTTGTTGTCCATTAGTATCTCTTTCATCCAGATCATGTAGATTCTTTTGAAAATTTTAGTAGTTTGCGAGTAATAGTGCATGCAATATTTACAATTTCAAAAAATTACAAAAGATTTTTTCATAAACGGCTCCAAATTTTTTCTTTAAATTTTTGGTAGAGATAGTATCAAATGCACCCTATCCGATGACATTAACCCTAAATTGTTCTATTGTTTTGTTTTTTCAAAAAAAAAAAAATTGACTTGTCTCTCACGTTAAGATTGACTCCAGAGACGATTTCTTCACTCTATTCGATTTATGAGTACATGTGCTTTAAATAATGTGAAATAAAGTTTATGTACATCTCAACAGTTTTTTGTAAAAATGAGCTCAAATTTCCGCATTTTCAGAAACGTTCAAACGTCATTTTCTCGAAAATGGCTCCAAATATTTTCCTCAAATTTTTCCAATAAATAGGGCTTATTGCACTGTTTAATATGACGTAAAGTTCATATTGCTTTATTCTTTTGGTTTTTTAACAATGTCACAAACGTAAGTTTTTTGAAATATTTCTCACGCCATTAATATGCAGAATTCCATCAATTTGTATACATGATTGCATTTGCTAGTGAAGTACTACAAATGACTTTAAATGGAATTTTTCGAAAGCTCAATGGACAATTGCTGTCCAAAAGTACATTTTTCTAAAAAAATTGATTTTTTTCCTTTCCTAATAGTACAACCGATATATTACTCCAAGATTAAAGAAGAGTAAAACCTCTTTCTTCACAGAAATTTTCATTGAAAAATTTGTACTACATTTGTACTTTGATTTGTAGACTCTCTTTCATTGAACGTCATTTGAAGCACCTCCAGATGGATTTCAGATGGACAGACGAACTTTTTGGAAAAATACACTTTTTCGGTATCAGTGGAGCCAGAAACGTGTTTCCGTTGAAATCTGAAAATCATATTACAGAACTTTCTGTATATAACATAACATAAAATCATATAACGCAGCATTACAGAACTTTCTGTTACGTATATTACTCCGTATATACACGTACTGACATATGCAAAATTTTCTCTCTACTTTAATATTTTGCAAAGATCTTAGCGTCCGGCTTGCTGGGTCAATGGGTCACGATATATTATAATCCTTATTACCTTCATAATGGATTATAGGATCCGCAGACTATACAGCGCTGCTGGGAATCTGAAATAGAATGATTCTAATTCCTAGTTCATTACTGTTTGGATTGACTAAATGAAAGATCACTTTCTTTTCTAAAGAACAAAATTTAACAAAGTTTATTGTTACCTTTTTGCAAACAATATAGTGAATTTAATAAATGATTTTGATGTTAGGCCTTTGATCAAGATATCTTTGAATTTAGAGTTTTATACCGCGGTTAACTTATCTATTCTTCGTTGATGTCCCTCGAAGACTTCTCAGTCGAAATATCTTGCGAGCTTGCCGTAGTCCAAAGTTCCAAGAAATCCTCTTCTGCTCCTATCCAAGATGGTGTCAAACTATCAAAATTATCAGTCCCGATTACGTCCTATGACATAGTCCCGAAACCTATAACTCGATTACCACTCCCGACAAAGTCCCAATTTATGCGTCAATATTACTTCCACATGCAATATCTGCAATATCATTTACTGTCCTTAAACTTTCACGATCTGAAAAACCCGACTCTGACTATTTGCATTACACTCGCTCCCTCTCACAACCTACGATCAGTTCAGACACGCGATGCCGGTCAGAATCAAATCTTCCTGCATGATTCACCCCTCGAAGCTTCGTATTAAACTCCCTTCTTTTTTTTCATAACATTTGACCGTCCTTCTCTCACCCAGCCAATCCATGCGTTCGTTATATTTTGGTGTAGCTGACCTTTCGATCGTCTAAACTTCTTAATGCATATTCCACCATATAGTCTTCAAATAAATGTTAGTTTATTTTCATGTGACATATCGGTATGTCACAGTACGTATACGATAAAAGTAACTAGTGCTTCTACAGAATGGCAAATCTATCTCCTACAATTTAGTTTTCTAATTTTCACTTAACTTTTCTGCCTTTTATCCCGCACAAAGTACATTTTTTTTTTAAATTGTCATTTTTTCGGTTTCCTAATAGTACAACCGAAATATTACTTTAAGAATATTGTTGAAGAGTAAAACCAGCCAATTTTAAGCGATACTGTAAATGCGAAATTTGAAGGTCTTTTTTACAGAAATCTTTTGCGTTTTATAAAAACGTTAAATTTTTAAATAAAAACTAATAAATCAAAATTAATTTTATGTTATGAAATTTAAGCACTGCGATTAGCTTTATCCGCATAAAAAATATGAAGAAAAATTTGGTGCAGGATTTGAAAAAATAACGATTGGGCGTTTCTGACAATGCGGAATTTTGAGCTCGTTTTTCACACAGAAGTTATGGGTTTTCATGAAACTTCATCATGCATCAAATAAAGCACATGTACTAATAAATGCAAAAATATATACAAATTGCCGATAGTGAAAACATTTATGACATTAGTGAGACTTTGAATGAGGAATGGTAGTTGAAGGTAGTTGCGTGGGACACTCCATTTTAGAAATTGTTGGGGAATTTAATATTCCGAAATACATAGTGTTAAAAAGTGTGTATAGAATGCCTAATTTCAGTAATAGCCTCTCACCATGGACAACGAAGTAGCCGACTTGTTTCAATTACCATTTCTCTAGCTTCAATTATCGTTCCGCCTTAAAAGTCTGTTAATTTCTATCGTGCGGCCATAATCACGTCAGAAACATTTTCACATGAATCACTGCAGCACAAATGAAAGCTCTGCCAATGCACTGCCCTTCTGTATCTTTTGTGCGCGATACTGCTTCCATCGGTAATTTTGCTTATTGCATCCCATGACTTTTGTCACCTCAGTATACTCTAAACCAAACATTACATTAGCTGAAATTAAATACGATAAATTTATTTAAACTGCAATTGAGTGTAACCCGGTGGCAGTTAATTACACAAATAAGATAATAAAGATCATGCAAATAATATATTAATGCTAAAATGATAATAATAACAATAACAGTAATAATAATATAACAGCTGCTGATTCTTAAAACATTCAATTACATGAAAAAGAAAAGAAACATGAGCCGCACTGAGTCGCATACAATAAAGACCGCCCTGCACTATCCTTCACTTCACTTCACAATAACACTGAAACATTTCCTCCATTATTTCTCTGCTCTATACTGCACGACACCTCACTTCCCTGCAAAACTTAATATTCTTAGTTAATCTCATAAACTTAAAAATACCCTAAATTAATTTCCTAAAGTGTTGAACGCTTCGAAGAAAGGGTTCAAAGGTTTTTGCCGGCAATCTATTACAATCCCTTATCGTTCGATTTGTGAAAGAGAATTTCCCGACAACAAATACAAACAAATGTTATACAAACAAATGATAATAAGAAAACTTGTACCTTTTGTTTCGACTGTTGGAAACATGCTATTCAATGGGAACATTATTAGTTTATCTTTCCTCTTCTCCCTTCGATTGGCGAAGCTAGTTCGGCATCTTTAGATTATAAAACTATAACAGACAAACATTAGATCATAAAAGAGCACAAACGATTAATTGGGAAATAACTGCTTATTTGTTTACATATGCATGTCACCGTCAAATAAAAAGGCAATATTTTAAATTGTATCTCCACTAAAATTATATACATGGAAAATGCAAGGGTAATCTAGAGACTTTAGTGTTAAATCAAAACAAAACAGAATAGCACAGACTTTCTCGTACTAGTTAGTTTCCTAATTTTTTGGCCGGGTCTAGCTTTCCTTTCGTGCCCGATCCTCTTGTCAGTGGCCATCTATCGCCACCCACACACTTTTTCACATTTGCTCAAAAAATTCATTTAAGACTTATAAGTGATGCATTTCTAGGCCAAAAATCGGGGGACCACAAAGAGAAATGGAATCTATCAATCGATTATTTATGTAATTTTCGGCGAGAAATCGTATCGAAATAAAAGTAGATATGCGTCGTATCTGCTTCGTTTGATATAGTTGAATTGGACTTTTTCAAGTCATAATTGAATTTTTAATGTCAGAAATCACAATATTTCAACTGTTTTTAAAAATACGAGAAAGTATATGCTACATTTAGTTTAAGCTAGTTACCCGACATTCTCCTGGTGTTGATTAGACAAACTACGGAAAACTATCGATTAGAGCAGCCGGTCGCTCGAATTCTCCCCCAGACAGCAACTGAATTCAACCTAACTTTCTAGCTAGTATTGAAACTCCTACTACGCCCGCACCTTAGGGCCTCTCAGTCAGAGACACTGCAGCGACATCTGATGATGCCTTGAGCCACCTAAGCCGGTCGTGTATGAGAGGATAGGATTACTCACAGTCTCCAGAGGGTAGTTATTTTCTTCTCTCATTGTTTAGATAAGGAGTTACTTTTTCGTTTTCGACTGTTATGGGCGTACAAAAGCATTGAGAGCTGGCGCGTGCGCAGCTGGGCGGCGGCGCGCAGTGTTAGTGCTCGCCAGGTCTGCGAAATCAGTGGAACGCGAGCCCGTGGTGAGTCGTGGCTGGTGACGTAGTCGCGCGTAGTTAACAAGCCACGGGCGCCGGCAAAAATTACAGGAGGTGCTAAAGTTACTTGACTTATCCTGTATATTGAAACGCAATACGTTTCTGATCATGTCGCAATTGAATCGTGCGGGCAATATAATAATTCCATGGAGAATCAGAAATAACGGTTCAAAGACGAGTGAGATACGGCGTGAGACAGACTGAAGTTAGTTCACCCGGAATCTCGGGGGCAAGCGGACACGAATAGCAAATGTAGAAATGGTGGTGATTAACTAGGGTGGAAATCAAAATCCATTGAGTTTCAAAGCGAACTGAAAATAATAAAAAGCAGTGCAAACTAATGGTTGAACGTAGAGTGAAGCGATAAACAGTAAAAATTGAACGAACAGTGGTGGTGTAAGACGAAATAACGAACAAACGAACGCGAGAACACGCGCGTGGCCATATAACCACGAAGGAAGTGGGAACAGTGAGACATAAATGGTGCGTTTGGTTATTGTAAATGGAGATCCTGGAACTTACGCGAAGAGACAAAATTGTGAAGTATCGTCACAACGGGAATTAGCGGCACGTGAAAATGTGCAAATGGTAAATGTGTAGAGAACCGCCAGCACACTTGAATGGTATAGCGAAAAATGACAAAGCAAATAAAAAGAATTCGTGCGCGGTAGCATTGCGCGTGATTTTCATTATTGAAAATGGACAGGAGTTAATTTACGCGGAGCGACCGTTGCTGAAGTGGCGGCGAGGAGAGACCGCCGCGCCCGGTAAAGGCCGCTCCACAATAGCCCGGGAACGCGAACGCGAACGCGAACGCGAACGTAAAGAAAGTTGAAAGGTGAACATCTCAGGCAGGCGTTCACAACACCAAGGGAACGGGAACTGCAACGGGAATGGGAAGGATGGTCAACATTTATCTCAGCCCGGGAACGCGAAGCCTCTCGACCAATGAAAGTGCAGCAAATGGTGGTGAAGCTTTCCAGCTGAACGAGCGCGCGAACTGCGCGCGACAGGCGATACTGTTCTGAAGCGGAATTGAGAGTGTAGGGCGATATGGAGGTAAGAGCGTGGATTGGCCGTGGTTAGAGCTTGAGGCGGGTTTTGTTAGTCATTGTTGAGTTGTTTTAGTTATTTTTAGTCATTATAGTATAATTGTTTTTCTATTCATATTAATACTTAGAATTAAAATTGCCCATTTTTTTGGTTTCGTTAAAGTACATTGGCGCTGTTTGTATATTGAAAAACTTTAAGTTTCTCGTAGTTGTATTTTCCGTAAGTTCGAAGTAGTTTTGGCATTCTTTGTACTGGTAGTTTGTTTTGGCATTCTTAAAGTTATATTCTTGTAATTAATATTCTCTCGTTAAAGTATATTGTATCCATAGCAGCTGACGCAAACACATCAGACAGATGGCAATACAAAGAGTGAACACAGTAGTAGAGCTAGAAGTGCTTTGGATTCGGCAACTGTTTCTTAAAGTTCTCGTTTTATCCGCTACTGGTTCATAGCGCTATTCTTCTTCCCGTTAGCTCTAACCGGGAGGTCCTAGGTTCGAGTCCTGGCGGCGGCAGGATTTTCGACACTAGCTGTTCAGCTAGGTCGAATTCAGCTGCTGTCTGGAGGAGAATTCTAGCGGCCGGCTGCTCTGATCGGTAGTTTTCCGCGGTTTCTCCGATTAACACCAGGCGAATGCCGGAGCAGTACCCTACCAAACGGGCCACGGACCGCGCGCGATCTGTCCTTCCTCTTCCTTGTCCTATCCTCTCCCCTTACACACACACTTACACTAACATGCACTACACTACCACATTTCCGAGAGACCGGTCGGGAGCTTAGAGCTTGTCCCGGCTGGGGCGGTGCCCCGCTGGTGGGAGAGTCCTGGTTAGGGGCAAGCCCCAGTAGCCGACGGTAGGTCGGCGCCGGATCTCGCCATCCAGCGGGGGAAGATCACCGCCATCTCCCGAGAAAAAAAACATGCACTACACTAACGGGACCAATGACCGAAGTAGTTGACGCGCCCGGAAACACGAAAAAATCAATCAATCAATCAATTCTTCCCGTTAGCGTTTATTGTGAAGCGCAAGAACCTTGCATTCCCGATCCCGCCCCCCTTCGCGTTGCCGATCCCGTCCGCGGGCTATTGTGGAGCGGCCTTAATGCGTAAGGCGGGGCTGCAAGCTGGGAATTCGACGGGCAGTTTGAGGCGCTGGCGTGGACGAAGGTCACGGGGCGGGTCCGGTGACGCCGACGCTGCGCCATCAGCAACGCACAGGCGCGAAGTCATGCAGCACGCGGGTTCCCAAGTGGTATTAGTTTATTTCATTTCAAGAGGGAGAAGGAAGCGGGAGGAGTATAAGAATGTGATAAGCGTATGTCGTATTTAGGTATACGGAAGCGGGAAAGATATTTTTGTGAGGTTCATTATTTGTAATAGGATAAGTAAGTGTTGTATCTGTGAGTTTAATGACAGTTCAGTATGTGAAAGGGAGCTCCCATTGATGGTATGAAAATGCAAGTTTCTCACTTAAATATCATGAATTGATGACATCAGCTGTTCTAGAAGGTAGAAAAAAGTCAAGAAAGCATAAAGTCTGGTATTTATAGAGGACGAATATTTCATAGAAGAACCGCGTTGTCTCTGCATTAGTTCACAGAACTTCTTTACTATAACGACGTCTGGTCATTGCTGAGCTCTCGTGTGCATTCGCGAAAGAAAACTTTCATATTCGGTGCGGTCCCTGCTCTCCCACGTGGAGCGTTTCAAACGACGGGCGAATTCATCCTCGCCCTCGCCTTTGCCTTTCCTTCCCCCTCCCCACCCTTCCACATTCCCACCACCATTAATGTCGCTCTCCGCCTTACCAGATGTTTCGTCAAGTTTTTCCGCTGTAGACTCCAGATCTCTTCTGTCACATTCCTCACCATCCTAGACCCTGTTTCCGCCTCCATCTTTCCTTCTGTAGCTTCCAATTTTGCTTCTGCCGTTCACAGTCTTTCACACCCTGGCTCCCGGCATTTCACCGCACCCCACCCCCGTTCAAGCGCTCTAGCCACCTTCTCCATTCCGCCGCGCCCTTTTAGGCGTCAGCTATTAACTGTGCCTACACTCCGCGCTGCATTACCCCAGGTACCCGCCCCGTCCCTTTCGTTTTAGTCTCCTAGACCTCACTTTTGTTCCCTTTCGCTCTTTCCCACCATTAGTCTTTCTCAACCACGGGTCTAGTTTCTTAATTGACCCCATTTAGCAATTTTTTTACGTCCTACCCCACCTTCGTTCTTCTCCACTCGTCACGTCTCATTCTTTTCACAGCCCTTCCTTGCCCCATTCCGTACACCCATCTACGCCCTTACGCACTACCTACGATCGATCTCCAACTTTCTTCCCCCTTAGCTATTCATCCTTCTGCTCCTGAGCACCTCTGTCGACGGCTCCGTGCTCTTCCATCCCAAACCCAGCCCCGTCCTTCCTCACTCAGCCTCCCTTGCCACCTTTCCCTGCCTCCTCCCTCATTTTTACGGGCCGTTTTTCTCTCACCTCCGTTCTACTTCCGACTCTATTCTCCGCATTTCTCAATAGCTCGAACGTCCTTTCTTTCCCCAGCTGTTCCACTTCTCCGCCCCATTCCCCGCCCTCTCCGTTCCATGGTGGGAGATACCTGGTTGTGGAAAAATCTCTTCAAGCAGAAGTTGATGCCGGGTCTCGCCAGCCAGCAGGGAAGATCACCGCCATCTCCTGCAATGAAACAAGCACAACACTTACGGTAATTACCTCAGAAGTTGACGTGCCCATAATCACTCACCAACCAATCAATCAATCTGACAACTCCGCTCTTCCCCGTCATAGACTCGCCGTTCTTCGCCCTAGCCACCGCCTGCATATCTTCCTGCGCTTTACCTCCATCTGCATTGCGACCCCAATCTTCACTGCCATTGTCCGATCTTCGTCCCCGTCCTTTCCCATTATTGTCCCCCTCTTTCTTGTGACGGCCCCCGCCGTTCCACCCCTCCCATGCCCTTCCCCTCCTTCGCCCCCCCGGGGGTCCTTCCGCGTCCTAGGCCCCACCTATCCTTGGTGGCCCATGGCCCGCTCTTCCACGCACCCTCCAACGCGCTTTTCATCCTTCCCACGGCCTTTCCAAGGTTTTCGCCGCTTAGCCCCCACATACCCCCCCTGGGAAGACCATCAGCGCGCCGCCACGGCGACCGGAAGAGGCGAGCGAAGGCCGCCATGACGGATGGCTCAGTCGCCCCACCCCAACCCACCCCAGGCGCCAAACGGCTCCACGGGCAGTGCCTCACAAAAAGCGGAAAAGGACCTCGCAAAAATGTCCCGGAAAAGGGATTCCGTGGATGTGTTGATGTGGTGGTATTGACCTCTTCGGAGGTGACCTGAGGTAACGAGGATCTGTCGTTTTATTTCAGCGGCGTTTACATCCATTTTATTCCTGGTACGAGTAGAAATTGTGGACAAAAGAGTTCATTGTAGTTGTAGTATAGTTTTTCACTTTTATCTCGCTTATATATCACTATTTATCTATCGTTATTGATAGGTAGAGAATGGAGTTTATTGTAATAATGAAGTATTAAGATGTAGCCATATGCACGATGTATGTTATTAAAATAATATAAACAGTTAAAAATATGTAAATTGCAAATACAAACTGGTGTTTTAGAGTTCAGTTGGTCAATGAAAAATGTTTGTTAAATAAAATAGTATTTCTACTTTCTCGTATACATACGAATACACAGAGTAATTGGCGTAGTATAGAGAAAGTCATGTAATGCTGCGAAAAATCGATTTGGAGATTTCAACAAAACTACATATTTTGGGGTCCCCTGATACCGAAAATTTTTTTTTTTCAAAACGTGCTTTTGTCCGTCTGTCGGTCTGTGAACACCACCAGCGACTAAACCATGTGTAGGAGATTTTACAAATTGAAGAAACTCCATCTGGTTCTACTTCAAGCTTTGAAACTTTTCGAACATCGATGTTAATTGCATTGCTTAAAGTGACCTAAATTTAATTTTGCTGTATTCTTTTGGTTTTTCAAAATTTGTATATTGGTTTAGTAGTGAGTTATTGATGACATTTACATAATTGAAATGATTAAAGACGTTGTCATTGTCAACAATACTAGTATACTATACTAGTATTGTGACAACGCTTTTAATCATTTCAATTTTCAAAACTTACACAACTGCAATTGTTTTTAAATATCTCTCATGTTTTAATATGCACCTTCATAGCCATTTGCATAAATTATTGAATTTGTGAGTACAAGCGCTTCAAATAACTTCAATTATATCTTTTCGAAAACTCAATACTTTTCTGTGAAAAAAAACCTTCAAATTTCGCATTTACAGTAACTCTTAAACTCATTTTTCGTAAAAACGGCTTCAAATTTTTCAACGAAAATTTCCTTATAGGACGAGGTTTTACTCTTCTAATATGTTCTTACAGTATTTTTTTGTTTCTGCCATTAAGAAACCGAAAAATTAAGAAAGTGTGAAAAAGTTATGGGGGGGGGCGATAGATGGCTGTTGAGAAAAGGATGGGGCAGGACCAAAAAGCTAGATCCGGCCACAAAAATTAGAAAACTCTACTACGAGGAATTTTGTACCATCCTGTAGCACCACTAGTATAGTTTATTTCTCAAATACTACTACGTAATATGTAGAATGTCATGTATTGCTGCAGTGAAAACTTTGATTTTGCAACAGAAAATCTCTTTTGTGGGTCCCTCACACGAAACTAGAGATTTCTTGCTCCTACACTAAGTAAATTAGTTTCTCTAATTTGGTGTGTAGTCCGCGTTTTGTGATAACTTGATAGATAAACATTTGTATAGAGGAAAATGTCCGTGAACAACGAAGGTGCCTAAATCATTCATAATATATTTACGTAATCTGATACTCTTTAATCTGGTAAGATTCTATGTAGAAAGAACTCTTTCACATTATCATAACTATTTTCAAGAAATAAATTTGAGCGTGTAATAATAATACTCTTTTGAGATAAAATAGAGAATGATTTTGGTTTCACAAGAAATTCTGATACAGTAAACCCTCGTTAGCACGAACTCGCTTAACACGAATTTTGCCGTAACACGAAGAAAAAACTTCAGTCCCAGTAGGGGAGTACGGGCATTTATAATACTCGAATAACACGAATTTGTATAGCACAAATTTTTATAATATGAACTGCGATTATATCGATATTTAGAATTCGTGTTAATGAGGGTTTACTGTATTTTTACTTTCTCGTATACATACGTATATACAGAGAAATATACGGTGTATAGAGAAAGTTATGTAATGCTGCGAAAAACTGATTTCGAGATTTGAACGAAAATACACGATGATACCGAAAAAGTGTTGTTTTCTTTTTAAACGTCCGTCCGTCCGTCTGTGAACACCTCAACCACACCTACTATATTTTCAAAATTAAAGAAAACCCCGTCTCTCTGGCTCTGGTTGAAACTTTGAGATTTTGAAAAATATTCTTAAACATTTGGAGCTACTTAACACAAAGCCCCAGAAACATTTTCAATTTTTTCTCAAAAACGGCTCCAATTTTTTTCTTTGAATTTCGTGTAAGAATAGTGTTAAATACCTTCATAAAGATGGCATATGTCCTATTTTCACCGTTAACTCTGAATTTTCGAAAATTGCAAAAGTTTGAATATTTTCGGCGTCTTTCTACAACAAAAAATTGAAGACAGGGATCCTTCCTTCAAATGAAATCGGTTGTGCATAAATAGTTCAATAAGGTCAAGTATATTGTTTCGAAAATTTTAGTAGTTCTCGTGGAATAGTGAATGCAATATTTGCAATTTTAAAAAAATTACAGAAACAAGATTATCTCAAAAACGACTCCAAAGTTTTATTTAAATTTTTGGTAAGGTTTTGTGCCAAACAAACCCTATGCCATGACATAAACGCCATATTGCTCTATTCTTTTTTTTCACAAATTTTAAATTCTATTTTTTTTGACTTGTCCCTCACGTCGTTAATATTTACATTGAAGCCTGTTTCTTCACATTATTATATTTACGAGTACATGTGATTTAAAAAATGTCAAATAAAGTTTCTCGAAAACTCAACCGTTTTCTATACAAATGAGCTCAAAATTCCTCATTTTCAGAAACGTTTTAAACGCCACTTTCTCAAACATCTTTCCAAATTTTTTTCTTCAAATTTTTCTAATAGATAGTGCTATGTGCGCTGTTTAATATGACGTAAAGTTCATTTTGGTGTATTCATTTTTTTTTCAAAAATTACACAAATTTTTTATTTTTATTTTTTAAGTACCTCTCACTCCATTTGTATGGACATTTTATCGATTTGTAGGAATTATTACAATTGTGAGTTGAAGTGCTGCAAATGATTTCAAATGAACTTTTTCGAAAACGCAATGGATTTCTGTGAAACATCTTCAAAATTCGCATTTACAGTAATGCTTAAACACCTTTTTCGTTAAAACCGCTTCAATTTTTTCAATGAAAATTTCTATTTATGACGAGTTTTTACTCTACTTTAATATTCTTGAATTAATATTTCGGTTGTACTACTAAGAAAGCAAAAAGTTGAGAAAATGTCAAAATATGTACTTTGGGCCACGTTAGATGGCTGCTGACCAGAGAATGGAGCAAACCCTTAAAGCCAGACCACACCAAGGAAATTAGAAAACTATACTACGAGAAAGTCTGTGCCATTATGTAGCACTTCTAGTTTAATTATCAATAATTTATTTTTACAATACATACTAACCTCTTTTTTCAATGGGGAACCATATTTTAATATCTTGCAAAAAAGAAATTGAATTTGTCATTAGAGTTAACCGCACAGTATTCGGAATTCACTTAGTGTTGTTTTATACACACATTTATTTTACGTTCAGTAAATAATGCCTTAAAGTTTGTTTCTACTTTTATTCTTAATTCAACGTAGTATTTAGAAAAAGAACGATAGAGATTCTGGAACACATGAAAACATGTAAAAAGTTTACTTCTGTCTCATACATATCGTAAGTTTTTGATTGTTTTAAAAGTTAAATAAAAAATGAAAGTATGTGCTTGGTGATCTATATTGCCCAACTGAAATAAAAAGTAACCGTTACATAAATTCTTTACAAAACTTATATCGTTGGTCAACATGTTTCACGCACTCTCCTGTTTGATTCCCAATGCGAGGAGGCTTTGAAATTGATCTGGTTGCTTTCAGTACAAACAGTTAACACACGGGAGATTCCTTCTTTAGCCTCCTGGGGATGGTCGCTGTACTACTGCGCATCTGAAATCAGATCTGTGTTTGCGACCCTGGTGTCGCCCTGCTGAAAGCTGCTCTTTGGTCCAAACGAGTACCGGTAGCGGTAGCTCAGTGCATAAACTGATGTCACTACAGCTCCTCTAACCGGGAGGTCCTAGGTTCGAGTCCTGACGGCGGCAGGATTTTCGACACTAGCTGTTCAGCTAGGTCGAATTCAGCTGCTGTCTGGAGGAGAATTCTAGCGGCCGGCTGCTCTGATCGGTAGTTTTCCGTGGTTTCTCCGATCAACCCAGGCGAATGCCGGAGCAGTACCCTACCAAACGGGCCACGGACCGCGCGCGATCTGTCCTTCCTCTTCCTTGTCCTATCCTCTCCCCTTACACACGCACACTACATGCACTACACTACCACATCCGGGTGACCGGTCGGGAGCTTAGAGCTTGTCATGGGGCGGTGCCCCGCTGGTGGAGAGTCCTGGTTAGGCAAGCCCCACTAGCCGAGGGTAGGTCGGCGCGATCTCGCCATCCAGCGGGGTTCACCGCCATTCCCGAGAAAACATGCACTACACAACGGGACTAATGACCGAAGCAGTTGACGCGCCCGGAAACACGAAAAATCAATCAATCAATCAATCCAAAGGAGTCGACGCGTTGCTGCAAAGTGCTCTTGTCGAAATCTTCCTGTGTGTTTGCGCGAGTCACCGATGAAACGACATCGCACGGAGGGTCAGGCAACTAACGAAGCATTCACTGGGAGTGCGATGTTGTACAAGGTGTGTTAATTAAGTTTCAAGACTGGTCTCAGGAAAAGAAATGTATTAAACATTTATATATAGCGGGCTAAAAATCTTCGAAATAGTTTCCTTCTGAGTCGACACACCGCTGCCAGCGAGTTTTCCACTGTCGGAAGGCTTCCTGAAACTCCTCTACTGGAATGGTGTTCAGACTCTGCGTCGAAGCCGTTTGAATCGCTGCGACGGTGCCGAACCACTTCCATTTCAAGTTGTTCTTCATACGGGAGAACAAAAAGAAGTCGCTGGGGGCGAGGTCCGGGCTATAGGGTGGCTGCAGAAGCGTTGCCACGTTTTTCGGGCCAAAATCTGGGTGACGGCGAGACACGTGTGCACGGGAGCGTTGTCGTGGTGCAGCACCCACTCGTCTTCCTTCTCCGGGCGAACGCGGTGGAGTCGATCCTTCAAACGACTGATAACGTCGGCGTAAAATTGTCCATTGACAGTCTGTCCAGCAGGAACAAACTCTTTATGGATCATTCCTTTCGCATCAAAAAAGGTGATGAGCATGCTTTTCACACGCGATTTGCTCATGCGGGCTTTTTTCGGTTTTGGCGAATTCACGGTGTGCCACTCGGAGCTTTGCCGTTTCGACTCCGGGTCGTACTCAAAGACCCAGGTTTCATCCCCCGTGACCACTTTGTCCAAAATGTTGGGTTCGACTTGCAACCGTTCGAGCATTTCCTGCACAACTGCCACGCGCCGCTGCTTCTGATCGTCCGTGAGCACTTTCGGTACAAGTTTGGCACAGACCTTCATCATCAAATCTTCAGTAACCATTTGAAACACGGTACCGTAGTTCAAATTCATTCTATCCGCGATGAGTCTAATGCTCAAGCGTCGGTCACTGTTCAAAACTTCCCGCAATTTGGCCATATTTTCTTCGTTCCGCGACGTTGCAGGCCTTCCAGCACGATCATCATCTTCGACGTCTTTGCGGCCATCTTTAAACCGCTTATGCCACATGAAAACCATCGCACGTGACATTGCGTCTTCTTTGTAGGCCTGTTGAAGCAACTGAAGCGTTTCCACGCCGTTATTGCCCACTTTGACACAGAATTTTATGGAATAACGCTGCTCCTTCAAACGCTGCATTTTCACTCTCGCGATGTTTCGACGTGATCAACAAACACACTCCGACTTTGCGCGTGATGCTTTCACTCCAGCGTTTCACCGGCAACTGGCGATGATTGGTCGCTTACCTGAGACCCCCCTCCACCCAGCCAGGGCCACGTGACCGGTCTGGAAGCGCTCCGCTGCGCGAAAAAAAATCAGTCTTGAAACTTAATTAACACACCCTGTACCACCACCTCCTAGAGTTATAAAGCCTGCTCACTAGTATGTGACGTCACTAAGATGGCGGCGTAGGTAGTCATGAGGCATGGGTGGCCTGGACGTAGGCATGTTTTCAGTTGAATTCGTCTGGTGTTGTCCGTGTGTTCGGTGCAGTTCATACTTGTATTATACTGCCGGTTTGATATGCCGTTTAGATGTGTAGTTCCGAGGTGTCGAGGAAACTGCGATGAAGCCTCGAAAGTACATGTTTTTGGTTTTCCAAAAGATCCTGCTTTGCGGAATAAATGGACGGCTGCTATTCGCAGAGAAGATTTTGTTCCTTCCAAATCCTCGAAGGTAAGGCTGTGGTTCATATGCACATGTAGAACCTACATTTATTATATTTATTATGAAGAGTTCTTAACGACCATAAATGAATGTTTGAAAGCAGTTAACGGGGCTTGGTCAGAAAAATTTACACTAGTTGTTTGCCAACGTTTCGGAAACTTTTATTTCCATCCTCAGGGCTTGCAACATCGAGAACAACTCAACCCATTCACTGCACCATCCTCCATCTCCGGCACCTCACATGCAATGAGGGACACAACATCACCCTCACCACACCAACACACAGCATGACTGATACTGTTGCTAGTATGTTTGAAGAAAAAATCTGGGGCCATTTTTGAGAAAATCTACTTTCTAATATTTTTTAATATTGCCCATATTTCACTGAAAATTAGACAAATAATATTAATATTTTTTTACAAAAATTGTATAAGATTCATTAAAGAATTAATTGTGAAAAACCAATTCCATCTGAAAAAATATATATAGGTAGGAAGACAAAAAAAAAGATTTAAAATTTTCCAATTTTTGATAATGTAGGGGTATCCATGAAAATCAAATCAATGTCATCTTTATATATGTTTTTCACTTTTCTCTTACAAGAAATTTAAAGATAAAATGGAGCCATTTTAAATAAAGTTTTGAAAATGTCGCATGAGCTTCATGTCAAGTACAGCACACATGTGCGACATGTGGGTGGGTTTGTATAAAAAATAGTGATGGGTCGATACCTGAATTTCTCAATACTCGATACCGTTACCTGCCTGAGAGACTCGATACTCGATACCATACTACTTTAAAGGCTCAGCAGCAAAAGTAGTTCAATCAGAATTGGAAGGATATATTTTGTTCTTCACACATGCATACATGTACTATTTTAGTATTTAAAAACTATTGAGATTAACATACTTTTTTTTAAAGTTTTTAAAGATTCTTATTAAAGAAAACTAACATTCTAACTCTTTCTGTGTCCATTCTATTTCTTTCATTTTTGTCACATATCAATCGAGCAGTACTGGGAAGTCTCTGCGAAAACTCTGTAGCTGATGGAATGCCCAGGTATCGAACAGCACTTTTCTTAAATTGGGGAGAGTTTTTTTCAGTAAGATAGTACATTTGCATCAGGAGAAAGAAAGTCCGCACATTTAATTCATCTTCTTGTGCTGTGGTTTCGTACACATATTGTAACGATACCGAATATTATACCCCGGCTAATCGTAAACAAAGTGTTGCGTAATCACGCGCTGGCGCCTTTTGCGTCTTTTCTGGGCCGTCGGGCGGCTAATTCGTTCCGCACAGTGCTCGCCGCGACACCTCGGCGCCAAGCAAACGGGGGGACTGTGTTTGTTTTCGCCAAC
Organism: Teleogryllus occipitalis; assembly: GCA_011170035.1. Lineage (NCBI taxonomy): Eukaryota > Metazoa > Arthropoda > Insecta > Orthoptera > Gryllidae > Teleogryllus > Teleogryllus occipitalis. The sequence continues at coordinate 65,007 of BLKR01000832.1, read as the reverse complement.
GCCGACGCGGGTCTCCCTGGGGATCTAGCTGGGAAGGGGGGCTGCGCAGTTTGGAAACTCTGGGAGAGACCACCTGCGTTTATTTACAAAAAGTGTGCGAGTGAGAGCGCATCATGGAAAATTCCGCTCGACACACCGGCAAGACACAAGAGCTTATTGGATAAAATTTAAGTAAGACGTAGGAACCTTTCGCCAATAGAAGCACGTTTTAGTAAAATTTCCGGAAACGTCTAGAACATTTGGGAAACTGGGGGGGAGAAAAGGCTTGTGAGCGCTGGCATGCGCCGAGCAGGCACATCAGAACGGTGGGAGAGATCCCAGTAGGCGGATCAGAACGGTAGGAGAGGTGAGCGCTGACGTGCGCTCAGCTCGCAGAGCAGTGGAGCGGAAGAAGGGCAGTGTCCCTCTACTTTAAATTGAGGACGAGTAGTTCCTCCGGTTGCTCATTTGTCGAGTATATTCTCTTTTGATCTCTGCCGATCACGCCCACGTCGCCCGTCACAATTTACGTGACGATTATTATCGCGTTGCCGGACACCTGAGTCTTGAGCTGTCGTCACTTTCATCGTCACCATCACTGCACCACCGCCGTCGCCGCTGCCGCCGTCGCCGTGGTCACGCTGCGCCACCGCAACCGCCGCCGCCGACGCGGGAGTCAAGGGCTTCCCCTGCACCCACGGGACACGCCGCCTGGTGTGAGGTTCGGCGACCTGTGGAGGTTGCCCACCCCAGCAGACCTGCCTGCAAACGGTGACTGTGTTTTGATTTGTCGAGCTGCGGCAAAATCTTCAGTACGCCCTTCAGGCGCAACGCTTGTTTACGAAAGAAACTCTTATCCAGGAAGTGCTTGCCGCGCATTGGCGACTTCCTTACAATATTAAGTTCCCTGTATTGTATTAGCTTTATAGCATAAAAATAGAAGAAGTAATTACTCAGACCTTGATTTTTGTATGCTAAAAATTTAAGTCTTTCATTAAAGTTCATATGTGTTCTAAATAATTTTTGTTTAATTCATCACGTAGCTAAATCCGTCTACCATCCATACTTCTTTAATCTACATGCTTCCTGAGCTAGCCGGCCACACGAGCCTAGGTAAGCACAGGTAGGTTTGGGAGACCGGGTTCGGTGCAATATCATTTTTGCGATCACTCTCCAGAGTATTCCTATAAAGAGACTGCATGCCAATTCATTTTCGGGGGTTCAGTAGTTGAGGGTGCCTATAAAATAAATTAAATGAATTAAAAATTTTGAACAACAAATGATTGTCTAATTTGAAGTTTCTAATGCAGATAATGAAAATGAGTTATTCGGAATCATATGCAGTGATTTTTTTAAACTACTGAAATAAGGGACAATCAAAATCGTGATTAAAGGATTGTTATTTTCTTGTGGGCATGGTGTATCTAGGTTCAAGATGTTTAATTAATTCCTTGAATCTATTGTCTTCGATTATACTGATACATTGATTATATTTGCGTGCCATGCAAGCAAATTTTCTTGTTAATGCTTTTGAACGGGTCTCATTTAAATTTGTTTTTTGTGGCCAAAAAATCAATGAGTGTTGGTTGATTTGTGTTGAAACTTGATCTTGACAGGACTGGCCATGGGTCTTTAACTTCTACGACTTCACTTGTACGATTTGCAACGATTCCAACGGCCAGTGCAACATTAGTTGGCTTGGCTCTCTTGTGTTCGGTGGAACTGATTACTATCCGATGTATTGATGTTACATGTTTTTTTTAAATTACTAGTATTGTGTGATTTTCTACCATGCGAAAATGTTTTTTTACATATTCTACAATTAGCACGATTATCTTTCGAGTCCTCTTCAAAATATTTCCACACTTAACTCATTTTATTTATGGAATGCACTAATCTAGTCCTCTTTGTGTCACTTTAAAATGCAGAACTGAACTCAAGAACTCCGTCAGATGCCTCCGCGGTGAGCTGAGGAGGGGAGTATCCCGGGAAGAAACGCTGTCATCGAGCACTGCTTATCGTGCCTGTCGTCACTTGATTGCCGGGAGCTCACAAGGATGAGTTTCCCCAAGCTGAATTGGTCGCGAATTGCGTGCTATCCCAAGAGATGGTGACAGGCGCGAGTGGGATAAAAAACAAAGTATAACGGAAAATATCCATATTTTCAATAGACGCTGGTCTTCATTATGTTCAATGCATGCATTCTACTGTTGAATTTTTGAATTCTATTGAAACACCTGGGGTACCATTCAATATTCTGTAGCCAAAGGTAGGAGTTCCTGTTCTTTAACTAACAAATTTTGATGCGCCATGGTTGTTCCAATTGCACTTTTGTTCACAAAAATGGATATCATGACAAGCTCTTAGGACATCCCGTACACAATATGACTCCATGTGCATTCCTGTACGTTTGCGCGTACATTGCGCACATGCCCATTTCGAGAGGGATAGCTTATACGATATTTTTCTTAAAAACGGCTCCAAATATTTAAATGAAAATTTCCTTTTCGGGCGAGCTTTTAATGTTAACTATTATTCTTAAAGTAATGTTTCAGTTCTACCATTCGGAAACACGAAACTTGTAATTTTTTAAAAAAATGTACTTCGGGCGGCGATACACGGCAGCTTACAAGAATATGTGGAGTCCGAAAAGCTAGCTCAGAGCGAAGAATTTAGGTAAGTAACTAGTATGAAAAAGTATAGCACCCCAGGGAGTTCTAACATTACTTAGTTAACTGAAACTACTTGCAATTATGGTAAATAACTGCTTTCAAAATAATTTTCTCCGGTTATAAATTAGTTAACTGAAACATTTATAAGTAATGATTAGTTGTAAAAAAATCATTTTCATTACTAGTGCAGATGCTAACTTTAATAATTCAGAAAATTTTTAATAAAAATAATTTTAAACTAATTTGCTTTAGGTATAAATTGAATCTAAATTTGAACATTATTTTTATTATTAAATAATGGGATGGTTATTAAATTAAAAGACAGTTTTCAATGAATGGAATATTTATTTTTAGACAAAACAAAATTTACACTATAATTGTTTTTTATACATGATCAGGACTGGTAAGATTGCTGTCGAAGGTTTAACTTCTGTTATTTTCGATCTAAAGTCATCCATCTGGAACCACATCTTATTTCGTTTGACAAATTAAACATGTCTTTCCTCATTAGAACTACGGTAGTCAATTACTCCAATTAATTTATATGTATTGTAATTAATGGCATTGCCCAGGTTTTTCTGATTTCATTCAAAGCCTGAAATTCCAGAGTAAAATTGGCCTGTTGTATCTTCAATGTAAAAATTGTTCCTGTAATTTAAACATTTGTATATTATAACAATCAAGTACTAATTAAATAAGATGGTTATCAAATATTTTTGTTGTAGGATATAGGGTATATCTGCCAGTGAATGACGGATTCCAATTTGGTCTCAGTAAATGACCACTAGAAACAAATTGTCACTCCAATGCAAAGGCCATTGACTCATACATGGTCACTGCTGAAGTATTCACCCTAGTTCTTTTTGTCATTCAATAATTTAATTTTTTATGTAATTTACATATATTTGTACAATTTGACAAACAACGTATAACATACACATACATATGCACATTTACATTGAATATGTTATATTATATACAACAGATTCAATGAAAACATCATGCAATAAAAAGAAGTCGGCTTCAACAGTCTTAATATCATTTATCACAATTTTATTGTATATTTATAATTATAAACTAAGTGCTAAAATAGCATGTGTAATGTACCTGTTGTGAATATTAGTTGTTGATTTACCACTGCATCTGATTCATTCACGTAACTCTTTTCTTGGCAAAGATGCATTAATTCTTCTTGCAGTTTGTTTTTGAAATCTGACGATAGAAGGCTACTTTGTATTGATTGTAGTTTGATATGACAAGTCATCACAACCCTTGTTGCAATGTTTATTGTCATTCTTGGCTGATTAATTAATGAGTGTTCTGCTATTTCCCCTGGATTTGATGTACACATAAGTTGAGCAGAATTTCCTGGTAGATCTGATAAAACTGATAATTTATCAGGTTTCAATAACTCTGTTCGTTGCTTCTATGTTTTAGATGTAATACCCTTTTTATTGTACCCAGGATCATTTTTAACAATAAATTATTTTGTCTGACAAATTTTCAATCCAAGGATTGTCTATTTCTTCTGTTATAAAATTTTAAATAGCAAATCGAAGGGACATGTATTTCTTAATGCGAAAGTTGTTCCTTCGATCATTGCAGCCTTCAGATTTGTTAAATTTCCACTCAGTAATATTGGAATTTTGTTCCACTTTAGGTGAATAATGAAGTCAGTTTCATGGAAATCTCTATTAATATATTTAGACTTTTTCTTTGGATTTTCAATAGATTTGAGACCATGCCCATCCAGTTGTCTTTTTGTTCAGTGAAATTATTTGATTAACTGACTGTTGCCTGAAGCCATGACATGCAACACAAATTCATCTTTCTCCATATCCTCCTCCTTCTCCTTGAATTGGTAGGGAACACTCAACCAATAGATACACATTTTTTATACAAATAATGCATTTATGAGCACCTGTTTCTTTATGTCCATTTCTGCATGCTAAACATAGAATGTTCCCACACTGTACCTGTTAACAATTTAAATGAAATTTACAACGAAAAAATAGATTTATACATAAACATATGAATTTATTTAGATAATTTTTTATAGATAAAAATGAAATCTTTGCAACAATATTTTAAGGAGTTACACATACTGATTCAATTCTGGAGGCACTCTCATCTATCACCGATTTTTCTTCTACTTCTTGAATATCGTTATCCTCAAGTCCGTCTTGTTTATCTTCCTCAATTACTGTGCCTTTATCTGGCTGGATTTTTTCGGCATTGTTGGAACGTTCGTAGAAATGCTTTCACCCTGCACCAATTAACAATTTAAACGAACTTGTTACTTCTTAAAAAATATATTTATATGTAAACCTATTGATTCATTTGGATAATTTATTATACATAAAATATGAAATCTTTGCAACAATATTTTAAGAAGATACACATACCAATTCAATTCTGGAAACACTTTCTTCTTCTATCACTGATACAACTTCATCAATAACTTTCTCTTTATCTGACTGGATTTTGTTCTGCCTTACTGTAGCAAGTTTATTTTTTCCGTTAGTGTATTTGAAATTACTATTAATAAAATCATTGATTCAAAGATTAAACTTTTTGAGTAACAAACGATTTTTTAAATCGTTCAAATCTTGCTCAACTGAGGCACTTGGTGGAGGTACTTAGCCATGCCCAAACTTGTCTCTTGCGACACATGTCCACAGACAAATGGTGGAACAATGCTTCACCAATTTTTCAGCAAGATCATTGTTCCATTGAGCATTCAAATCTTCTCTCAATTCTTCAGCGAAACGCTTCACATCTTCGTCAATCAGTTTTGCCCACACCTAACAAGAAGTTCGAAGGTGCTGGTCATCATTGTACATTAGGACATTATCATGTCCTGAAAATTAATATATTGAATTAATTGAATAAAATGGAAAGCTAAAATATTTTCCATACAATATGCGTTTTCCTTGAAAATAATGCTTAAAGTAATAGAACAAATTTAAATGCATTAAGAATTAAACAGATTAATAACTAGAGACATGTGTACACATTCACATGTATTCCAATTTATAATTAATAAAAATTATTTGATTAATAAAATATTTTTTTTAAACCTTTTGTTAAAAAATGTATATTTCGAATTATATTTAAGATACAATATTTTATCTACAGTATTATTATATAAAATTATTTTATTAATTAATAAAATATTTTTTTAACATTTTGTTAAAAAATGTATATTTTGAATTATATTTCAGATACAATATATTATCTACAGTATCATTATATAATTTAAAATACCTTGTTCTGTGTGAGAAAGAGTTTCACTTTCTTCATGGATTTCATCCATATGTGAATTTCCAGTATTAAATAAATTACCAATTAATAACCTCTTCAATTCATTTTTAGCTTTTGTGCAGGCCATCTCTTCTCCATTAGACTTTCGGCCTTGATAAATGCCTCGACAAACCAGTAAAATCAGTTTGAGTACTTTCCCTGCTTCATCAAAATTTGAGCTCTATACTAGCAGCAACATACACCATTTTTACTCGCTTATGCGCAGATTTGAGGAAATTACTGTACATCTTAATAATAGGCGCTACATCAATGCGAATGTATGTCTCAGGCAAAAGTACTGTTCTTGCAGAGATCTGAATAAGCACATAATGACTAGCAAGATGTAAACGCATTAGTTACGGCACCAAGCAAAGATTTTGAAGAATCGATCACTACTTCCCCGAGTGGAAGAGCTCCAGAAGCAATTCACTCCTTTAACCAAAATTCAATTTTGGTCGTGGTGTGCGACTGTGACACCATTTGCGTTGCAGGGAACTGGTTGTTTTCTTCTCATTCGCCCATTCTTATTACGCTTTTGTATATAAATAAAGGTAATAATTTGTTTGAGTCACTTGTTTGCACATTTTTCGCAAAGTTACCTGTAGCATCGATTGCAATACAACCTTGTGGATTTTTGCGAATATACGCCCAATAAATGTTGGCTCGCTGTTCAATAATGGACAAAAAAGGGTGATAGACCAGTACAGTGGATTGAACCTCTTAATTGTTGTTGTTGTTGTTGTTTCAGCACTTGGATCACAGATCCCATTGGGTCTTTGGTGAGATGATTCTTCCTTATTATTCGCTCTTGGATGATTTCAACACAGAAGTTGAATACAGGATCGCAGGCTCTTGCTTATCTCCAGTTTTCATGTTATTTTTCACCATCTTGAACTCTTTACACAGTCGCATATTTATCTGCATCATATCACAATATTATTACAATGAGAGAAAATAAATTACAATATATTAATATGTTTCTACTGAATTCAATATATTTTTCAAATTTTACTTTAAAAAGCATCTAAAACTCTAAAATTGATAGATATGTACTAAATATTCTTGGGATGTACACAAATTGTAGAGACTGCATGACTGACACATAATTTAACCATTTCAGTCACCTTGTATGTTATAATGTACACCCACGAGCGATGAATTGTGCCAATTGTCTTTGTGACCTTGGTTAATTCACCCTTTGATTCTAAAAAGATACAGTAAAATTTTGCATTTTCAAAAGACCTAGTTAATTTTTACATTTTCAAAAGACTAAGTCAAGTTTTGCATTTAAAAAAACCTAGTCAAGTTTTTCATTTAAGAACAGAGTTAAAAGAAAATTATCATCATTTCTTTCTTCTTTGTCAAAAAAATTTAATTAGTATCTATAAGTATTCATCTATATACATGAAATGTATTGATTTTATGGATGTGAGACATTTTGAAATTTTGTGTACGGGCTGGAAAACACTGTATTTGACATTTTGTTTCTCGAATACCTACTTCTTAAAATTCATCAGGTTTGGAGTAGCCTAGGCCTTTAACATCTAAAGATATTACTTGATTTGTTGTATATAAGTTGTATTTATCTGTTTAATTATACAAAAATTTGATCTTTTTATGATAAAAAATAACTGAAATTATTCCACAATTTACAGACATTTTGTAGATGAGATGCAATGTAGTTAATTTCTTCAAAAATAAACATAGCAGTAGAGAAGGAAAATTTAAATATTAATAAAATAGATGTCTAAAATTTCTGAATATTCTTAAAAAATGATTTTAATTTTGAATTTTATGATTTCAGAAAAATTGAAAAGTATCAAAGTTTACTTATGTAGAAATGTTTTGCAGCAAATTCTGGAAATACATTTCAAATTGTGATAAAAAAGTCTGAAATGTTCCAATTTTTAGTTTTCAGCATATTTCATGATTAACATGTAAAGTCTGAAAAAATCTGAAATGTTATAAAGATAATCATTGTTTACTTAAAAGTTTGTAAAATAGAATGCACAAAACTTGACCGGCTCTTTTTAGAATACTAAACTTGAGTGGATCTTTTTATAATGAAAAATTAATTAGGCCTTTGTAAAATGCGAAACTTGACTGTAATTTTAAAATGCAAAAAATGACTAGATCTTTTTAGAATGCAAATGTTGATGAGATCATTTTAGATTTGTATGTTCAATAGGAAGAAACAAGACAGAATTAACATAATCCATTGCTCATTCTCAAAATACAGATTGTATATTAAATTAATTAATGTAACGAAAGAATACATAATAATCAGTGAACGAATTTCTATGTAAATATATATTTACTAAGTAAGCTAATAATACTAATTTGCATTATCTTTATGTTTCACAATGTCTACACATCGTGAAACATAAAGACAATGCAAATTAGTGTTAGTATTAGTTGAAAAATGTTACTTTTAATTTCCATACTTTCCCATTTTTCGAAGTTTGGTACATGTTTCATATAAAATAAATCCGTACAGCATATTAAGCTTAACAGTGAAATTTTATTAAATATTAAAAAGGCACCTCAACAATAAGAGCTTAAAATTTTCAGTAATTCCTTAATCATGGAAGGTTTTCCCCTCCCTTTCTTTTTTCCTTTTCTTGAAAATTAGGGAGAAATGACTGAGAAAGCAGGTTAAGGCTCTGAGTGAACCGCAAGGTGAAGAGGGGCGCAATGAGGCGACATTTGTTTCACAGAGACCTTGAGATCTCCTTCGTCTGTGGGAAATGCACCTCCTTTCAGTATCCACACTACTCCCTCTCTTTAAGTCCGTCAAGTTAGTAGAGCATTGTTTTAAAAAAATACTGAAATTTGAATCAAAATTTGTCTTTTTTGTTGCTAACTTGTTACACAAAAATTAAATTTGTCACTCTTCATTTGACCCTGCTATTAAACATTTGGCTAACTTGACATCAATTTAGCACCGCAATGACAAGAAAACCAATAAATTACATAAGTAAATAAAAAACTAATTACATGGAAAAATGTCGCTTTTCTGTAGCAAATTCCCCAATAACAAGTTTCTTTGATATAAAATTTTTACTGTAAACGCGAAATTACGCTATTTGATATTATAAAGATCAACAATTTCTGAGACATTTGAAAAAACGAAAGAATATGTGAGTGGCATTTTTGTCTAGTTATACAACCCCTTTAACATTATATGCTCAAAAAAAATTAAACAAAAAATTTAGGAGTTGTTTTAGAGAAAGGTTTCGTTTCTGACAAGTAATTTCGAGCTAATTTTAACAGAAATCTTTTGAGTTTTCGAAAATCTTTGTCAGGCATCATTTAAAGGACTTGTTCTCACAAATAAAGTAATGAATATGAATAGTCAGTAATGTACATATTAGCAACGTGAGGGAGAAGTCAAACAAATTAAAATTGTGTAATTTTTGAAAAAGTCTAACGAATACAGTAATATTTGTCAGACTGTATTTGGTCTTAATTTAATAGACATAAAGGGAAAATGGAGTCAAAGTACAGTAAAAAATACAGTAATTACATCTACAGACATAAAGGAAAATAAGTTAAATACAGCAATGAGGCGTTTATTTCACCTTATAAATACACATTGCAGTATTCCTATGAAATGTTTAAAGGGGAAAACTGGTACCATATTTGACAAATTTTTGTTTATGATATCTGTCATACTGCACATATTTCACTCTTTATTGCGCAAAAACTACTAGTTTGCAAAAAATATGCATGGCGTTTATGAAAGAACTAGTTATGCAGAACATATTTATTTTAAAGAAAAAAACACAACCTTCAATATTGTAGTTGTGAGAAGAAAGAAAACAAATCCACTCTTTGTAATTTTCAAAACTTCAGCTTTAACAGTGAAAATCGGTCCTGTCCCTTTATCAGTGCATTTCACTCTAATCTTTCAAAAAATTTGAGGCAAAGTTTGGAGACATTTTTTAGAAAATTTGGAAACGTCCCAGAGGCTTCATATAAAGTATTCCCAAATTTTAAAGAATGTTTCTCAAGCAGATGTTAGAGTCGTGCCAGATCGATCATTTTTTAAATGAATAGTTTAGGTGCTAGTGTTGTTCACAGATGGACACAAGGATGGATGTTATCAAAAAACAGTATCAAGAACCCACAAATAATGAAATCTCTCTATATAGCATGTTAGAGGAAGTAATTTACTACATTTTGGAACATGATTTATCCACTTTTTTGTATCAGGGTTCCACAAAAGGAGTTTTCCTGTGGAAAAATCCCCCTTTTTTTTGCCGCAGCAACACACAATTTTCTTTATACTACGCATTTTACTCCATAAGGCTTAATTGGTACGTACTCTCTGTATAGTATGCACATCAGAAAATAATATACGGTTGAGTATTAAGATATCCAATCACAGTATCCCAGTATCACAATTTCATCATTGTTAACAAAGTAATGTTTCGAAACTCTATTTTAAAAACAACGAATTGATCCTCCATCAAATGCCAGAACCTAAAAGTTATCTGAAAATTGCAACGTTTGTTTAAGGTTTTTAACGGCAATCTAAAGTTGAAATTATTGGACATTTTAGAGCAATAACTAAACATCAGCAACCGGAAAATAATTTTAGATTACTCTCGACAAAAATACCCCCAAACCCTCAGAAGATTAACTCGAGGGGGGATGGGAGGATTCAGAAAATCTGGTAAGAAGAATGCCTCAGCAGGAAACATACTCCAGGCTCGCCGCCCTCATGTTTTGGAATTTCCTGAGAGCTTATATAAAGCACAAAAAAATCTTTTTATGGTTTACTAGTTCATTGCTGTGTGTTTATGGACCTCAAACAAAACACGTAATGATATTGTTAATACCCTAGAGGGCCTTTCTGATTCTTTATGCCCTCGGGTCTTTTCAATACTTTATGGCCCGCTCTAATACCAACACAATACATACAACATGTTCATGAATTCGATTTTTTAAAGTTAAGATGCAAGCAAATATATAAGTATATGACATAATCCTCAAATAAATAAAATAACTTGTTATAAACCTTATTTTGCTTAATTGATATGAAAATTGCAATTTTGGAATGATCCCATGCATATATAATTGCCACCAATCTCTCATATTTCACTGTCACAGATCACATTTTTTTTAGAGATGTAATGTGCTTCTTGAGTAGCAGTACTACTAATAGTAATAAGATGTATAAGGCACGTTGGCTAACATCCTCGAAATGTTAATTTTTGATGTTATGAAATATTTCCAATAACTTCGAAAAAACTATAAAAGAATCTATTCTAAAAAACATCTACTTAACGCCCTACATACATAAATAACTATTAGGTTACTTTCAAACAACAAAAGAGCAGCAAATTCCCATGCAATTATTTTTTATTTACCTCTGTGATTTCTTGTTTTTCTTGTGATTGCGGTCCCAACTTGACATCAAGTTAGCATCGCGTTTGCGGAAAATTTTCTGGTATTATTTTAAGAGCAACAAAATTTCTTTTAAGGAAACCTTTTACCAACAAATAAGTGCCTGTGTGAGAATGTCCGCCGAGCGAACTAGCGCTTCTTGTCCAATTCAAGGTCGTGAAACATTGCTCACGCCCTTGACAAGCGCGCAATGGCGTGCGGCAAGGCGCCGGTTCTTCCGGACACTATACTTGGGTTTTTCTAATGTGGCGGCTGAGGGTAATCGTCGGTAAAAGTCGTGCCGAATTCCATCTTGGAAATACTACTCTCAGCCGCCACGTTAGAAAAACCCATGTATAGTTCTTCGACATTGAGAAACAAACCTGATGCATTGCCAACGTGTGTCTGCGGCATGCAAGTATAGCTAGCTGTTAACTAGTCTTCGATTACTTTGACACATACACATCAATGTACAATGGTTCACTACAATGCGTTTTTCTCCTTGTCAGTTGATCTGTGGCTGAATTCAACATAGGGAGGCATTAGATTAACACAAAGAAATTTGGTCGTAAGAAAGAGGGCAAATCCTGTAAACTTACATCTTAAACATGATTAGAGCTGAAATTTATGCTTAAAAAAATACAGAAGTCACTATAATACAATAAGAGTTTACTCAGTGTAGTTATTACACAAATGACCAGAGTCAATTGAATGTGTGAAACACATGTGTGTCTTGCACCACCCTCGTAAGGAGGCTAAGGGCAGAGCGAAGATAATCACTTTTCAATGCATCTGTCTTAAAGCAGGCTTCAGAACAAAAATATGGAAAATTAAACAATTGAAATTAACTGGCTAACTACGTAACATCTAACGACAAAACTCTTTAGAAACTGATTTCTCAACTCGTGTATTTTACAACAGGTAACTAACTGAGGAATAGAGGTAATAAATTCACAGCTTGAATATTCCTGGGCACAGTGTTTCCCGAACTGAACTGTTTTCCACCTACCGCCAGACAACCGGTAAGTTGAGATCCTGGCGAGCAATAACAGCACTATGTACGCGTAGGCTTCCGCGGCTCGAGTCGATGACTTCTTCGCTGTCCGGGTGACGCCGCGTAGTGGGCTGAGAGGCCGACGTTTCGCCTGACATGTCGCAGGCTTCATCCGGACGGTTTACACAGCTCCTGACAAGCTGCACAACGCCCTGGTACGCATCAAAGACGCGTCACCACCTCTCCAGTCGGCTGGTGTCTACGAAGTTCCCTGCAGCTGTGGCAGGACGTACATCGGTGAGACCGGGCGCACTGTGTCGGAACGCCTTAGGGAGCACATCTCCCATTACAACAAGAACAACACCAACCGTTCCGCTATAGCGCACCACTCGGAGGTCTCGGGACATGCCATCGAGTTCGACAAGACTCGGCTCCTGCATAAGGAAAATAGGTACTGGCCCAGGCGCTTCAAAGAAGCTTTAGAAATCAATACACGGCCGCAAAACATCAACGCGGACGCCGGGCTCAACCTTAACCCGGCCTGGAAATCGCTGCTCCCGCCAATCCGCGACTGCGAGGGAGCTGCCACACGCCGTCCGACCTCGAGGACGCCCGGCGCGAGGCGCGGGTTGGCACAGACCGCTAGCCAATCAGAGCGTCCCCTCCGCCAATCACGGCGCACCCACCCCACCCGGCCGCCCAGACCGGACAATATTTAATACCCGACGCAGAACATCGCGATGTCAATGCCCTGATGAAGCCTGCGACATGTCAGGCGAAACGTCGGCCTCTCAGCCCACTACGCGGCGTCACCCGGACAGCGAAGAAGTCAATAACAGCACTAGTCGAGTCGTTCGCGACCACCGGCCACACTGCTCTCTGCAGGAAGGGCTGTCCACGCCGCCAGCAAAAGCAGTACGGCCAAAATTGACCAAATTCTTAATTTTTTTTCAGTAACTTCCGGTGTGAAACGGCAGCTAATTTTTTTACATGTGTTATAAATAGTAAATATCTCCCCCCCAAAAAAAATCAGGCCAGATTTCGACCTGAACCTGTTGAAAGGTCCCTTGTGAGACTACCACTGGGAAATCGCATGACGTCACAGAGACAGACATCAGAATTCAACTTATACAGCTCCTCATCATCAGATACAATCCAGTTAGAACTACACATTGGTTCAGTTCTATTAATCTCTCTATTAAGCCAGTGTAAAATGCCAAAAGTATCACAGCCAGTGTAAAATTAAGAAGTTACATCTCAGAATTTAAAGCTGAAGAATTATCAACTGATAACACATTATTTTGTAATTTGTGTGTCTACTGAACACAAATGAACTCTGAACAGAAAGTAACTGACAATTCTACTTTTTTTTTTACAAAGGATATCTGTCAAATGTATGTAGTCTGGACAAAACACTTATTTATCATTTGGAAGAAAATTAAGAGACAATTTAGAAAAAAGACAGAAATCGAAATAAATCAAAACCCTGGCCGTAAAAGCAAATCAGAGGCATTACGTCGTTGATTTTCCTTTATTTTGGAAGAAAATGAACCAACTAATCATAAAAAGGAAGTCACAATAAAATAGAAAATTGTTGTACAATTAAATTTTTTGTCAAGGAATTTAATTAACATTGGTAAGTAATTATGTAAAGAGAATAATAATAATATAATAATAATGATAATGATGATGATCATAATGATAATAATGATAATGATGTTAATGATAATGATAATAATAATGATAACGATAATAATGATAATAATAATAATAATAATAATAATAATAATAATAATAATAATAATAATAATAATAATAATAATAATAATAATAATAATAATAATAATAAGTAGGAGCCTCAAAATGTCCAGTGACTGCGACATGGGAACCCAAATATGCGAGTGGACCACAACGCTTGAAACAACAAAGCACACAAGTCATACAATCTCCTGTTAGTTTACCAGGACCATTGAGTGTCAGAGGCCCTAACAAGACTTCTGCTGAGCCCGTATTCAATGGACCTACAAAGATAACTGTGATGTACCGCGGGCATACCAAATTGCAACGCAGTGTGAAACAGCCAAGGTGAACTATTGTGCAAAAAATGTACCAATACCAATGAATCATCGACCAGGTATGGGTAAGTTCACAGAACAAAACATATGTGACAGACTGAAATATATAATTAACAATCCGGTAATTACAGTTAGTGAACAAGGCATAATTAGAATGAAAGAAATGAAATATATTGTGAACATGTCAAAAATGCAGCAACAACAGACACCAATCACACATTTACCAGTGATGAAAATGATCAATCACTTTAAGTATCACTACTTATTAAGGAGAATACAATACAAATGCAGAAGAACAAACTAATGAACAAACAGAATTGATACTAAAAATGCAAAACCATCTCGATACGAATATTTCTCAGTAAAAGGTCACAGACACAATTCTTAGAGATCCTTTACCAAAGTTACACCCCAACAAGACTAAATTTTCACGTCTGGGAATTGTCAATGAAATTCTCAACACAAGAGCCATACCCAATTTAGAGTCCTTGCAACTCCATGGTTATTGTGTAGAAAGAATGGTACTCGATATACACGGGTCATTCCATGCACAAAAAGAGGATTTTATGACACAACTCCTTCAAACTTGAAAATACTTTGGGGTATTGTTGTCCATGATGCATACATTGTCGAGGTACAATATTAAAATTTTCTCACTGATTGTTTGGCAACAATATACTCTTAATATCTAAGACTTTTTGTGGACACCTCTATATTCTTTAATTTTTTTGCCCTCATATAAACGTTTCTACAAATTCTAAAAATATGTGAGTATATATAAGATACGTAGTAAAATTATTCATTAAATATCAATTTTATATCGTGTTATTCTTGGCATACAACAATAAAGTTCTTTAAAATGCAGTTACTTGCAAGAAACCTTTTTGAAATTTATGAAAATCTGCAATAATATTGTATTCAGGATATTCTAGAAGCTATTACATTTTTTTGATATCTTAAAAGGAACAGAATCATTAAAAATACTCACCTGAGCTGAAATGGGCAGTATGCATCCCGCCCCAACCATTCATTTTTGCAGCGGCTCTGTTCGCGTGGCGGCTGATGGATTACTCAATTGTAAGTGCTTTTTGGAGAACAACTTCCCTAGCCACTTCAGTTGAATTGGATACAGGTTTTACTGAAAGTTTGTTCTCACTGACTGGAATGAAACAGATTTTATAAAAATTGAAAAATCGCGAAAGTTTTGAGACGTCTTCCTACAACAATACTGATGAGAGAGATTTTTTTCCTCAATCAATCTGTTCCTTAAAGACAGATCTTAAATAAGTGCATTCTAGTCGAACTTTTCAGAAATAAATATGGTAGTAGTACCATTTTCAGTTATTGATCTCTATTTTTTTTTTCGAAAATGGCAAAAAGTGAACATTTGAAAACTACAAAATTGCAGATAGTGATTTTTGCTTTAAACAAAGTCTGCTGTAAAAGCCAGCTCTTTAAAAAAGGACATACACAATTTTTTAAGAAAGACGATTTCTCTTAATTAGTGTCTGAAATTTATGCAAATTCTAAAAAAATATTTGCTCCAAAACCGCTCCAAATTTTTTCATTAAATTTTCTCCTCATATATAATAAGGGACGGTAAAAAATATGGTGCTAGTCCCATTTTCGGCCATTGTTTCATTTTTTCAAAAACGCCGAACAACGTGGACATTTGAAATCTAGAAAATTGGAGACAGCGATTTTATGCTTGAAATGAATTCTGTTGTAAAAAATCATATCTTTAAAAACGGAGATGTACAATTTTTGAAAAAAAGTACTAGCTGATTCTTTACAACAGACAGTTTAAAACAAAATTCACTATATCCAATATTGTAGTTTTCAAATGTTTACTTTTGGGGGAAGGGGATGTTGACTTTACGTTAAGTTAGCACCCTTTAAACATTGTATATTTTGACGTTCTGCGTCCGTTCAAAATTTTTAAATATGGGTATAAAATAGTTCTTAATTAGTACAAAATTGTGTTATTTTTAGTTTTTCAGTTTCACGGTTTTTCCTGGGTGGGGATACTGACTTAACATTACCTTAGCGCACTCACTCTTAAACGTTAAGAATTTTGATGTTCTGCGTTGGTTCAAAATTTTTAAATTTGTGTATACGTTAGTTCCTAATTAGTACAAAATTCTGGTATTTTTAGTTTTTTTGTTTGATGGGTTTTTCATGAGTGGGGATGCCTAATGTTAACTTAGCACACCCACTATTCAATATCAAAACATTTTTTGTTGGTTCAAAATTTTTTAATTTGGTTATTTGTAATAGTTGATCATTAGTACAAAATTCTGGTATTTTTAGTTGTTTTTTTGTTTTTTTGTTTCATGGGTTTTTCATGGGTGGTGTTGCTGGCTTAACGTTAAGTTAGCACACCCACTCTTATACATTGTTTATTTTGATGTTCTGCATAGGTTCAAAATTTGTAAGTTTGGGTATAAATTCGTTCATAATTAGTACAAAATACTGGTATTTTTAATTTTTTTGTTTCATGGGTTTTTGCATGGGTGATGTTGCTGACATAACATTATGTTAGCGTACCCACCCTTAAACGTTGAATATTTTCATGTGCATATATTCAAAATTATTAAATTTTGGTATAATTTACTTCATAATTAGTACAAAATTCTGGATTTTTTAAAATAATATTGTGAGAAGTTGGTGTGCTAACTATAAGGACATCACTCTAAGTATGTAGTGAATGTAAGTGTAGTGGATTTGTATGAGGGGAAAGGAGAAAACGAGCTCTAATCTCCCAAACTGTGCTAGTGCAGTGAAAGTAAAAGTAGTGGGTCTGTGTGAGGGGAAAGAAGAAAACAAGCTCTATATCTCTCGTAGTGTGTAGTGAATGTAAGTGTGGTGGATCTGTGTGAGGACAACGGAGAAATCAATGTCTAATCACCTTTAGTGTGTGCTAGTGTAGTGAATGTAAGTGTAGTAGGTCTATGTGAGGAGAAAGGAGAAACAATGTCGAAAGAAGAAACAGAAATATCAATTTACTATAGAGTATACATTAAGATAACAAATCTTGTCTGGTAAGAATAATAATACGATTTTCGATAATACGATTCGCAATTGCAGCACTAGAATATTTATTTATTTTTTTGTGAATTTTTAGGGTTATGATTCTGTAATTCATACATTACATCAATTTGTTTTTTATTTTTTCAGAAGACGAAAATGGACAGATTTGGTACATATCTATATGTACCAAATCTGTCCATTTTCTTCTCTTTGCTCTAGCAAAGAAGAGACACAACAAAACAGTAAACAAATTGAAGAAAGCATAGCAAAATAAATTATTATATCAGCAACAAACAGTAATACAAGTAATTCAGTGTCTATTAATTGTCAACCTTCGACATCACAACAATCCACTTTAGAGAGAACTAGTGGTACAACAGAATTGCAGCCTTTCTCGTAGTAAAGTTTTCTAATTTACTTGGTGTGGACTGGCTTTACGGTCTTGCCCCATCCTCTCGCTACCTGCCATCTATCGGCGCCCAAAGTACTTTTTTTTGTCATTTTCTCAACTTTTCTGTTTCATAATAGTAGAACCCAAATATTACTTCAAGAATACTAAAGATGAGTAAAACCTCGCCCTAAATAGAAATTTCCAATGAAAAATCTGAAGCCGTTTTTAATAATATCGCGATTAAGCATGTGAAATTTGAAGCGGTTTTTCACAGGAATCTATTGAGTTTAAGAAAAATTTCATTTAAAGTCATTGGCAGAACTTCCATTCTTAAATGCAATAATGTATGCAAATCGATGGGAACGTGCACATTAACGACATGAGAAATATTTTTAAAAAATTGTGTAATTTTTGAAAAAATAAAGAAATATACAAAAAGAAAATATTTGGAGCCATTTTTGAGAAAATGGTGTTTGAGCGTTTCTGAAAATGCGGAATAATGAGCTCATTTTAGTAGAAAAGTGTTGAGTTTTCGAGAAATATTATTAGACATTATTTAAAGCTCATGCACTCATAATAAAATGATGTAAACACATTGCCGCTAATGTAAATGTTACCAACGTGAGAGATAATTAAAGAAAAAATACACATTTCCAATTTTGAAAAAACAAAAGAATAGAGCAATATGGCATTTATGTCATCGTTTAGAGTTCATTTGGCACTAACCCTATTTGCGTAGGTGATCCGAAACTGCCTGACTTACTGCTGCAATTGTCTAG
The DNA here is from genome assembly GCA_011170035.1 of Teleogryllus occipitalis. Classification (NCBI taxonomy): domain Eukaryota; kingdom Metazoa; phylum Arthropoda; class Insecta; order Orthoptera; family Gryllidae; genus Teleogryllus; species Teleogryllus occipitalis. Next base: position 46,393 of record BLKR01000832.1, on the reverse strand, counting down.
CTGCTCTGAAATACTGGGGATGTTTGGGGGCGAGGGAGACATGCCATGCATAACGCACAGAAAGTATCGAATTTGATTATACATGAATTTAATTCGTATATTAAATGAAAGAGTGTGATTAAATGATACACTTGTGACTAGGGATTACACATGATCGCATGCGCTACTAAAATAGTAATTATGCAACAAGGACGAAAATGTTCCATTAGAATGTTTCCAAACAAGGCGACTTTAGAAGCGGAGGCTGGAATTTTTAACGAGTAATGTAAAATTTTTGCCTGTGTCGAAACACGTTTTATTTCATGCTATGTTGCATTTCTTTACTTTTATTTTAATTTCATATTGCAATATTTCACGTTTTTCATTTCCACGATTCCTTCACGAAGTGTAGGAAGATTGATAAAAGCCAAAATCTATAGCTGATTTATCATTGTAAATAGTTTTTATTACTCTGAAGTGAATGTTTCTTAACAATTTTGGTCAAGAAATTCATTCCATCTGTATTCAGATGTCAACTTGTGAGTTAGGGAAGTGATCTCAGAATTTCAGGAAACGTGCACAGAATCAATTCTCCCCACTGCCCGACACAAAGCTTTTAATTGTTTTTGACATTAAGTAAATAAAAAATAAATAATTAAATCTGAAAAGAAAAAAATGTTAAAGATCTATAGTAATTCCTAAGTTAAAATCCAAAGAGTGTGGGTAATCAACTTCTGTAAATGTCAATTAAACATTAAATGTCTTTGAGGTTAAATAAATCACAAATTAAGAAGGGGTCGTTGTTATTGTTGCTATTATTATTATTAGAATGAATATATTCCTGTTGATCCCGTTTTAATATTGTAGAAAGATGGTTCTTTTTAAATTTATTGGACCATACATGAATTGATCCTATTGGGTCCAATGAATTTAAAAAGAACCATCTTTCTACAATATTATTATTATTATTATTATTATTATTATTATTATTATTATTATTATTATTATTATTATTAGTGAGTCCCCGCTTTCATTTAAAATTTGGAAATTGGAAATTTTAATTTGAAATTTCGCACAGGGAATTTTGTATTTTGCAATTTTATTATTTTAAAATTTTGCCTCCACTTCCGCTTTTTTGGTAATAAGGGAAGGATGATAGTGCAGCTATGCCTTCTGTCTTGCAAATGTACCGCGAGTTGCCTGCTTTGCCGGGTCTGGCGGGCGAGCCGGCGGCAGAGCCTCTTCACGGCGGATGGCTGGGCGAGTTGGTTAAGGCTCCTCTAATTGCGTTTTCCATTCACAGCACTCAAACCCACCCTAGTGCAGGGCAAAAACGTCATCGCTCCGCAACAGTGCTGCCCCACACGCGTGAAGGGCAGCTACGAATGAAACGGATTCCGGAACTGAGTCAGGGCTTATGCGCTACGCAGCGAAATTATACACAGCTGTTCTTGGTAGATGGAACTCGAAAAATAATAATTTTGAATTATGATCGTCGTTATAATTTTTATGAAGTCTTTTGCTAATTCTTACTTCTTAATTCATAAATTATTAACGTGTAATTACTTTATTTAATAACTACGAAAACTTCAAATGCGTATGTGCCGAAATTTCATTTTTCGAGATTTGCCAGAGATAGATATAGTACACAAGATTTTGAACCGAAAGGCTTCTGCAGAATTGTTTGGTTATTGAAAACCATAAAAATATTAACATGAGCATTTCCGATGGTATATGCATGGGCGTGCGAGAAACATTTCTTGGCACATATATTTGAATGATTTTGTAAGGGTCACTATTTTTATTTTCATTTTATTAGCGTTTCGAAATTGAGACGTACCTACACTTTGGTTTCTAAATAGCACTCGATTTGTTGAAGTTATTCAAGGTTAAATTTTAGGAAAACAAAGTGATTTTCCGAACTTCGCGAGTCACAAGAATTATTTTAAGACACTACTTGCAAAACATAATATACTTCATCATTTGAAGTATCCCTGCGTGACAGTAGATCTTCAATTGCCTTCTTAATTTCACCACGACTCCAAATCGGCATGGATAACTTCCGTACCTAACCTCACAATGGCCCGGTGCACTGGACCGCACTGACGCGATCGTCAGTGTAGTTTAGAGCGCCCCGAGTGCGCCCTGGTTCAATGTGATCGTGCGTATGGAACATGCGCTTCTATGCACAGGTGCGCCCTAGCGGTCGAATGGAACACGAAAGCGGCCCTAAGTGCGAGTGACACCAATGCGGCGAATGGAAAACGCTGTAAGGCCCACAAGAGACTACACCGAGAGTTGCGTTGCCAGAAATGTGCGACGAGAAATGTGGAAAGAGGCCCGCGAAGCGGCGTCCACACACTACAAATAGGTTATTCGATATCTTGAAATGCCTTTATGCGCTACAAGCCGAGAGTGGGACAACAGTTAGCTATGAAATCACCTGCGAGTCCCATTTCTGGTTTTATTAAATGCTCTTGTGTAGCTTTAACCCGTGAAATTCTTTTGTTGCCCTAATCGTAAACCGTCTGTTTAACTAGTTCGAATTGCCTAAAGAGAAATACATTACTGCATTGTATACAAATCATTATTTAATATAAAACACAGGAACGTATGTGACTTTTAAGGGAGGAGTGCAATCTGTGCATATTTTCTTGAGCTCCGTAATCACCCCTGTTTTACTGTATTTATTGGTTGAATTATGAATAAATTGGGAACGATCAACTAATTCAGAATAAAATCCACAATTAATAAATTCATTCATAAATAATAAATACGAATTCAGATAATGAACTAATTAAATTCTTTCAAAATAACCCTTCAAGTTCTTTGCTTCAAATTTTTATTTTTGTATGCATTATGAGCGGGTTTCATTCAAATAAGAAAATCTTTCACAAAAGTTTTTTCTTCATTTCCGTTTAAAGAGAAAATAAGTACGTAAGTACACATGAGAATATCCAACGTCTCTTTTAAAGAGAACACGGTACAGATAGAACTCTTGGAAAGGTTTCTCACTAGTGTGAGTGCACTTCTGAATATGCAAGAGCCTCTTTTTTATGGACGTCTTCTTACAGAAAAAAGACTATAAATGTTTCGATCAGTGTCGGTGTGCACGTGTCATCCAATGTCTACTCTTCAATGACCCTTTTCTCTCAGAAACACTGAAAACGTTTTCCACTGGTGTGGATGCACTTGTACCCATGCGAGGCCACTATTCTGAATATTTTCGCAAATGGAACACTGCGCACGTGTTTCAGCCTTAGGGGCCAACCATAAATTACGTGAGGTCTTTAGGGGAGGGAGGGGGTCAAGCGAATCTCACCTATCTCAAGGGGGGAGAGGGTTTCGGCAAATATCACACAATATTTTTTTCCGCTAAAAACAGTGCTAAATTGCGAGAAAACTGAAACAATTTAAGTAAAACACGTTTCTATACTAAAATATGACTAAATCTTGCGCAATAATTTTTATCGCGGTTATGTGAATGCCACAATAAGCAGCATAGCATTCTGAGAAAAATAATCTAACAAAAATTACCAAACTTTTTATCATTAATGAGACAAATCTCATTACCTGTATTTATACAGAAATTTTAAAGAAACATTATCCAGCGTTTTTAGAAGTACAATAATATTCATTGTAATTCAGTGTGTATATTTTCTAAATACTAGTCATATCTAGTCTTAACTATAATTAAGCAAATTACATTTTTGAAATAAATCCTAATGCAATCAATCCCAAATTAACGTATTTACATTAAAAATACGCATTTTGAAAAATCTCACGTGAGATTAGAAGGGGGAGGGGATCGAGCCAAAAATTACATCTCACCTAGGAGGGAGGGGGGAGGGCCAAAATCGCCTCACGTAATTTATGGACGGCCCCTTATTGGTACGCATGTGCTCACTCAGGGTCCGTTTTTCGATGAACGTTTCTCCCAAATAGACACTGAAAACGTTTTTCACCCGTGTGGGTGCGCAAGTGCCTACGAAAGTTGTTCTTGAGAGTCAACATCTTCGCAGATGGAACGCTGGAGAGGTTTTTTAACCGTCGTAACCCAGTTTTTTTATACAGGCCTTCCAACATATGGAACTCTGAAAAGGCTTCTCATCCGTATGAATGCATATGTACCTACGCAAGATATACTTTAGAGTAAACGCCTTCTAGCAGATGGAACACTAAAAGGGCTTTCAACCGTATGGATGCGCATGTGCTTACGCAAATTATTCCCTCGAGTAAACGCCTTCTCACAGATAGAACACTGAAAAGGCTTTTCACACGTGTGGGTGAGCATGTGGCCACGCAAGGTCACCTTTTTTGTGAACGTCTTTTCACAGATGGAACACTGAAAAGGCTTTTCACCAGTGTGGGTGCGCATGTGGCCACGCAAGTTCACCTTCAATGCGAATGTCCTTTCACAAATGGAACACTGAAAAGGCCTTTCACCGGTGTGGATGCGCAAGTGGTTATCCAAGTCACCTTTTCTATAGAATGTTTTCTCACAGATGGAACACTGAAAAGGCTTTTCACCCGTATGGATGCGCATGTGCCTCCGCAAGTTATTCTCCAGAGTAAACGTCTTCTCACAGACGGAACACTGAAAAGACCTTTCACTTCGGTGGGCACGCAAGTGGTTATCCAAGCAACCTTTTCTGTAGAAGGTCTTCTCACAGATGGAACACTGAAAAGGCTTTTCACCGGTGTGGGTGCTAAAGTGCTTATCCAAACCACGTTTTCTACATAAGGTCTTCTCAGAGAAGGAATACTGAAAAGGCTTTTCGCCGGTGTGGGTGCGCAAGTGCTTATCCAAGCCATCTTTTCTATAGAAGGACTTCTCACAAATGGAACACTGAAAAGGCTTTTCACCGGTGTGCGTGCGCAAGTGGTTATCCAAGCCACCTTTTCTATAAAAGGTCTTCTCACAGATGGAACACTGAAAACGTTTTTCACCCGTATGGATGCGCATGTGCCTACGCAAGTTATTCTCCAAAGTAAACGTCTTCTCACAGACGGAACACTGAAAAGGCCTTTTACCTCTGTGGGGGTGCAAGTGGTAATCCAAGTCCTCTTTTTTATAGGTCTTCTTGCAGAAGTCACACTCAAAAAGTTTTTCACCCGTATGGGTGCACATGTGCTCCTGCAAGTTCCGCTTTTGAATGAATGCCTTCCCACAGATGGAACATTTAAAAGGTTTTTCAACCGTGTGGTTGAGGAAGTGGTCATGCAAGCTGCCCTTTTGAGCACATGTCTTCTCACTGATGGAACATTGACAAAGTTTTTCACAAGTGTGGGTACGCATGTGTTGATGCACGGTCTTCTTACAGGTGGAACATTGATCAAGTGTTTTGCCAGTATAGATACGCATGTTTGGGTGTGAGTGCCAGCGATCCATGGTCTCGTCATATTCAAAAAAGCTACTCTTATGGATGCAATCGAAATCTGCACTTTTACTCTGTTGTGACTGGGTTTTGGAGCCTTTATGTGATGCGAAACTCTCTCCACCTATCAACAGAACAAATGGATTAAATAAATCCAGAGGCTGATTTAAAATATAAATTTTCCTATAGTTATGTGTATTATATGTAAATACAGATTGGAAAAAGTTTAAGAAAAAAAAGATTTTTGAAGGTTCATGATTTATATTTAAAGTTAAATATTAAATAATTCTCTACAATGTTTTATTAGATTGTTGTATGAAAATGTTTGTTGCACTGACGGTGTCCACATTCATTAACATTAAACAATCGAAAATGTATTATTGCAATTAGACACGTATTACACTAGAAAAAAATTAAACTCCAGAAAAAGTTCATTCCTCATTCGTCTCAATATATTTGCATCAAGTGACCAGTATAGTCGTTATACCGGCAGCTCTGATCGGGGGTTTGCGTGATTCATCCAATTAATTACAGGAGCATGACATCTTATGAGAGACGGACCGCAAATGATCTTTCCTTCCTCACCCTCGTCCCCTCATCGCTTATTGTTCACACGCCCACGCGCACGCGCGCCAGTGGAGGAGAAATACTTGTCCCTTCCGGTAGTACTTGACCTACACTTACAGACAAGAATCAAGGTAGTTCAACGCTGGACCTCCCTATCCAAAAATGGGAGAAAACCTGTACCTCCCGGATGAACATGTGCTAGAAAAAAAAAGGGCAAATAATCAAACAACGCTCAATCTCACATTCCCGTGAAACAGGCAAACTCAGCCCACTCGGCTGCACATGCCCTATACTAGGGGACTAAGGAGCAATTCTGGATATCTTGTTCCAGCAAAGGCAGTCCTGAACCTCCCAGCTGTACGTGCAAGACACTGGCGGAACTAACGAGCAAAGTAGTTCAACCATGGGTCTCACGTTCCAGAAGTGAAGATTCATACTTCCCATCTGAATATACCCTACACTAACGGAACCAACTAGTAACGTAGTTCAACCCTCGATCTCACGTTCCAGTGGAGAAGATTCATATATCCCATCTGTATATACTGTGCAAAGTAGTTCAACCCTGGATCTCACGTTCCAGTGGAGAAAACACATTTGACGGCTATACACCGTGCGTGTCGTAACACTGACCTGACACAAACAACGCCCTAAGTTTGGTTTTCTAAGGTACCTTTAGTTTCCTAAGGTACTTTGGATTAGGTAATTGGAGAAAATTATGACGAATTAAGTGCAATAACTTATGAGTACATGTACTTTTATGATTTTCAGAAAATAATTCTTCTTACAAGATGTCTAGATGTGAAGTAATGTTTAAACTAAAACTATGTGCGTTATTTTGTAGAGACCTAACTCACGGTTCCGTGCAAACGAATTTTTCATAGGCTTGATTTCATATGTAAGTATTACCATGGATGAATCGATCAGTGTTAATCTGTAATACTATGATCTCATTATTTCCATGTTCATTTTATTTTCAAATAATAAAACTGTATTATTTTGTTTTCAGAGACCAATGCCGAAACGTATCTCTAACTATAACGACAACTATCTGAGTGACACAAGTTAGTTTTCTCTTTCCCCTGAGAAGCAGAATGACTCAGAGCAATTTGTAGGGAAGAAGAATATGTCGTAACAAACAGTTCAAGAAGTATCACTTCCTAAAAATCGATTTTATATAAATGATTTTTATGAAGGTTTGCAAGCATTTTCTATCACAAATTATAAGAGAACAAAATTCTTGACTACACCATTGGCTTATCCCTGTTTAAAATCAGGTGAGTGGTTAATATAGTCATGTAATTGAAATATTTTATGAATAGGATTAAATATTTGAAGAATGGAATGTTTTGTTTAAGATGCTTTTCCCTCAATTCTTCCTGAGTGTCCTTCGTATTTAACAAAGAAAACAAGCAGTGGGTCTGAATGTCCTGCTGCTAGGACCACCAGATTGGAGATCAACATTTATTTATTTTACGTCAAAAACAGTTAAAAACTGTGTGTGACACGCTACGGGGAGAGGTGAATTCTGTGTACATTTTTATAATTCTGCGATCTGTACCTACACCACATACTACTTGAATTTTGAATACAGAAAGAAAATTAGTTTTTGCAAGGATTGTTAACAAAATATTCACTTCGATGTAATAAAATCTATTTTCAAGGGGAAATCAGCAATACATTGCTCTTATCCCTCATCATATCCATTGTGAAGCATATCCATACTTCCTGCTGTGACAACATGGAGAACGATAATTTGAATAACTATATTTCCCACTGAATTCTACGAGATGTGCATAGATAATGAAGTTACATTTATGTCCAGAAGCAAAACAAGGGGCTATCTCAGCATTTGTTCAAAAGGATTGGGGCAACTGGACGAAAAGCCTGATCGAGATGAGAGTCATTGACTCAGAAGCTGCGGTACAATATTTGTTACAGGTTGTTTACAATTATACAGTCTAAATGGTGAATATTACATTAAATATCACTGTTAAAATTAATGTTACTTTCCTTTAGAGGCTTAGTAATATCTCTCATTGTATAGAAACAGATATGCAGCAGAAACGATTTTACTTGGGATTTAAACTTTCCTATTGAATTTAATCATTTAATGTCATCTGGCAAAGTGTTGTAAAATAATGTACATGTATGTGAATTTTTTGTAATGATCTGTTGATACTGTCACCTGATGAATGTGATTACTACATCGAGTGTTATATAGACATCCGCATTTTCTGAAAATATCTTACCGCCCTCAAGCAAGTAATAAAAAAAAAACACTGATTCACACATGAACAGACAAGGTAATAGTAAAATTCCTAGATTTATAAAGAAATGCTTACAAGAATCACGTGGGTGGGATGTGGTTGTGGGATGTGGTCATGCAATCCTTTTTGTAATCTAAAAGTCAGGGAGCTATAAGATGTATTACCCCAGAATATTATGCCATATCTCAGGTGGGAATGTACATTCGCGAAATATACACAACAAACTATGAAGGCTGACTGAATTTGAAAGAATTCTGATAGCATAGCATAATGAACTAAATTTTGTGATCAATTCATTTAAGTATACGATCCATTTGAAATTTGACTGAAATGAGAGACCTAAAAATTTTGTTACTTCGAAAGTCCTTCCACAGTCGGGACTAGAACCGTAGCCCCCCCCCCCCCCCATCTGTCTCAGAGACAGCATCAAGCGATGCCCTGAGCCTCTGAAGCCGGTCTAGCATATTTAGGACGCCGCCAGACCCACTTCATCGCAGGGGAGTTATCAGTTGCTTTCAAGGATGTGCAGAGCCTCGCGGACGGCTCAGTCTTTCAGAGCGCCAAGGCCATTTAGCTTCCCTCGCCTAGTTACGTGAACCAGCAATAGCACTTTCTACTACAGCTTTTAGCCTATAATGGTAGCATATTAGATTCATTTTTCGAATAATTTCTACGTATTAAAATTAAGGATTTGGAATCATCCGTCGGCAGTGTTTGTATTATTTCCTCCAAAATGGTTTGTAACCTAGGTTCATGAAATAACAAAAAGCATATCTTACACTTACCTGTGGAACATGAAATGATCTCTTGTTTTATTGCAGCACCAGAATCACTAGGACAGCACGATGCAAGTGGATCCTACAGGAAAAAAAATAATAAAGAAGCATTGCATGCAGTAATATATAAAAAAGGAAAATTTCATCTTTATTTTGACTGAAACTCTGCGTAACACATTGTTGTCGTTGCTGGGTGGAGGCCAAGAAGAATAGGAGAGAGAGAGCGAGTGTGTGTGTGTGTGTGGGTGTGTGTGGTGTGTGTGTGTGTGGGGTGTGTGTGTGGTGTGTGTGTGGTGTGTGTGTGTGTGTGTGTGGTGTGTGTGATGTGTGTGTGTGGTGTGGTGTGGTGTGGTGTGGTGTGTGTGTGTGTGTGTGGTGTGGTGTGTGTGGTGTGGTGTGTGTGGTGTGTGTGTTTGTTTGTGTGTGTTTGTTTGTGTGTGTTTGTTTGTGTTTTTGTGTGTGTTTGTTTGTGTTTTTTTTGTGTGTTTGTTTGTGTTTTTTTGTGTGTTTGTTTGTGTGTGTTTGTTTGTGTGTGTTTGTTTGTGTGTTTGTGTGTGTGTGTGTTTGTTTGTGTGTGTGTTTGTTTGTGTGTGTTTGTTTGTGTGTGTGTGTGTGTTTGTTTGTGTGTGCGCGCGCGTGCATTGCGCGCTGCCGAAGTGCGTGCTGCGCGCGCGCGTGTGTGTATGAGAGTGGAAGAGAGAGAGAGAGTGGAAAAGAGGGAAGAGAGAGTGAGGGGGAAAAAGAGTGAGAGGTATGAAGGGGAAAAAGAGGTAGAAAGAGTGGAAGAAAGGAAGAGAGGAGGATGAGAGAAAAGAGGGTAGAACGATAGGGGAAAAAGACGGAAAAAGAGAAAGGGGGTAAAAGATAGAGGGGTGAAAAGAGAGGAAAGGGTGAGAGAAAGGGAGATAGAAAGAGAAACCAGGATGTCCGCCGGGTTCTGCTGGTTCGATATATTTATTAATTTATTTATTTATTTAACGGACAATTTGTCCTTGATTGTACAAAATCTATCAACAGATAAAGCATGTTTTGACAAAATATAAAATATAAGTATAATATAGTTAAAATAAAATAACATAACGTTATTCGTAAGTTAACAACTCGGCTTTAGCAATGGATAAAAAATTTGCATCACAAATATCGCTCTTGTCTCTGACTAGATAATTCATCAATTTACAGCAGCGGTTTATCACATTGTTTGCAGTAAACGATTGTTTATATAATTTAATAACAAAGATTTCTGTCGTTCTCGAATTAAATGTCGATGTTTTATATGTTATATAATTAAAAAGTAGAGGGCAATCTAGCGCACCCATAATCAATTTTCTCAAAAATATTGCATCCTGTAAATTTCTCAGTGATACCAGTGATGGTATATTCAATTGCAGTGCAATATAGTCATATTTGTGTTCAATGAATGGATCATCACAACCCAAATATCTGGCAGCTATTCTAAAAAACGTATGTTGAACAGTTTCTATCTTTTTGATGTTGTTAAAGAAGAAAGGCGACCATATCACTGATGAGAACATCAAAATAGGTCTAATCAGCATCAAATTAAGTGATCTCAAAACATCGATTGAGTGGAGATCGTGACAGGTACGTTTGACAAATCCCAAGGTCTGAATAGCTTTTGTAACAGATTGTTGAATATGGTCAGAGAACGTCATCTCAGTGTCAAATATGACACCCAGATCTCTGATAGATGATACCCTTTCCAAAAATTTAGAATCTAAGGTATATTGAAATACATTACATGCTCTAGTTCTAGTGAAGGTGATTGATTTACATTTATTGATGTTTAAATAGAGATCATTTTCAACACACCAAGTGTGTAATGAATCCAACGCTTGTTGTAGAAGTTTACAGTCATCTAGTGTTCTAATTTTCAAAAAAATCTTTAGATCGTCAGCAAAAAGCAGATATTCCACCTCAGTTAACCTCTCCGCAATATCATCAATGAAGATATTAAACAAAATTGGGCCTAAGTGTGACCCTTGCGGTACACCTGATGAAACAAAAATTGGACTAGATCTGAGACCATTTATCATAACATATTGTATTCTGACAGATAGCTGCGGAACCAACTCAAAAGAGGATCCTGGATTCCATAACTTTCGAGTTTGTTCATAAGGATGTTATGGTTCACGGAATCGAATGCTTTGCTGAAGTCTGTATAAATACAGTCAGTCTGGGTTCTATTTTCTAAAGCATCTAAGATAGGAGTAATATGCCAGGTTAGCTTCCAAACTTCTCCTTGGTATAAAACCAAATTGTCTTTCTGAAAGATAAGGAATAATTCTGTCACTTATTTTATCAAGAATCAGGGATTCAAAGAGTTTCGGAATGACACTCATAATTGAAATTGGCCTATAGTTTGATATGTTATTTTTGTCTCCTGATTTAAAAATAGGTGTGACATAAGATTTCCATTCATTTGGAAACGAACCCTCTCTCAAAGATTTATCAAATATCAATTTGAAAATCTGGGACATTACATATTTACAGTTGATTATGAAGGTAGATGGAATGCCATCTGGTCCGACAGACCCCTTCATATCCAGTTGATCTATTTTATACAGTATATCGGATAAACTTATCTCTATATCACAAAACGTGTCTGTATCAATCAATTCTGACATATTATCAACATTAACCCCACAAGATTTATTTTTGTAAAATGATGAAAAATAAGTGGCAAAGCCTTCTACTATAGAGTTAACATCATCGCACGTTGTTGAATCGAAGTACATTCCCCTAGGTAGACCTTTGTTCTCCTTCTTTGAATTTATGTATCTGTAAAAGTTTCTCCGATCAGCTGAGATATAATTACACAGGTTTTTATTAAAGTTATCGAAGTCACGCTTTGCCAATCTTTTACATTTTGCTCTCAGACTACAAAATCTAGTATAAATTATCGGAGAATTAGACGATTTGTATTTAACATATTTTTGTTTCATGCTGCTGGAAAGTTGATGTAACATGACGGAATTTTACATGGAAATTAAACCAGTGATGGTTGATCTCAGCTCTTTATCGGGTTTCCATTTCATTGACATTAATATGCATTCAATATAATAGAAATATGTCTAGTAGAAAGACGCCAAACAGTAAATAACTATTAGTTTCTTTTGGAACTAATAGTTATTTCTAACTAATAATTCTTGTTCAGTAACTAGCTCATTATTAAAATTTACAATGTCTTTAGCATCAGTTGTCATTCCCATCTCTCCACAGGCTGGCAATGACTGATATACTTTCATTACTCTGCTCACCTTCGCTACATGATTCGTTTGTAAATCCTGCTTTTATAAAATATTTTTTACCGTACCTGATGGAACTTTTTTAACAGCTTGATGGATCCAATTAACTGCATCCAAAAGACTGATCTACTTTGTTACTTTTGAGACATTTGAACACGTTCCTATCTTGGCGACTAGAGCCTATTAAACAAATTTTCTGTAATGTGGCTTTAGAATGTAAATGACCCCTTGGTCCAAAAGCTGGGTGATGAAGTAAGGTGGGAAATTTGCTAATTTCAATATTGACAGTTCCAGTTTTGGGTGGTATGTCGCATTATCTACAAACAGAATTACGTTCCGATTTTTCTCTTACCTTTTGTCTATTAAAATTTCTCAGCCATTCTTCCATTATTGAACCAGTCATCCACGCCTTTTTGTTGTGTTTCCAAGTCATCGACAGAGATAAACGATTCAAATTTCGGAACGTTCTTTGACAACAAGATTTCCCTTTAACTAGAGGTTTTTGAAACTCCCCTTCCATGCTACTACAATGTTAGGCGTTCTTTGGAGATCTTCCCTCCGATACATTTGTCATTCCTCACAGCCAGTTTTTGTAGGCAGAGCTCATCTCTGTTAAAAATGTCTTTAGTTTCATACTCTTTTACCATAGATCGAAGTTTTTCCTTCCAATCTATCGCGTTCTGCACATCAACATCATCGGCGATTGAAGACAATGTTATGACGTGATTTGAAACTTTCTAACCACCCGTTAGAAGCTTTAAAATTGCCATTCCCTTGTTTTTTAGTCACTTCTAATACTTCTGTCTGAATAATAGGACCGGATATAGGCATTCCCTTTGCACCTGTAGAAACCATTCATACACCGCATTATTTATGACCTTTCACTTTCCTCAGGAACTTCACTTCTCCCGATGTTCCTTTCAACCATTCGTCTCGAATTAGTATTTAAGTACTTAAAATTACTTAGTACTTAAAATAACATCAATTAGAATTTTACCCACTTTCAGTTTTGCAACAACGCCTTTCGCAGAATGTCTTTTTTTTCTTGAGTTCTTCAATCACTTCCATTTTCTTCTGTAGCGGAAGAGTTTCGCACGTACTTTTTAAAGCCATTCTGACATACGAACACAGTTTTCCTACACTATACCGCTAGCGTTCATTAAATTGTGAGCTCTACAGTTCGTGAAATCTACGATAGCTACGCTAAGATAAGACAGCCTTCTCGGAATTCCATTGCCGACTGAAGGGAGCGCGGTCACGCTTTTGAGAATTGAACGGGGTGCGGACAACCAAAGGATTAGCATAAACATAGCAATTAGGATAAACATAGCGACAGCAACTATGACGCTATTGTTGCGACATGGAAAATCACATCAAAGGGTGCGAAAGTCGCGGCGAAACAAACACAATTCCAAAAACGTTTTCGGAATATTAAACCTAAATTTCCGGCTTAGACAGGTAATAAACACTTTAGGTTCTAAAAATACCATTCCGTGTCCGCGCTAGGCAGGTTTCCGGCTTATAGATGTCATTTTCACGTATAAAATTGTTCCGTTCTGAATTTTGTCCGGGATGGCAGGTTCCCGTCTTACATATGCTCTGTCTGAGGCAGGTTTTACTGTATATGACATTTCATGTCTTTGAACAACTGCCTTCATTCAGAAAAGAAACTATACGTTGTATATTGTAATTTTAAGAATACGACAAAAACACCTTTCAAATGTTTCCCCAGATGGACATAAGATCAGCCGTCAATCGCTTTTTCGGTATCCACGACCCACAAAAATGGATTCTGACTACACAGCGTCTCTGAGGAAGTAATTTACTACATACAGAAACACGATTTATCCATTTTGTTATCAATGGACGACAAAAAGAATTTTCCATCGAAAATTCGCCTTTTTCCAGCAGCATTTGAATACTTTCTCTATTCTGAAGAAAGTATGCGAGAAAATAACCAGTGGTACTCCTTACGCAATCAAGGCAAACGTATTCAAATGCTGCAGAGAAAACGGCGAATTTCGACAGAAAACTCATTTTGCCACTAAATTTTGCAATACAGAATGTGCTGTAGGTTTCGCCAGGAGACTTCCAGCCTCAAACTCTCACGCAAATACTTCCGACCACGTAATCGCTCCACACTAGACATTGCGCACGCTGTTTTAACATGAGCTATTTTGTGTTGCTTTCACTGAGTCACTAAACGAGACTGCTTTTTTCCGGTCACTGCAGTGAAGTAATACGGAACGTGCGGACCCGTGACAGCAACAGATTGGGGCATCGAAATCACGGTTCCCAGAATTTTGTGCGATTGGCAGGCATTGTTCATTCACTCAATTCCGCATCGGTATTACAGAAGTTTGCCATGCTAGTTTTGTTCCCCTCCTGTAAATTACTTCCTTTAATACATTTTGTCGTCAAAATCCACGTTCTGTCGGTTCATTATATGAAAAAATTGATATACGTCAAAAAATGTCTGTCCGTCCCTTGTTCTATTTAAAATAACTGCGGATAAATATTTGGTAGGAATTTCATCAAAATTGATATCTCTTGTGTGGTTGAAATAATAATAATAATAATAATAATAATAATAATAATAATAACAACAACAATAACAACATTAATGATAAATGGCTTTCTTACCTTCTCTTCGTCACTACAAGCTGTTTCTTGCTTCACTGGAGGATCCTGAAGAAATACAGCAACTGGGGGCTCTAACTCCTGCAACGAAGACCCAAAATATTATACAGAGAATAAAAAAATTAAAAGATGAATACGTAACTATATAGTACCAAAAGTTCAAACCTACCATTCCCAAGTCATGGATATCAACTCCCTGGGAGAGATAGTTGACATACAAAATAGACATAGAAAAGTATTGCGGGTGATGATTTAAAAAAAAAAATGAATCTTTTAATGATTTTTTTAAAATTTAACAAGCATAATATGATTAACTGTTTGCACAGTGAAGTAGATCTCGTAAGGAAATTACTTGCCATAAAAGAGAAAAATACTGGTATTTTATATGATAATATGCATCTTGAAAGCAAAGATCTAAATTATCAAGTGAATGACCTTTAGGCTGCATGTAAATATTTTCAAAGAAAGATAAACGGGTTGAAAGCATCTCAGAAACATTAATCAAATCATGGACTGATTGAAGTTGTAATAAAAAGTTCGATAGTGAAATCAATAAAGAAAGGACAGTAAACTGCATGTTAAGAAAATACATGTCAATTGATATAGATAACTGGAAGATTGTACAATGCAAGTTAAATGAAATGACAGCTCAAATTCTGTTAAAATGATACCTGAATAAAGTAGGTACATGAAAATTGTGTTGTTAATACATGAATGCAATCTAATTCGAGTTAAAACAAGAATATGTGGAGAATACTACAATATTTAATAATTACTATTATACAGAATGTCCGGGGAGGAAACGTCGAAAATTCGAAAATAAGCCCGAAGATAATTTTAAGCATATTTTGTCTAAACATTTACTTGGATTTTCTGAATGGTTGAGATGCAATAAGCACTCCAAAATTCGTTTGAAAAAACACTTTCTATGCACAAATTTGCATTGCAGAAGCATAAAAACACTCCAGTAACATGTAAATTGTACATTATTTACAAAAGAAGTGAATATATTAGTCCAGATAGAAAAATAAACACAGAAATAAACTAGTGATGCTACAGAATTGCACAGACTTTCTCATAAAGTTTTCTAATTTCCTTGGCGTGGACTGGCTTAACGGTATTGCCCCATCTTTGCGCGGCCATCTACCGCGCCCAATTTTTTTTAATAATTTTTTTAAATTTCGCAATTTTTCCGTTTCCTAATAGTAGAACCAAAATATTGTAATCTTGTCATACTTGAGAATTACCACTTAACTGCTCCATTTTAACATCAAATTGGCAATTAATTGTTTACAACATTCAAAACTATGTAGCAAAATCAACTCAACCTAAAAATAGTAATTTCTTTCTTATCAGGAAACCAAAGATTTCTTAATGCTCATTTCATGTAAATACTCTACATTTATTGATCATACGGCTCCAGAATGAAGACCACCACGCAATTTTTTATAAAGAGTATTCAACCTTCACGAGAATATCAAAAATACCCAATGAAACAGAAAAAAAAAAAAAAAAAACTATTCTGCGAAATGAAGAAAGGTCAGCACAGGTTTCTACATTACGCATTTATTGTATTGAAAATAATTTGTTACAAATAATTATCACACTAAAAATCGCACTATCTTTTGCACCAAAAACGCACTTAACAGAAACAATTTAAAAAATCTTACTATTTATTCTTATGGGTGGTCCACACACTAATATTAATTTCTTAAAAATACTATATACAGGTTGAGTCACGTAACTTTAGCACCTCCCGTAACTTTTGAACGGTTGAAGATATTGAAATGCAGTTTTCACGGAAGTGCACGAGAAAATAGGGCTAAATGATATGTGTATTTATTTCTATTTTATCACTTGTATTTTACGAGATATTTGAGGTAACTTTGTTTTTTCAAATGGAACTATACATATATTTTCAGACTATTATGAAGACGAATCTAATGATGTACATATGTCATATGTTAGATAAGATTTTTTTTCAGAAATTTTGATTCTTTTGCGACCAGTTCTTAACGGATATTTTGAATGTAACACACTGCCACAGAAGGTCACTCAGCGCTCCACCAGCAAGCGCGCGCTCGGGGAAGGGAAGGGATATTAGTATTTCAAGATAGGATAAATATTCCAAATATTCACAAAACTGTTGTAGTTTTTTCCCTGAACTCTGCTTTCCATCCTTCCCCATTTCCAGATTTTTTTTAAAGAAATAGAAGGATTAAAAATAAGGATTTATCGTAAGTATGTATTGTAATAAAATTATTTATTACTTCAACTCCAGTTAATGGGGTTTTATATCACAGGATATTAATGGGATCTTGAAACAAAACATAATAAGAATAAATACAGACTGTACAAAGAATACTATTGCGTATTCTGAGCAAACAATAATAATAGGCGTAGAATAATAACAGGGATAGAAACATCCATTAAGATAATTAATCACTAAAATAAAAATATATTCCCAAAATATAGTAAACAATAGTAAATAAAGGTATCACTAGAGACGGACAAAACTGCATTCAGTCTCTCGTATCTCGTCCGACCTGTGAATCATTCTCGCTGGCCGAAGAAGGAAGAAGGGTCGTGGAGGGGGAAGCGCCCAGCCAAGGCCAAGGGAGTGCACTGGCGAAGGAGATTCTCCTCTGCGGGAGGCAACGAGATTCTCGTATCTCGTAGGGACAGAGTATCTTCCTAAGCAGTCCAAGCCGGCCGAAGCTCGGAAGAGACTCATGATCAAAACTGCTTTATGTAGAGCAACGATTTCTTTCTAATTAATTGATTTAAAATAAATACTCTCTAGCGTATTAATGAAACGTTTCCTTTTACTTTCATAATATTGAAGAATTTCATATCGTCGTACTCAAGAAAAGTAATAAATAAATAAATAAATAAATAAATAAATAAACAAATAAATAAATTAATAAAAAATAAAAGGAGATGGCTCACAGCAACAACTGTATTAAAGCGTTTTCTTATTATTGTAAATGTTTTGTGTTACGGTGTTTACGTTTCGCATACTTTGTATGTAAATGAAAACCTCACATAATTTAAAGTTCGTAAAAATTGAATTATGAAATAATAATTATTGATTCCATTGAAAAAAACCTTTTCTTAGTGTCCTTCATCGAGCTATCTCCCATCTGACCTGAGAGATGACAAGCCTATCTTCGTATTTCGCACGTGGAGAGGCTGTCAACGTATGCGCCGCGCCGAAGGCGTAGGACCGTTTCTTCCCTCCCCGACCCCTCCTACGGTGAACCAAGGAAGCTTTGACACCTTGATATGATAGGAGCGTTCAGAATATTTGGGATATGTTTAGTATCTTGAAATACTAAGATCCATGCCTTCCCCGAACGCGCGCTTGCTGGTGGAGCGCTGCGTGACCTTCTGTGGCGGTCGGTTACATTCAAAATATCCGTTAAGAACTGGTCGCAAAAGAATAAAAATTTCTCAAAAAAATTCTTATCTAACATATGACAATATGTATATCATTGGATTCGTCTTTTTACGCTCTTCATAATAGTCTGAAAAAATAGGTTTACTTCCATTTGAAAAGACAAAGTTACCTCAAATATCTCGTAAAATACAAGTGATAAAATAGAAATAAATACACGTATCAGTTAGCCCTATTTTCTCATGCACTTCCGTGAAAACTGCATTTCAACATCTTCAATCGTTCAAAAGTTACGTGACTCATCCTGTATATTTAATGACGAAGGGACTACAGAGATAATTACTTCTTACAATTGTTTATAAAAGGCCTTTAACATTCAAAGGGAATATCAAAATACCATGTACATAGCGTTGAGGGCAGTACACGATTTTTTTTGACAGCTTCTATTCCGCGGAAATTCTAAACCGGGTAAAATCTGTCGGGACGTTCTCCGGTCGAGGAGCTCTATGCCCCGTGTTCTTGCCTGCATCGAGCAGGGATGCCGCTTAGAGATGTATGAGAATTTGACACTGAGCGGGTTACCTTATTTACTTCGCCGAAGCCCGTCAGGGCGCTCCAGGCAACAGGAAATTGCTCTCGCCTTTCCGATCTTCGTAATGATTAGTGATAATCTCGCCTTTCCGATCTTCGTATGATCTGTTCCTTACCAAGAACACAACTGTCTTCAAAAATAGCGCTTCAGGCATTTTCGCTTTTAGAAGATAGAATTACTCAAGATAGGCGAGTTTACTTAGATAATTTTGTATTGGTTTCGAAGTTTGATGCATGTCAGATCAGTAAATTTGCTGTTCCTGTTAAGCATACAATCCCAAAAGAGGTTTCAAGTGCATTGCTAAAAGAGTGGATTTATGGAGAAGATTAACGGCGGGCTGGAAATCTATTTTTTTGCCAATATTGTGAAAAAGTGGTTAACTGTGCAAAAAATACTTCTTACAGCATAAAAAACTGCAACTCGCGCGCAAAAAAGAACGCAAAAAGTGAGACAAATTATTCAAACCTTCTTCAACAAGTGCAAGTGCAAAGATAAAGACAAGAAAGAATTTCAACACTGACGTGTGCTACGCCGCAAACATTCTACTTTCAAAAATACAACATTTAACATACTTGATACATACAATATACAACATACTTGAAAATACAAAACGTAACCAGTTTAACGAACAAAATATAAAATTCCACGAGTCGACTCAGGAAATATTATATATCCGCAATATGTTTTGACAATCGAAAAAAAATCGACTTGTTTTTAGAGAATTATGTTTATCCTTTATGCAGTACGTCTTACGTATAAATTTTAATATTATTCAACCATAATGCCCATTTCACTGCCTATTTTTAAGTTTTTACTTCCTAAGTGCCTGCCTATTGTCAACTATAATGACTATTTCCCGGCCTACTTTTAAGTTTTTAAGTACCTACTAGTGAGAACCCGTCAAGATTCGACGGTGAGATCTGATATAAATGTAAAATACTGTGCCCAGACTAATGTTCACAATGTGTTGCATTGTTTGGATCTTCAGGGTATAACGAAGATATTCTGTGATGTGGAGTTCCCAAAATTTTTAACACGTATGGCCCATGACCAGCTGGCAATGCAATATCGGCACCAAATTACACAAATCAAAAAGAGCACTATTATACTGACGGATATTATTTCTTAAGTTTTTTTGTGTGTCATCATCACCTATAAACAACTGTTTAATTTCTTCTGACATATTGATTGAAGGTAAATTTATTTTCCCATTTAAGCAACACTGAGTAAACTCGTTTACAGAATTTCTCTCACATGGGAAGTACAAAGCAGAACAAAACTGACATTTTATAGACAATCACCCCACAGAAAACGAAATGACCTCACTATCACGACACCTACGCTGCCTTTCTCTTTCCCTGCGCCCAGTCAATGTACTACATTTGCGTCTTTTGGGGCACGTGGGCAACGATTCAAAATTCGACATAACCTGTGAACTTCACTACTTCAGTACAACCGAGCAAACCCCACTGTCTGAATGTTCTCTACAAAATACACCACAAAAGCAAATACATGCAAACTAAACGACACAATGCAATTATTACACTGAAACAAAACCTTTACGAATTGTAAACAAATCTCAACAATCAAAACACAACATCAAGCAGTGCCACCATGAAGCAGCTTGGACTCACATCTATCGTTTCATATAATCGATTTTGAAAGAGCTGCCCTTTGGAAGAAAACAATTGACTATGGATAAGCGTATTATTAAAGAATGATTTAATTAATTAATTTACACCGTTAAATGTCGGTGAATCAACAGAAACAATATCTGATAACACATCTAGGGATCACATTCTTTCATTTAAAGGAAAAAATACTACAATCGGTTCAGTAGAAGCTCTAAACGAAGACATGGCAGAATATCTTTTTTTTTTAATATATAGATAGATTTGCCTGCCTATTTTCGACCTTTTTAGTGTCTATACGTCCGAGTTCTAACTACATTAAGATGACATAACAGCCATTTTCCAGTATTTTTCTTTTAAAAAATTACGCAAATGTATTTTTACTTTTACGCGCTTAAGAAGGAACTTCTTAAAAAGAGAAAGTTATGTAATGCTGTGCGAAAAAACGGCGAATTTTCTCCGGTCGGCAACGACTATTTAAGACACCCAGAGTCTGGCACAGTTAGATCTGTTACTGCTGCTGCTACAATGGCAGGTTCTCACGATTTAAGTGAATTTGAATGTGGTGTAATAGTCGGCGCAAGAGAGAGGGGGCATAGTATCTCCGAGGTCGCGATGAAATTGGGATTTTCCCGTACGACCATTTCACTAGTGTAACGTGAATATCGGGAACCCGGTAAAACATCAAACCTGCAGCATCACTGCGTCCGCAAAAAGATCGTGCAAGAACGGGACAGGTGACGACTGGGGAGAATCATTAGACGTGACAGGAAGTGCAACCCTTCCGCAAATTGCAGCAATTTCAGTGCATTCAGCGAGACAATATCGATACGGGGTTTCGGAGCCGCAGCCAATTTCGTGTATAGACCGATTTTTCCTAAGGATGAGCCAAAGTGACAGCTAGTGCTGGCAACATAACTGAAGGTTGTGTGGTCGTTGTGCCCTCGAGCCCATTAGACTCCCTTCCTGCATTTGTTCGTTTGCAGTAACTTGTAAATGGCTTCGACACTTCCTTTTCTGATGTCCTCGTCCGACAAAAATATAGTGCGCCACAAGAAATAATTGAAATTATGAAGGGCAGTGTTACGTCAGCGCCCTCTGGAATATATAATATATTCTAGAAGGCGCTGGTTATGTGCTCTTCTGTATTTTTTTTCTACAAACATTACATTGAATTTACTTTTTGTGTGATAAATATTGTTTATTTTAAAACCGAGGTGCGTACTGGTGCACGTGTTTCAGTCTATTGTGCTGTTGTGCGGTGAGCTGTGATTGAGAGCTTTCTATTTACATTCGTGGCAGCTTTCTTTTACTGCTTGTGAGAGTATGTTAATGTATTTTCCACATACGTAATTAAATTTAAATATTTCCCGGACTCGCGTACGTACAAATACCTCAGCGAAACAGATTTCTGCGTAGGGATGTTTTCACAGGAGCCATAACCTAACACTTTACGAAGAGGTGTGGCTGAACAGCTGTAGCGGCGGAGGGATACATCTCTGAATTACACGTGAAGTTCACTTGTTACGCGAACTGTCACTTTGGCTCATCCTTAGGAAAATCCTTCTATACCCTTGATGACAGCATAACACAGAACTTTACGCCTCGCTTGGGCCCGACAACACCGACATTGGATTGTTGATGACTGGAAACACGTTGCTCGGTCTGACGAGTCGTTTCACATTGTTTCGAGGGGATGGACGTGTACGCACGCTCGCTCTGTCCCTGTCTCAATTAGCCGGCGGCGCCAGCCGAATTCATTTACTACGCTCCGTGAAGTCACGAAGGTTAAGCGAATTCGAGACTCGCGGGTTCTTGGTTGGGTGACCGCCCAGGAACCCTGGGATCTAACGTCGTCGAGCCCCTGGCCGAAGGGATAAAAGGCACTGACTGACTACGACGTGACGAGACTTGACTTGAGATTATTGTAACGGAGGATTACTCCATAAATAAAAGCACATTAATGGAGGATTGACAGATGAGGCAGATGAGTGCAAAGCGCTCAACGCCCCTTAAGGGGCCTGGAGACGCGTTGCGTCAAGGTGTAGATGCAACAAATTAAAAAATTGTCTGACTCTGTCCCTCTCATTCGGATCTCATCCTGCAGATTTCGATGTGAGAAACGTGGATTAATGATACAGAATTTAAAATGCTGCCGGATGTTGCGGGTTGCATGTAGCACGAATATTTGATTTGTTCTACGGTGCCGTTTAGTGGAGTTACAACAAAATTAACAGCACATAAACCTTTTGGGTGAAAAAACACGTATATGTGCCAATTTTCATGGAGATCGGTCACACGATGTTGGAGTCACCCGCACACACACAAACACTCACTCACACACACAAATTTAGGAAGAGACAAAAAAAAAAAAAAAGAATGATGCGATAACATTATATTTACTATTTATGAGAAAATTGCCGTTCATTGATTACTTGCGTACTTGCATAATAATTGATGCGGTGTAAGATAAGATGTTATTCTTACCTTCTCTTCGTCACTGCAAGTTGTTTCTTGCTTCGGCTCAACGAAAGCAGCAATAGGGGGCTCCGTCTCCTGCAAAGTTGAACATGACAAAGCGAAAAATTAGCATATACATTGCTTTCGCAGTATCAATTCAAGAATGTTTTGAAGCCTGCCACTCCAAAAATCTGGGATATCGGTACCCGAGGGAGAGAGTTTAAAAAAATGTTATCGTCAATATAAAATAAGTACTGCTTATTAAAGAATTCTCCGTAAATAATACTTAGAACATATGACAATCCATCAGAAACCATCGACACAAATTGCGGTAAATGTTTTACTGCTCGAGAAGGAATTACATCACATATCTGCAGCCAATAGATTTAAAACAAAAACAAAATATGCAAATGTGTCACAAAATAGCTATTGTATCTCACAATATAATCGTCCATAATTTGGAAACAACGCGTTCTAGGTCCTTAAAACCAGTTTCGTCTGATGCTAAGAGAACAAAAATTTTGTTGGAACAGGTGAGTGTTGTGGGAACAAGAGTTTTGGTGATGAAGGTTGGAAAGAAAGTGGGGACAGATGAAATAGCGTTGGAAAGTTGGGCGTCAGGAGGGGTAGGGGGTTTCTTAAGTACTTTAATTCTATAAAAATAAAGTATTTTTTGATTAACGATTGCCTTTTTGAAAATGTAGTTCTGTGTGCCCCCACTCCATAGCATCAGTGGTGAGAAAATGGAAGAACAAGAAATACTGGTAAAATTAAATGAACTAGTAGTGCTAAAACAGCACGTACTTTCTCGCCCGTATTTTCACAAAAAATTACGGGAAAAATTGTACATGAATTTCTTTCAAGTCTATCTGTAAGGAACAAATTTGAT
Source organism: Teleogryllus occipitalis (assembly GCA_011170035.1). Lineage (NCBI taxonomy): Eukaryota > Metazoa > Arthropoda > Insecta > Orthoptera > Gryllidae > Teleogryllus > Teleogryllus occipitalis. Next base: position 22,554 of record BLKR01000832.1, on the reverse strand, counting down.
TCAGGGGGAAAATCTGTATCTTTAATATTTTTGTTCTAGGAAATTGAAGAAAAAAATTTGAATTTTTGTATTTTTCGAAAAATTACGAGTTTTTAACATGAGACCCGCACCTTTCTCTTAAACGTCCTTCACACTATCAAACAACAAAATTTAATCACAAAGGATGGAGTCATTTTTTTTTCCAAAATGTCCCAGAAGCTTCATGTAAAGTACTCCCCAAATTGAAATATCGGGTTCAAATTCAAGGATACACAACATCAGTTAGATCGATTGGGGAATATATGCTATATATCACTTTTGGAGAAAATAGGCTGACGGTTTAGCCGCTAGCGTTGTTCACAGACGGACAAGCAAACGTTATTTCATTTTTCGATATCAAGGACCCACAAAATATGGATTCTGGCTACACCACTACACCTTAGGGGTTTTTTTCCTAAATTTGGCAACTGTATTTATCCACTTTTTCTTAACCAGGACCCTATATTAAGAGTTTTTCTTCTGAAAATGCGGCGTTTTTTCGCGCAGCGTTACATCTTCCTCACTATTCTGTAGCGAGAAAGTAAAAAAAGTAACATTTCTTCACGATAAATTATGTAAATTAATAAATGAACTATTTGATTTTCGTGCAATTCAATCTCAATGCTTAGATTGTTAGGACGTTTTTTCTTGCACAGAACACGGCCTGCTATGTTTAAGTTTAGTTTTCAGGATGGCAGTTCAAAGCTCGACAGAGCAATTTTTTTAAACTTTAAATCAATTATTTTCATTGTGTGAAGTTTTCGCTCAGGTCCAACTAATTATTACTGTTTGTTCAAAGTATAATTCTATGATGTACCTTCCTAGATAATTTTCCTCGGAGTGGAGCCTACACAGCAAGTCTTAACATCAAACACTTCTTTGGCACGAACTACACAGCACAAATATTTCTATCAGCATGCATCTTATTGAACAATGGAAAGAAAATTAGGATTTTACTTGTTACCTTGCGCAGAAGGAGGGAGAAAATCGGAAAAGAAAAAAGAACATTGCTTGCACAAAGTTACTCGCTGTGAGATGACACTGTAACAACTTATGCTTTGCATATCTCATAGATACATTTGCGCCCTGCAGTGCTTAAATCCTGAAAAAAATTCCTGTCTCATCTGGTTCAACTCGTTTGGGACTTATTCATGATAAACACTGATACAGTTTTATCTGAAATTTTTGGGTTCATACGAGTCATTTAAAATACAGGCATCTTTTGTTCTTCATCTGTTCTTATTGTTAATTATTTTATTAATAGAAGTTGTAGAAAATTGTATCCTCTTTAAAATTTGTACGAATTTTTTCTTCAGGACTCACGATTGTAGAGAAAAAATGTCAGAAAAATAAGTTTCTTGGGCATCCCAAACCTAGCACAGGCACAGATAGCACGGTAAACTTGGGGTTTTAACTAGTGCTTGGGTACATACAACATGCATACAGAAAATGTTTTTATGGCATTTCTCCAGGTAAAATACACTTGACTGAACTAGAGGGGTAGTTCAAAAGAATTTATTTATTTTCATTTTTCATATTATTTATAAATTAATTTATTTAGTATCAACCATTTCCTTCATATTTATGACCCTTTTTCCATTTTGGGGGAAAAAAAAGAAAGAAAGAAAAAAAGAAAGTACAGAAAAGTGTTCAAAGTATAATAAGATGGTCTTGTAGAATTGAATGCAACCTTGTGTGCCAGTGAACACTTTTTTCAGTGAATTTAGAGAAATCTAAGTAAGGTTGTTCACTTCACAAAATATTACAATTAAGATTAATGTATGCAAAATCCTGTATTTCTGCTAAAATTATTTACAAACAATTTAACTATTTAAAATAAAAATAAAATACTGCTTTTAATAGCATATCAGCATTTATTTCACAATACATTTACGACTGTTGCAGAATTTAACTCGAAGAACAAGTCCTTCATTCTGTCATCAGGTTCCATCTTGCTGGTTTGGGGTAGTTTGGTAACTACCAAGTTCCCAATTTAGGGACATAAAATATTTCCACACTCAGCATACCGAAATGTGTTTGGACAAGTCTTTTCACATATAACACTTGATGTTCAAAATAGCAGACACCTCCCCACACACACACACCTTATGATAAAGATGAAAATGGTTACAGAGAAATACTCAGAATGTTATAGACTCAGGTTTCCCAAACAATAACGGCAGAACATTCTTGTTCTGCTAGATCTGAAAAGGTTTTCAGCAAAAATTTGGAGAGATTTTATCTGTACTGTAGATTATAACAGGTACCATGTTATAATACCAAGATATCAATTCACAAGAAAAAAAACCTCTCTTTGCATCAAGTGGGAAAAAAGTCAAATCATTTCTCACACTGTACACATGAAAGAGGTGTGTTATTACCTGATCGACACACAAGTCCTCTCAGAAAAAAAAGGCGGGTACTGGCCACCCAACCCAAATGGATAACACAGAGCACAGGTACAAAACAAGCATCCAGTCAGTCAACAACTGCGCTCAGCATAACAGCCTAATATCCAATGTAACAATATTCTACCTGCCAAGTCTCTTCTACCCACTAACAGTTGCTCTCGAATTCAGCCACAGTAGTAAACTAGCAGTTTCTTGAAGTTACTGCATTACCATACACGAGAATTATTATATTACATTACAATATTAGTGTATAAGAATCAATAAGTACACTTTGAAACATAAATTACACTCCTGTACAATAATAATTAAATTAGCTTCTAATAACAGAAATTAGAAAAATAAACTTGTAGCTTACAAAAAACATTAATTAATGTATTGATTACATAAATAAGTATTAATAATTATGAATTTGATATGATTGGAGTTCTAGAGTTCACGAAGGTGTAAATAATGCTCTTGCAATGGTACCACATAAATTATTGTACCCCAACAACTATTGCTATAGCATCACAGCAACTAATTAAGTTTATATGGACATACAGCCACAAGGTGGCACACAAGGAATGTTTTGAAGGACTTGTTATCAGCTGCTTTATATTAACTGGGAACCTACTGAAAAGAAGTGCTGCAATATGGTATGGATCTTTGATGGTAGAGTACTTGCTAATTCATACCCTGTTGTTGCCTCTATGACCACCAATCTGGTAGTTATGAACATCTTCATTACTACAGTACCGGCAGCATATCAGCGACAGACAGTTCAATGCGTTGTTGCCACACACCGCTATGCACATGCCACAACCTACATCACTGATAAATTAAATCTCATACCATCAGCACTTACTAACAGGCTATAACACGTCTTAATATCAGGCTCATAACTTTTGCCTAAGCTGAACCTTATCATTTCCACGACTTTGTGTGTACCAGATGACTGGCAACACTGAACCCTTGCTGTAAGAAAGTAAACAAACCCTCACAAGCTGATTGCTTCAGAGCAGGTCACATAACGAACCACAGCATGTGGTGAGAGAACTGTCAGAGCTGCTTATATTCTGCCGGTACTGTAATCAAAAATCAATGAAGACTTTCTCTTAATAGCAATAATCCATAAATGTAGAGTGCTACAACAGTCAGTTTTTCAATCAATATAGATGTCTTTACAAGTCCATCTTGATTTAATTTTAAAAATGTTTCTGAGAAAATTCTTTTCTTAAACCATTAATCTATCAATATTTTTGGTGAAGTACCTCCCAAATTTCAATACCATACTATAAGTGAGCATGGATTATGCCATAATAGATTGATGAAAGTGCACTAGTTTTGATCTATCTGGAAAAGTATTTAAAGAGGAATATATGGGGGCTTATTTTATTACAGAGAGAACCTACACATTTATTGTAAGTAAAGATTTTTATCAATAAGCATTTCTAAAAATTTATGACAGTCTGATTCACATCCTCATTATCAACTTCCATTTTAATGTTCTGTTGAAACTGTTTATGATTTAGTTTAAAGAGTTATGATTTAGTTTAAGATTAAGTTCAATGACAAGCCTTTTGGCCAATTAGTTTATTTTAGCATTTTAGCATATTTATATATTAAATCAAGTTACTTTTCGATATGTCACATCTTTCAACTATTTTTTAGAACTTATACAAAAAGACAATTTAGTTAAAATTTATAAGAAATATCACCAAAACAACACAATATACCACTTAACTTTTATCCACATTAAAATTTTAGTAAATTTAAATTTCATTCCTTTAGGTTAATTTGTAAGAATAACTAATTTGTTTTAATAATAAAAAAACAGATGGTTTTATTTAATCGAGGATGCACCTAATTCCTGAACTATTCAGTAAAGAAGGTATCCGAGGCATTTGAAAATTCTTATGATTTGTATTTTCTTACTAGTTCTATTAATCAAAAGCTATTTCATTTTCCAATTGGTGTTCCAAGTTCCTACTGTGATGGAGAGATGTAAGGATTTTGTAGTAAAAGTGGTAAGGACTGAAGTCAGCAATTTTGAAAATAGTAATTGAAACATTACATACAATTTCACTAAAAAGAACTATTTGAACATAGTTGGTCTACTAGCAATGTTAAATAAATACATGAATGGAGTGAAATTTGCAAAAGCAAAACATAACACTTGCAATTTAAGATCAGGGAATTACAATTGAAATAATGTTTTCTCTTTGGTGATAGCCCATAGTGCATTCAAATGAAAAACTTCCAAATCCCAACGATCCTTGCAACTAACCCTTCTTTCTTATCTTTACAACCAAATGTTTGGTGCATCATACACGGGTATTTTGAGGAAGTGTAAGAAGATTGTAATTGCTTTCCTTGCCACATGCAAAAGAACACAAGCATCACAATCACACCCTTGAGAAAACACTTGTCTTTTCTGGAGGGTCTAATTGTGATGTTTTGAAAACTTTCAAAGTCAATGCCATTTCTCTGATCCACTCACACAATTCTGTTTTCCTACTGAATTAGCAACAACAAACGAGACATTTCTCCAGAACCTTCAATCATGAATTCAACACTGAAAGATAACGAAAAAGCTATGAGGATAAGTACTCTTGCAACTGCAAAAATATGCATTTACATAATGATATCTACTTTACTTTTTCGTCATAAACATTGCAACTCCTCAACTACTACATGATAACCACCAAACATTATAATTCCATTATGTCACTTAACACTACCATAGAACTACTCACCAAGGTATTCCAGCAACATTCTTTCTTATCGACCGGTTCTTCTTTAACCTAAAAATTAGACAAATTATCAATCAAAAGTAATTTGAACGAAGAATTTACATTTGAATCATCCATAACAATTCACTTTGAGAATCATTAATAAATATTCGTAATTTGTTTCTCTATACCGAGATGTAGACAAATCACATTTTAGCATTACATCAAATATATATTAAAGATTATACATATATAAAGAAATTGCTTACGGCCTCGATTTTAATTACGCTTTCCATTAAAACATTAATATCTTCCATTTTACCACAACCGAGGCAAAGTGCAAACTTGAAAACAAGTTATTTACTTTTTGCAGCACAGATCATTTGTCTTGTTTTTACAGTAGCCCAGCAGTAGGAAAACCCATGAATTTGTATACATTATTGAATTTGCCATGGTGGAAATAACAAGGTGTAGCGGTGCGCATGCCGCCGACTATGGACCAATCATGTTATAACCCACCAACCGTGCGCCAAATTCAAATTATCTACGCAGGCGCGGACATTAGAAAATTATTTAAAATAACGATATTTGTTATTAAAATTACTCGTTTAATTTTGTGAAGACCTTCAATATTAGTTCATTGGTGATATTCATGAAATGCTCGCAGTTTAAATATTTCAGGTCTTGTATACAAAAAGTGTGAACAAATACAATGACCTGACCTAACCTACAATATTTGGCCACGTTATTATAATCACTTTTCTATTTAAACTTATGTTTTCTACTATTTGATGTGTTCCACACGTTTGTCACTCACTATTTATGGGCGTTTTGAGACAATTTGTCCCTGAATAAGTACTGAAGAAATAATCTGAAGGTACAAAAATAATCTTGCTTCTTGCAATGTGCAACATTGTATCACATTTACTTTTGAAAGAGTTGTATCTTCCAGTAAATCTAATTTGCCGTTTTTATGTAGTCAGGGAAAATATAATGGTGTACTTCCTTTTTTCTTTTTTTAAAGATTTGTCATGAGAGGAATCAATGGGCGGTATTGAGTTCGGTCTAACTTTCATATCGAAGATAACTAGAATAATAACAATAATTAATACCAAAATTACAAGACTATCAGCAGAAGTATTAACTTATTTTGGTTAAAGAAATGTGATACGATTTCCTAAATGCCAAGTACAGAAGATGAATGACAGCTATTTTTTGTTCGTGATTTTTGAGTTATTATAGGCTACTATATGTGGCCAGGTATAGTAAACACTCAATTTTACTTTTATTTCTATTTTTATAATTCCTCTACATAGTTTCAGATTTGCTTTGATGATTGGTAAGAACGCAAAAAGATGTGAATGACAACTATTGAATTTTAGTGGATAGGACTACTCTACGAAAATCTGTCATATACTTCATAGATTGGCAAGTTATTTAATAATATTAAATATAATTCTATGTTGATGCTATTTATTACTTTATAAAATTTTTGAAATGTTTCAAGTATCCGCAAAGAACATAGAGCAGAAAAAATATTGTAATAAGGCTTTACACCTGTTTCTAACCATTTTATCAAGGTGGAAATAACCACCATGCAATTTAATATATAATTCATGAACATATAGTATTTGTAATAATTACAATAAAAATTAGGAATCACTTAACAAGGACTCAAAGACAGTATTCAATTGGTGATATTCATGAATTTATTTGTTCACAAATTTTCAGAAATATTTCAACTGTCTAGAGAGAATTTATACAAATGTAATAATTAAATTAAAATTGGATATTTTTGAATGCTCAAGTAGACAAAATTTCACCTCATTTTAACTTTTAAAGTGGTAAGACCAAAAAGGAAAGCAGACCTTAAAGGATTAATAGGAATGAATCAATCACAAATATTTATAACCATTCAAAAAAAATTTATTTTAAAAATTCACCATGTTACATTTACAAAAAACAAATCACATTTAAATATGTCAATGGCTGCTCAGAATGTATACAAAGAAACATCAAATATAAAAGAATCAAAAGTTGCTAAAAATGTAATACATAAAATCTGATAAAATATAGAAAACATATTGGTTTTAACTTTTACGTAAAGTATGTTATGAATGCAAATGAAAGTTAACCTTAATGGATCAAGAGGAATAAAACAATTTACAAAAAACATTTTTATTTATACCTCAGAATTTCTCCGTAATGAAGACACAAGCTCCTTATATGCAAAGAGAGGTGTCCTCTCACTACAAGATAACAATAAAATTATGTATTCTATTATCATATCTTCTCTATTACTAAAGGTATTTAAAATTAAATTATTATGAATAATAATCACAAGTAGTTCAAGTGTATAATAAATAATACTATTCTCTTACCCAGACTTTTCACTTGATTTTCTTGCCAACATTAAGCATTTTGTTGGTACAGATCCAGCAACTAAACGTTTGTTCCCAGGCATCTGCAGTGAATTGTAGTTTTTAAAGCATACACTCTCAAAGTGCTGTTGGCACACTCTACCTGCAAAGTTTACATTACACTTTTTGAGTTCATTAATTACATACATACTATATTATACATGTACATAATAAATTTCAGTACATTAAAATACAGTTTTGAAAGTTTTTATAAGTTAAATTCATTTCTTTATTACTTGAAAATTGATGTATGGATTTCTTTTGTGTTTTAAGAGACAATACAATCAAATTATTGTATGGCTAAGATTTAGTAAAATAATTTAAACCAACAAAAATTTCCTGCAGTTTTTGTAACTGAAACAAAGTATGATATGTAAAATGTTTGGACATTTTTTACATGTTAGAACAATTTATACATGTTAATAATCTTCATTCTCTAAAACTGACCATTTACAATTAAATATTTCACATTTTCATTTCTTTCATCAACAATAACAATTTATCCCAAATACAAAATATAAAAGAATATACAGTCCCTGTCCAGATTATATTCACATATGTACATTCAATAAAGCTATTATAACCACAGAATATTCAATGAAGCTATTACATATTGAACTAAACTCAAGCCACTGGATTTTAATTATTCAAAACGTTTTGAAATTTACCATGATCTGCTTTAAAAGTTTTTTCATTCCTCCCACAAGCTTCCATCCACACCTTTCGTAATTGAGGCTCTTTTGGGAAGCGGAAATATGTATATTTCCCACCACCTATTGTCCCAGTCCTATTAGGACAATTTTTAACACAGCAGTTTGGCATCTTGAACTCCACATGAAAATAATTTACATTTTCTTAGTATAACACAACAAAATTTTGGTAATAAACAAGTGATTAAATATAAGGCATTATAGGAATGTGATGTATGCTTTTGTAATTATTAAAGCCAAGTCACATACAATACATAATTGTAATAACTTGCACCACAAATCCACAACATACCTTTCCCACGCCAACAAAACCACGATCTTCCACTGCTTTCGCACTGCCTTGCCAAACACGTCCTATCTCCTTCGCAAACGGAAAGCAAATGAACACGTGCGCCAGCCGTTTTCGCTTCATCCGTGGGTTAAAACGTGATTGGCTGCTACTGCGCATCCTCCGGAGCGCGACACCTTGTTATTTCCACCATGGAATTTGCGAGTGGAAGTTCTTCAAATTATTTCAATTTTTTTCGTGAACTCGATAGATTCCTGTGAAAAAGAGCTTCGAGCTTTAAATTTCGCATTTACGTAACGCTTAACGCCATTACCTTGACGGCTCCAAATTTTTCAATGAAAATTTTCAATTTTTCTATTTAGGACGAGTTTTTAGCGTTCTTCAAAATTCTTAAAATAATATTTCGGTTATATTGTGGAAACCGAAAAGTTGAGAAAATTTCAAAAAAAAAAAAAAATGTACTTTGGGCGGCGATAGACGATAGCAGGCAAGGAGGGGCAATGCTGTACCGTACCAGTCCACACCAAGGAAATTAGAAAACTTTACTACGAGAACGTCTGTGCTATTCTGTTGCACCTCTAGATTTATTTAAGCAGTGTTTTTGTGGTCATGGCAACAATGGAATATAAGTGAACACTTAAAATGTGTAACACTTTTAAAATTGAATAAAAAGTAGAAAGGTAAACATTTACTGATGGACAAGTTCTTTGAATGCTTTTAAATCGTTGTATGTAAATGAAATGTATCTTAGGTGAAGTGCAGTGAAAAGTTGTTTGTTTTTTCATCAATGCCTTCGAGACTGCTGTACATATCGATTTTCATGTCGAGATCGATGGAGAAATAGCAGGGAGTTAGCAATTCCTTACGATGTACCAAATGAAAACAATATTAAGATGAAATCTACTGTTGTATTGTTGCAAAGGAGAATGCGAGTGTGTGTGTTTTCTTTTGTACACCTGTATTTTTGTTGTTGTGAATACTCATGTTGCTGCGTATGTATTGTATTATATATTGTTAATAGAATTATTGTAGTACGTGCGGTCCCCATTTTGCTCAAAAAACTTTGGATTACAAATAAATGTAAGGTATTGCGATCTTTCATTATTGTGTTAATAATAAGCCTTGTTTCAAGTGAATTGTTGCAATAATAGTGTTTGATTAAATGAGCACCATGTAAATGCGCTCAGATAATATCAAATCTTTTTACTCACGTTCCATTCGTTTAATCCATTTCTTATATAAACGGAAACGAGAAAGTTTAAATGAGGTAATCTAAATAGAGCATTATTCTTAAGCGTAATAAGAGCTTTGTTTTAATGAATGACAAGGAGACGGAAAGAATGTTACCCATTTACGTTAATTTTACTTGCAGTTTAATTAAACTTCGTGGTTTTGACTTGACTGAAACTAGATAATGAAAATTTTATTAGTGATGATTCTAAAAACAAAATTTTATAATTTACATAGATGATTCATGGATTTACAATGGGTAAAAAATGTTTTAAATTACCCAGTAAGCACGTAATGTAGCTTCTTCTGAAAGATGTATTTTAGTTTTTATTCTATAAGTACTATTTATTGTAATTAAGTACTATTGTAAATAGTATATAAATAAAGTACGATTGTAAAAACTACTAAATATTGTAATAAAGTAGTATTTATTGCATGTTTTATTGATATTGTAATTCAACTTGACAATAAAGTTCCAAGTGTTGTTTTTTTCTAATCCATTGTTGATTTCAGAGTTCGGCCAAATGAATACGATGAATTTACAAGTTACACTCAGTGCCTAACCTTTTCCTCTCTTCTGCAAATTTACATACTCTAGCCATTTCACTAACAGTTTCTTTAGTAATGTCCAAATAAATTGGCTGAAATTTTGAAATATTCTAGCTAATTTCATTATTGAAAATGCTGGATTATTTACGTATTACATCTCTAGTACAATATGTGAGAACCCAGTATGTACCTCGTAAATTAGTTTGTTACTACAATAGTTCATAAATTCCGTATTGTGATGACTATTTAACAGGTAAGTACAGGATACTGTACACATTCAACGTGTATGCTGGTCAGGTTTATGGGGCTTGGTCAATAGGAGCAAAACACTTGTCCGAGCCAAACACATGGTTGTTTGACAAAATTCCTTTGATTAACTGCAAATCAGTCAGTCACATTTGTCACATAGACATATTTTAAAAACACTGCTGAAATTATTCCTTTTTTTTTTTTAATTCAACACTGATGGAATATTTTACCTCAGACATAATTTACGACGATTTCTTTTTACATGGCCATAGTTGTCGCCCCACTTACCAAAAAAATAAGATAACTAATATTTTGTACCACTCCCTTTCTTTCAACAACCCACCCCCCGCCCTGAATGTACTGTTTCTTACCACTCCATTATGTACGTAATGAATTTGTCGTATTATGCATTCCATTATACAAGGTCTTTTTACAGTAGTTAACATTTTCTTGTGATTTCTATATTTCAAACATAAACAAAGCAACACTGTGAGTGGTCTTACACAATAAGACTGAAGGGCTATATGTGCACTTAATATTGTTCGTATTCACATATAAACTTCATTATCTGTGCACGTCTTCTAGAGTTCAGTGGGAAATATAGTTAATCAAATTATGGCTTCCGTTTTGGCGCGGCTTAAGTATATTCCTTCACGAAGGTCGTGATGAAGGATAATCCAAATCTATAGCCGATTTGCCTTTGGAATTAATTTTATTACATCGGAATGAATTTTTTTGTTTACAATTCTTGCCAAAAACGCTCATTTCCTTCTGTATTGAGAACCAAACTTGTAGAAGGTTAAGGGTAGTGATCGCAGAATTAAGAAAAAGTTAACTGAATGCACTTCTCCCCGTAGCCCGTTATGCACAGTTTTTAACATTTTTTCATGTAAAATAAATTTAAAGAAAAACATGTCGGGGTCAACGTTTGTTTACCTCGCCACCGAGGGTGGGGTTTCCTAAATTTTCCTCAGGTTATGGGAGTAAGGATGTGTCGTTCGCGAACAAACTAGTTCAATTGAACTATTCATGAAAAGGAACGGTGCGACACGGAATGACCATTTAGTGAACTATGAACTAGTTTATCTGTCACCGGTCGTCGTTCTCTTAGGTCATCGTTCGTCGTTCATTTAAGTTCAGAGACCCCTGATCGCTCCCTTAGTTCGCCGGTCACCGCTCCTCGTTCACTTTAGTTCAACTTAAGTAGATGGCCACGTTTTCCAATATATTTTATTTTATTAATTATACGACTCAACAATTGGATAATTCAAAGTATTTAAATAAATAAAATGAAGATAAACGTTCTTTATTATTTTGCGGAATTATCATTAAGGGGTATTGCATCACATGAAAATGAAATGCGTGTTTATTGTACATGTAATGTTTTTTATAAACCCCCTACAAAAAGTTTCTTTTAGGGTTAACAAAGCGTGCTAAGAGTTCAATTTTTAACACCAGCGCTAAGTGAGACAATTTTAATTATATTCAGATAAAACTGAGAATGTAACAATGAAAATAAAATACATTTTTTTGATCGCATGAGCTACTACTGACCTTCATACAACATGAATTTGATTTGTATGTTTGAATTAAAATATAATGAAAGTCAAAAAGGCAGACTAAAAATACTGTATGGCACGTGGTAAAAGTGATTTTATTTAGTTCGTAGGATTGCGCCATTCGGCTTATCGGCCTCGTGTTGCAACATTTTCTACGCGCAAAGTAAAATGCAACATTTACCACTCGTATCATAAATAAATATTTTTTCAATTCTGTAATAGGCAGATTCTGTGCATTGTTAACAGCACGTCAAGTAGGTAGTTTTTTATATCAATTAAAAAAGACTGTTGCGAAGACAACCGTCTTGTTACCATGAAAAAATTACTTCATGGAAATTGAATGAAGTATCCCTTAGTAACCCTCTATATCCTACTGCCATTCCCTGATATATCAAACACCTTATTTCAATATAAAATTACGAACTTTTCCAAATATTTTTACAATATAATTTTCACACAATTGTAGAAAAAATGTTCATATTTCGTGGGCGAGGTGTGTGTGTGGTTTTTTTTCATGGTCTCGGTTGATTTTTTGGCCTCAACCTACGGTCTCGACAATAATTTAAATTTTTACATTGAAACAACGCCTACATCCAATGTTGCCAGATCCCTTCTGGGAAAATTCACCATCGGGGAGATAAAAATTCGCCCAATTCCGCCAAATAAATTAGTGAGGAAGAAAGATGAGTGGTGAATAAAGCTGACTCAGACACTTGGGCTGATCATTTCAAAATAGCTTCACTCTTTCTCAATTTGAGGAATGCAACACCAGAGAACCGTGGAAAGCTGTCTAAAGGTATTACTCTTCACGACAATGCGCCAGTACAAAAGTCCAGGAAACCTATTGCTGCAAATAAGGACTGTGTCTTTGAAGACTTGAAACATTCACCCTCGAGCCCAGATTTAGCCCCAGTGATTTATTTCCTATTCGATAATTGGCCGATTTGTGTTCAATAAACAAGTGAAGGGTGCTGAAAATTAGTAATTTGAGGGATAGGAACATTTTTATTTATCTGGAATATTCTGTCCCGACGTTGTGGTGCCACCTGTAACGTATCACTCTTCCTACCTTTTAATGGATCACCCGCACTCTCACCTAGTAACCTTATAAGTGCCCGGAAATACTACCACTTCTTACTACTTATTTTCACCAAGTTACCATCACACCATTTCTTTGTGCCCAGCTTTCACCCTTAATTATGCCCGTCCGCTAGCTGCTTTCAGAGAACCTATTTTTATTTACTTGAACTTTCTTATATGGGTGTGAGGCTGTGGCTGCCCTATACAGGACCTAAAACAGTATGTGGGCACGTGGGCGTAGGTCTGCATCTAACTACTCAAAAATCAGAATACATTCTGTCAATTCGCTGACGAACCTAATGATGTCATTATTTATTCTTTCCTTAATCAAATACTGAATTATTGTTTTCGGCTACTTTAAACATGAATGGGGTTGCTGCCCTCTGACGACAGACATGAAATTACCCCACAAAACAAACAATACAATGACATACCATAAATTACCATAACAACAAAACAAAAATACTATTCATTCACACTGACAAATAATATATACACAAACTCATTCACACTGAATGCGCATTCTGTCGGCTCAATTTAAAAATTACTTATTTTACGACAGAACTTGGTCTTCAACAAATGCGTACTTGGCTTTCTTTTCTTTCAAAACACGTGAAACAGATAAATAAATAAAGTTATCAGTCACTTCCCTTTTTGCTGGCTGGCTACTGCGACCCGCGATACACCATTGTTGCCCTCGACCTATACCGCATACCACGCAGTATTTTCCAAATTATACTGCGTCTGCTCCTCTTTACCACGTTGCACTGCCAAAATTCCACCGACACAATGATATCTTCGTCGTGCGCCTATTCTGCCATTCTAACATCTCACTTTCGATATATCAATAAAACTATTGCCTGTCCATCGCGTACTTATATTTCCTTAAAACACTCCATTACGCGAAGCATAATATTATACGCATAACTGCTAATATTCTAACACACATTCTCACTACGAATGTTTACTGTCCGGTAACAATATTAAGTAAAAATATTAACTGTTCCTCGAGTATTTTCATACTAAACAATGTCTTACACGGAGCACTACATGACACGTCTGACCATCAGCGTCTTTACACACCATCTCCTCATTGTTGTCAAGATCCTTCATCTATTTTCCAACGAACATTCACCGATCGCTTGCATGTCTCCACAAATAATATAACTTTTTCATTGAATTCTGTCTTTCAACGTCATTTCACTTCATTATTAATTTCTCTTATTATTTTTAATCTCTGTGTTATTTATTTTATTGCTTCCCGATGTATAATAACGCTAAATTAGCTTAATTTTGGTCTTGTTGCGTCGCACTATGGTACGGATTGGCAAAAAAGCGGACAAAAATAGTTTTAATAAAATGAAATGATTTTACCCTAGAACTCTATATTCAATGTTTATTTGAAGTTAATTTGCTTTTAAAGTGGTTCACGCATCTTAGTGCAAAATATTATGCATTTTCAGTGTCAATAGTGTCGGATTTTTCAGGGTTGTCTGACTCTTCCTCTGCAGTTTCGTCTCGTTTTTCCTTCGGTTATATTTTCATGAAAACTTTGAATGGAAATTGTCCTCTGAATAGACTCATTTCATTCATATTATTGTGAAATTTAGGATAGAAGTACCTGGGAAGTGAAGTGCTTAGCTATCAAACACATTCCAAAACGGTGTCAACTTGTAATCTTTTCAATGGTCGGCTGTCGTGATCTTTTCATTAAATCTAAGACTAAAAATCTGTCTCTACCAATAGTGGCTCTGCGTGTTACTTTCCCAAGCATATCTGACCACAAATAATGCAATTCATCATTGTTGTCTTGATATACACCCATAAGTAGTACTACATTAATAAAGACATAAACCTCAGTTTCATACGTCCGTCCAATATTCCTTCGCACAGCTTCTTCATTTCTATGTGTCACAATTATCTGAATTCTTCATTTAAAAAACAAACCTTTTTGAACGCTTTTGGAAATTGAGTTTTACACCCAACAGTAACCTCAGAAGAAACTTTAACAATATTGGCAATGTGTGTTTCAGGAGTGCCTTAGCGAAACTGATAGATTTTCTTCTGAACTTAGCAATTATTTCAATGAAAGAGTTATTTACTGTACTATTCACCGTAACTTTATTATATTCTGTATCCTCTTCAACTGCAAATACTTCTATAATATCTTCATCTTCACTCTTCAAGTAATGACTAAGCCTTCAGTATTTTTTCTCTTTCCAATTCAGCCAACCTTCCTGACATCTTGAGTGAATAAACGACTGAAAAATAGTCTCACTCCCACCGTCAATTCTGTCCAGGGACGTGTTTACTACAAATGTATGAAAGTTGACAACAGAACCAACGCAAAAAATCATAGCCAACACAAAATGTTCCTACATACACGTAAGGATGAAATAAACTACACCCATTAAAAGCACAATGGAAAAACTACGTCTTTTACAAAGGGGGTACCAAACCCACACTAGAAAAATGCAGATTTAAAAAAAGATGTGTTCTACATTATTGGGAATTAATGTAATAGTTGAGGCAGCTTTCTGTGAGGAAAGAAAATATATCTCCTGTCATTGCTACGGAAAATGAAGAATGAAACTACCTTAACAATTACATTAATTCTCAATAATGTAGGGCACATAAATCAAATGAACTGAAAGTTTACATCTAGCTGGTGGGCTCCTTGAGTGTCCCCTTCGTTTTTTTAGGATTAAGTCAATTTTGTTCATGAAATTTGCTAGCACAAACTGTTCTTGTTTTGCGCCACAATCTCATTTATTATCTCTAGTTTTGTGAAGTATCTTACTACGATTCACTGAAAAATTCATTTTTCACTTCTCATATTGCACATGCAGCACTAGGGAAGAACTCGACCAGGTTATAGTCCTACAGACCTTTCATTGATACCAACAGCAAGCACATGCCTTGGTGTGGTCATGCGTACAAGCAATCGGGTAGATGAGAGAGTTCCTGTTCGATACCTTTACATCCTTTTGACATCTTGTTCATCGTTTTCGATCTATCGAGTGCTTGTTTCAGTCGAACCCAAGAAGCGCGGCGACCTACGCTCTTGCCCACGCCAGAAACCCAATCGCCCTCTCATTCGAGCACGTAGTGATGTTTACATTATAACATTACATTAAAAACACTGCAAGAGCCCCCTGGTTCCGTAATATCCGAGTGTGGCCCTAGGTCGAAAGTGTCAAAGCAGCCCTCGCCCTCCCGCTTGTTTCTCGTCAGTCAGCGCTGCCGCGACCACGCGGCCGGCTGCGCAGAAGAACGTTCTCTTCTCGTTTCTAGAGTTGCAAATAGTTGCCGATGAAACCTACACGAACGTGTTCCCTGATGTTTCTTGTATTATTACTGCAAGTTTTATGACATACATACGCGTACATTTTTTTGTAAGTCACGAAACGCAAATGTAAATGCTGGTAGCAGGCATGATTTCAATAATTTATTTACCACTAATGTGAAAGTGAAAAATATGGTTTTTGTAAGAAATATACTTATAAAGTATTGAAGAGTAACTAGGAGAAAAAAAACGAATTTCATAACTTTAATAGTTATCGATAAATGTGCATTCCAAAATGGGATGAATTTATGACCGTCCGGTTTCTTATAAATCTCTCATTTTTGCACGCGTCGTACACAATAATGGGCTCGAAAATATCAAAATATAGTATAATACATAAAGCATTGGACATTTTTCTGTTCATATGTGCTTGAATGAAGCAAATCGGACAATTTTGAAAAATTGATTTTTGTCCGCTTTTTTCGCCTTTCAAACCACCTTGCGTCGTGACGTAACTGTGACGTCATCGCGATGCGTCATTATTCTTGTATTCATTCTAATTACATAATTTGGATTTTAATTTCTACTGCGGCTCCCCGATATTTCCCAAAGCTGCGAGTAATACCGTAATTTTCTGCGAAATTTCCTCTATCAATTCTAAAAGTTTCGTCGCGATAGCTTCACGCGTTTTCTTAATATTTGAAAAAATCGCTCTTTCACATTAAGCTTCCCATAGTAACAATGGCTCTTGATTTCCAATTTCTTCGCCAAAAGTGCAATTCTAAATTTGCTTATATCTTCCGAACCCCTAACGCGATTTACTTGAAACAACTTTTAACTGGTTCCTAAAATTGTGTACTACCGATTAATACTGTCTATTTCGGTTTTTCATCGTGCATTCTTTTAATTTATAAAAATTGTTCATGCGCGATACCGCCCTCTCTTGTCTTCTCACCTCCCACTCTTGTTTTTTTCTGCTATGTTTACATTTTAAACCAAAACTGTTTTGGGGGGATTCTGGATTATTACAATTCTGTTTGAAAAAACTGGAGGAAATTATTGAACAGGAAGGGGATTATATTAAAAAGCACTAGAATTTTCAATCTATCTAAATTATTTCTCATTTTGGTAGAAAATTTATCCAGTGCCCCTCGTACACAGCATTTTAATCTATATCGATAAAGAACTCCTGAACGAAGCGTTCTAGGGCATTAAAAATTAAAATTTTGAGGTTGGAGTCCTCGAACAAACGTTTCTCGCACTAATCTTCAGGATGAATCTCTATGAATCAGGATGAAGTTCTATTACATTTTTGCTGGTCCAGCGCTTATCGATATTACCCCACCTGCTCAGACGTGCAGAATCTGCAACTAAATGTGAATGAGAGAGGCAGAGCCAGAATCACAGACTGAGACAGGGACAGAGACGAAGAAAGGGAGAGGGAAGGAGAAAGAGGGACAAGGACTGAGCAACGTCTGAAGTTTTATCTGATGTAAGAAAGAGAAACTGGGCGTCCTTTTTTATATTCCAACCTGAAGGACAATTTGCAAATGAGAGATCATAAAGAGTTTATTTAAAAAGAATTGCGAGTGGTTCTCTCTATTATTTCAGGTGAATACGCACAACGAACTGAGAAAACAAACCTGTAAAATGGTCCATCTCCCAACTATACAACTTTGCTTGTCAATAGATGGGCGCTTCAGCAAAACTTGTTGCTAAGTAACGTACAAATACATCCTTTGTGTTAATAGAACTGAAGATAATATTGCTAGGCACGTCTAAAAACCTAATTTTAAAAAATACAAAAAAATTAGTTACACCACTTAGGCTTTAAGGGACTCGACCGTTAAATGTCTGTAGCTACATTAATGACCAGATTACAAAGGATTGAAGACAGTGAAGGATCAGACAGAGAGAGATCACAAACAGATCAATGGTATTCGAGAAAAACGTGAGGGTTTTGTCTGAAAGTGAAAAAAATTATTCATTCGGAACTAGAAGTTCGTGACGAACGGATTAGCCTTTAGGTGGAAATAGTGATAGACGTTTGTGGTGGACGAATGTCTTGATAAGTGAACCTGTGATCTGAAAACTTAGATATAAGGGAAATTATTGTTATTATTCGGGTTTCAGCGTTTAATCTTAGCAGTGAACGAATATTCAAAAATTGTGTAGTTTAAATTGGCGGAAATGTGAAAGCAAATCCCAATTCATCTACACTCAAGCGGGAAGCAAATAACTATTCGAGGAAACTGCAATACATGAACATTTCGTAGATTAGTAAATGATGCAATTAAGTATGACTTTTAAACAGTTGTGAAGAATTTTCGAATTTTGCGAGGCGAAATGGTGATGCTGGGCGGGACAGAAGAGCGCCGAACAGCTCTTCCAGACTTAGAAGGTAAGTGGCAAACGCCTTTTATCACTAGACCCTGGGTTTGATCCCCAGCCAATCCAAGTGGAAAATGTTGGCAAAACGAGCCTTTCGCAGGTTCTGCCGTTACCCTGCATCATTAAACAGTTTCTCTATCTTTATTGTTAACGTTATTTGATCACGTATGGGGCACCAATACCGCAGGTGAGGGGCCACTCAACCATAATATGTAAAGAAGCTGAGTATACTTCCATATATTTTCTATTTCCAGGAGACGTCTAGGCAATATAGGCAAGGGAAAATAATGAAGAAAGAAAGATATTTCAAGACCGAGTATTTATTATTTTTATTTTGTATATTTTCATCGGTAAATTTTTATGGTATTTCAATCTCGCGATCAAGTTCGCTACCAGGGCGCAGCCCCTAATCGCTTTCTGCCCGCGCGGCCTGCCGCCTTCAGACATTCTTTCGCCACCCCTCGTAGAGCTGTTCCCGCGGTTACACGCCTACGGCTTTCCAGCACGTAGCTGCGTATTGAAAGCGCAAAACAAAAATGGGCGATAAAGTCATTTACACGGAGTGTCATCGCATGGACCTCTCTTACAGCTCTGACACCTCCGCCGAAGCACAAGCTCTCACTGAGACTGCCTGCCGTGAGATCGCCGTCGCTCGGCGACGACTGCTGCCGGCGAGTGTCATTAATAGACATCGGATGTTTAGGGAAATGCCTATTTTTTTTCTAGAGAACTTATATAAAGGCTGATAATATATGTGCACGAATCATGAGAAATGATGACATATGACGAAGTTTTATAATGCTTATTTTTACTTATTTTAGCATAAATGCCTTTTTTAGGACTTTTATTTATACACAATGCTAAGATATCGGAAAATCGGCGTTGGTCCAACGTGACCATTCATTACGAAACCTTCAATTCACGTCTTAAAATTTAAAATTACGAGAGAATTCCTGAAAGTATACCAACTGATTTTTCTCCATTTCCCTATTTCATAAATACCAGCCATCATCTGAGAACATGGTCGATTGACAATACACCGAGGGAACAGAAATTTTAAGTGAAAAAAAAATATAAATTCCCAGAAGGTTTCAGTGTTGCTAGTCTCGGACTGCTAAAATATATGTCAGTCACATCGTTCAGATATCTTTCTCCGCATTCAAACTGATTTTGTCTCCCTGTCGTTGCAAATTTGAAATTGTGATCCTTGAAAAGTTACTGGTAATATGTAAATATTACTGGTTCATGGAAACTATTAAGAATAAAATTTAGAAGAGTTGTAAATATGTAAATCTATTTTTACATTAAAGTGTACGTACTGGTTTTGTGCATTTAAGTTTACAAAATAATACAGACCAAAATTACAATTTTTCCTTTTTATTGTGTATGTAACTTATGACAGTGCCTTTTTTCTCCTTATTCTTGCATTTTCAGAGCCTATTTAGGCGCCTAAAAGACGATTTTTTAGTGCCTCAACCTCCGATGTCTAGTCATTAACACAAGGTTGAGCCACCACCTCCTAGAGTTATAAAGCCTGCTCACTAGTACGTGACGTCACTAAGATGGCGGCGTAGGTAGTCATGAGGCATGGGTGGCAGGCATGTTGTTTTCAGTTGAATTCGTCTCGTGTAGTCCGTGTGTTCGGTGCAGTTCATACTTGTATTATACTGCCGGTTTGATATGCCGTTTAGATGTGTAGTTCCGAGGTGTCGAGGAAACTGCGATGAAGCCTCGAAAGTACATTTTTTTAGTTCTCCAAAAGAGCCTGCTTTGCGGAAGAAATGGACGGCTGCTATTCGCAGAGAAGATTTTGTTCCTTCCAAATCCTCGAAGGTAAGGCTGTGGTTCATATGCACATGTAGAACCTACATTTATTATATTTATTATTTATTCAAAGCATAAATTGTATGTAAGTTGCTAAGGATTTTGATATTATTTAGTAATATTCCTAATGTTCTATCACGAAGCCAAGTTGTTTGCAAGATCTTGCAATTCTTCCTTGTAATATGATGCTGAACTTGCAACTATTTTCTGTATACTGTTAAGTGAATAGTGATAGTAAAAACTTAAACTATCAGTTTAATAATCTTAGAATAGTAGTACTTACGTTATAGCATTCAATTGTAAGTAATGCGTAAAAAATTCATAACCTCACAAACAATCTTAGAGATTTCCTGTAACTTGTATGAATAAGTTACTAAAATAAAACAATAATTTATGTCAATTGGAATTACCTTAGGGAAGTATGAAAGCCAAAGTCTCAGTGGTGCATGAATTAATTTCAAATTAATTTTTTTTTGTTCTTTGGTCAAATTGGTTTGAAAGTGAAACTTAAATTCTATGTACATATTTAATATTATAGACTAACCACTACAATTTTAGTTTACCCCTCATGCAACCTCCTCCTTATTATTATTATTATTATTATTATTATTATTATACATATAATATATTATTTTTCTTGTTTCAGGTATGCCACCTTCATTTCCATCAAAATGACATTATTTGGGAGGAGAGAAACCGTCATCGAGACTGAATATACCGAAGTTAAGAAGTGATGCTGTACCATCTGTGTTCCCTAACTGTCCAGCTCACCTTACCAAGGAGGTTTCCAGACGGAAAGGCCCTTGTGGAAAGCGAGAAAGACTGGAAATGGAAATTACAGAGAAAACTATTTACATTCCAATAAATTCAGTGATGTATTATAAATAGATGTGAATTATATTGTAAATAATTAGGTTTAAAATATTGTATTATAAAGAAATATGTTTAATAAAAACCATGTGCTCAGAACAAAGTTTTTAATCATGCATTGATATACTATTGTATTAAAAAAGGGAAGACAATTTAGTTTACTGGAATATGCACTGAAGAAAATGTAAGATGAGAATGGATGACTGCTCCCAATGACTCTTTGTAATAAAGAATGCTTCAAAAGTCACCAATGAAAGAAATGTTTGCTGTCCAACTATCTTAAAATATCTGAGAGAGAATTCGTTCATGATGCTTGTGTAAATGGTCATTCAGTAAATGATTTAGTCAAACATTTGCGCTGGAAAGCTGTATATTTTGTTAAGTTTTGTCAAAAGAAAATGATAGATTATCAAACAAATTGCAGAAGATTGAATATTTTCCTACTGGAAAATATTCAATCTTCTGCAATTTGTTTAATAATCTATCATTTTCTTTTCATCAGTTCATTCATCAGTTGTATTCTCAATAAATAGGTTATAATATACTTATTGAAAACCAATGTTTATTAAAAAATGTACTTAAAAGAACTTTTATCATGAATTGATGATTTTTAATACAAAAGGAGTGAAAACGGGTTTCCTGGCGTTGAAAATGCTGTGGAAATGGTACCACTCGCGCAACTTTTCTTGAACGATAGATTGACGAAATGCGGGCGGAGTGGGGGTATTAGTTACAAAGACAGCCACTAGAGTATTTTCAGTAATGCCAACCTTTGGTAGATGAAAGTTAAACCCGCTATGTGTGCGGCCAGGTCATCGCTCTGGGTAGGCAACAGCAGGGACAGTAGATAGGAGTTTTAGGTGCCTTCTTTGAAGGTCCTGGACCTGCCTCAGACATTTCTTTAGATAATGGTAATAAAGCTGAACAGAAGTTCTCGACTATGAAAGCAACTAGCTT